>BSBK01000269.1:5000-605000 GCA_027943335.1 Chamaecyparis obtusa | reverse complement strand
CCAAAACATGGTCAATCACCTTGTTAGCCCTCATTACCTCACATTTTCATAAGAGGATGATAAAGCATTAAGTCATCCACACAATTTGGCCCTTCATATCGAGGTCATGATCCACAAAACCCATGTTAGGTGCGTGTTAATAGATGGGGGTGTTGGGCTTAATATTTGCTCTTTGAGTCTATTGAAAGCTTTGGGATATTCTGAGCAAATAATTGACACTAGGAAGAAGATCACAATTAAAGCCTATGATGAAGCAGAGCGAAGCTCTAAGGGATTGGTTATTCTTCCTGTTAGGATCGGTCTTGTGGAAAAGGACATTTTGTTCCAAATTGTTGATGTCGGACCTTTGGCATATAATATCTTGTTGGGTAGGCAATGGATTCATGACAAGTAAGCGGTGTCATCTACCTACCACCAATGTGTTAAATTCCCTTACAATGGAGTTGAAGTATGCATACTAGGGGATAGCACATTATCTATTAATGTGATTTCAGCTGGCTCTCATGTCCATTTGAATAGAGGCTGATAATTTTGATGCTGCTCTTGAGCAGTGTAAGAGTAAGTTTAAGTCCATAGACCTTGGCATGGGAGACTACCAAATGGATTCATTCACAAAAATGCCAATCTCGCCTAGGTCTTATGGAAAACCTTTACCTGAGAGGAAACCTTCATCCTCAGCTATGACCTTGTTTGGAAAGTTTGTAGAGTCCTCAATACCTATTCATGTGGAGAAAGAGGAGGTAGCCATCAGAGATTGGATTTATAGAGAGGAAAAGTATCAACACAATGAGAATTTTGCACCATCTCCTAAAACCTATGGGAGAGGGTATAATTTGGTTAAAAACATGGGGTACCCAGGTCATGGCCCTCTTAGTCACAGGTTAGATGCCAGGGCTGAACCACTCAACCATGCTCTTTTTGGTCGTAGGACTAAGTCAATCATTGGCCTAGGCTTTGATCATGAAAATAAGACAAGTGTCCCTATCCTAGCTGCGATGGATAGTGACAGTGACTCAGATTATACACCCAATCTTCAAAACCAGCAAGACATGATTGATGATTGGGTGCCTTCCACCAATCTCCTTTGGGGAGATTTAGATGATTTAGCAATTGAAATTATAGACACCAGAGAAGGTGATACCCTTCATAATCTTGAAGCTTCTACATCAAGGCATCCCAAGCCTTCTTGGTGTAAACATCCTAGCAGAGATTCAGAAATAGATTCACATGAGTTTGAGTGGGACTCTCTTTCAGATGAAGAAGTTGATTTGGACATGGATGTTGTTCATACCTATAGTACTCAACCTGATGTGACCAACGAGCCTAGTGTAGGACTAGAGGATTGGACTCCTTGAATTGCCTTAGTGGATGACGCTTTGTTTGGTAGGATGAGTCCTAATTTGGGTATCTTAGAAGGAGACTTGACAGATCCTAACTATGCGATCACCAGAGATAATGGCTTTCGTATCAATAATGTTGAGCCAGTCATTGACCTACCCCTTGTAAACCATCATTTGATTGATTGGTCACAACTTTGTTAAGAGCCTCAGCTCCTCACTTTTCACAATGACTACGAGATAGCTTGCTACTTGAATGTTCTTGAACCCATAGTCTCTTCCACCAGTGAACCTACAACGAGTATGACAAAGCTGGATATTAAGTACCTCAGTCAAAAAATAAAAGAAAAGAAATAAAAGAGAAATGGTTCTGATGGCAAAAACCACTTTGTGGCAGTGTTAGAACCCAAAATAGTAAAAATAAAAGATGTATCCGAAGGTGAAAACCTCCTGGAGGTGCCTAAGGATGGGGTACTTAATAACCTACCAAGTTATTCCTAGGACAGGTCATCAGTTCTTATTGAGCCTACACAACCAGTAAATTTGAATACAAAAGAGGCTCCACAAGTGATACATCTAGCTTAGTCTCTATCAGTGCAAGAAAAAGAGGTATACACAAAGTTCTTACAAAAGAAGAAAATCAATTTTGCTTGGACATATTCAGACATGCCAGGGCTTGACACTAATCTCATTATGCATCACTTATCTATAGCTCCAGGAATTAAACCAGTAAAATAGAAGTTGAGGAAAATGTATCCTCACATAGCTCTCCTTGTTAAGGCTGAATTAGAAAAGCTCTTAGGAGTAGGATTTATTAGAGCTATCGACTATGCAGAGTGGATCTCAAATATTGTTCCAGTTTCAAAACATGATGGGTCCATTCGTGTATGCACAGACTTTAGAGATCTTAACAAAGCTTTCCCAAAGGATGACTTTCCACTCCCTAACATAGACATGATAGTGGATATGACTGCAGGCTATGAGATATACTCTTTAATGGATGGTTTTTTTGGTTATAACCAAATAAAAATAGCTCCTGATGATCAAGAAAAGACAGCCTTCACTTTTGCATGGGGAACCTACTGTTGGAACGTCATGCCATTTGGCTTTAAAAATGTAGGAGCTGTTATACACTGAGTTTGTGCCTCTGATCTCAAGCTCTCGTAGTCTTGATAACTCAGTATAACATGGGAATCATCTCAAGGTTGTGGGACCTTTGCTAACCAAGATGAGACCTCTAGGTTCTAGGTTGGTTCCTCTTGGATTATCACCTTAGCTTTCTCTTAGACAGGAAAGTAAACTTTGAGGGGAAAGGGTTAGAAGGAGTACATGGAAAGTAAAATAACTAGAAGCAAACTACCTACTAGGTGATGCACCGAAACTAGGGGTTGGATCTCAGTATAGAGGGATGAGATCAATGGAGGAATTAGGTCTAATAAGTCACCACTCACTAGATAAGTTTGCATAAGTATTTCATAGGAAGGCTTGAATAGAAGACTCAACCTATGACCTGCAAACAAACATCTTCCTCTGCAACTAGGTGTAGGAATGAGACAAGACTGTTAGGGGGTGTAGCATACCCATAAAATATCTAAATCAGATCAGACACAGTAACACACAAAATCACAGAAAGTGAGAGGGACCAGGAACCCCAATTTCTATTGATAGAATTCATAAACTTTAATCTAATAAGAGATAACTCACATAAGAAGGCATGAGGACAACAAGAGTGTCACAAAATGCTTTGCCATATTTGAATTATCAATGGGAGATTACAAAGAGTAGAAAACCAGAGGACAGAAAAGTGTCTCAGATAGCTTTCTAGGAAAGAAACTTTCCTTTTTACAAAATGTGAACTCTCTGAGCTCTACAAGCTCCAAAAAAACATTATATACATCTCTGCACGCAGGCAGGAATCAAACCTAATTAGGGCCACAAATATCTACAATAGAATAATCAAAAACCCTAAACTAGTCGTGTCTGATCATAAATGCTTTTCTAAAAATATCATGACAGATCAGATATATCTTCCTTTGCGTGTCCATTCCTGTACAAATCCTACTTGTAGACAAAAAACCTTGACTTGACAACCTCCCTGCAAACCCACTAAGCCATGAATGCTCAAATTCGATTTCAGATCCTCGAAAGGACCCAAAAATGGTAGTCTAAATTTTTTGCAAATTCTCCCAACTGCAACCACCTCTGAAATCATCAATTTCTAGCTACCCACACTTGCAAACATCTCTCTCAGAAGAAAGCCCCGCGAAAACAAGCTGCACCGCTTTGACATAGCAATGGTTGCATGATCGCATGAGCTCAAAAGCCTTCATGCAATCATGCAACAATCCTTTGAAAACTTGCCTTTGCTTGCCACATAGACGCTCAGGCCTGCAAAATATCCCACCTACACCACATGGACCAACAGGAGCTGACCACATCGGCCGGACCCACAACAACACCACCCGGAAGCATCAAGAGGATCTAACAGTGATCGCATGATTGCATGGGATCGAAAGATCCCATGTGAACATGCGACCACCGTAGATCTTGAATCTACGAGGGTCCATGTTATACGTCTGGCCCATGGCAGATCAGACATGTCACCACCAGAGGACCCACCAGTAGCTGCCAAAGACCCATTGACCACTTGTCACATGGTCGCATGCGATCCAGAGGCCGCATGCGATCATGCGACCAACCACAAGATGCTACCCATTACCTACTGATGGTTAGTCACATGGGTGCATGGGATCAAAAGATCCCATGCGATCATGCGACCAACATGAAACTGTTGCTTGCTGATTGCTTGGATGAGCCCGTGGTAACATTAAAAACTAGGACCCACCTGGTCATGATAGCGCGCTTAGGAATTATGCCACCTCACTCAAAAAATGTGGATCCACTGAGATTCTAATCTGACCTTTGTCGCATGATCTCATGGGCTCGAAAGATTCCATGAGATTATGCGACAACCGTCGGATCTCCACTGCACTTGCATGGCTATGAGGAACTGGGACCCGCCTGGTTAGAGTTGCGCACTTGAAGGTCAAAAACACAGAGGGATCTCGGGGAGAAGGTCAAAAACACACTGGGTTTTCAGACCAAAAGGTATAAAACACACTTGGTTTTCGACACTTGAGCA
Source organism: Chamaecyparis obtusa (assembly GCA_027943335.1). NCBI lineage: Eukaryota > Viridiplantae > Streptophyta > Pinopsida > Cupressales > Cupressaceae > Chamaecyparis > Chamaecyparis obtusa. The sequence continues at coordinate 600,521 of BSBK01000269.1, read as the reverse complement.
CTTCTTTGGAAAATAGGACCGTGGGCAAAAATGAATGATAGGGAATTTTTGGGCAATAGAAGCCACATACCAAAGAGCTATGACCACAATATTTCATGATATGATGCATAAAAACATGGAGGATTATGTGGATGATACCTTGGCCAAGTCTAAGCAAAGGGATACACACCTAGAAGATTTGGAAGTAATTCTAGATCGAATGGAGCAATTTCAGTTAAGATTGAATCCGAAAAAATGTGCATTTGGGGTTACCTCAGGTAAACTTCTAGGATTCATAATTTCAGCCAAAGGAATAGAGGTGGATCCCGAAAAGGTTCAAGCTATATTAGATATGCCACCTCCTAAGAACATTAGTCAAATGAGAAGTCTTCAAGGATGACTCCAATCCATACGGAGGTTTATTTCATAGCTTGTAGATAGAGCACAACCATTCAACAAGAAATTGCATAAGGGAGCCACATGTGCTTAGAATGAGGATTGCCAAAAGAGCCTAGATCAAATAAAGCAATACTTGGCTAATCCTCTAATTTTAATGCCTCCTATCCTAGGAAAACCATTAATTTTGTACATCTATGTGATAGAATCTTCCTTGGGGGCATTGTTGGCTCAACTTGATGATACTAGGAAGGAAAGAGCCATCTACTACATTAGTCATACTCTAGTATCTTATGAGATCAATTATAATAGTATTGAAAATTCTTGTCTTACGGTAGTGTTTTCTTCCCAAAAGTTGTGACACTACATGCTTGCCCATACTATACATCTTGTTGCAAAAATTGATCCTCTTAAGTATTTGCTTAGTAAGGCTACTCTCACAGGTAGACTTGCTAAGTGGATGATGGTTTTGTCAGAATTTGATATAGAGTACATTGAGCGTAAGGCTATAAAAGGGCAAGCTATTGTAGATCAACTTGTTGATTTCCCAGTCAAAGATAGCATGCCTATTCAAGTGGAATTCTCAGATGAACATATCATGTACATGACCACGCGTACTTGGAAAATGTTCTTTGATGGTTCAAATATGCAAAATGGATCAAGAGCTAGAGTATTGATTATTTCTCCTCATGGGTACAACATATCTAAGTCTTACAAATTTTTGTTTCCATGCACAAATAATATTGTAGAATATGAGGCTCTAACCAATGGACTAAAGATGGCTATAGAGTGGAATATAACAAAGTTACATGTCTTTGGGGATTCACAATTAATTATCAACCAAGTAAATGAAGAGTACCAAACTAAGGATGATAAGTTGATACCTTACAAAAAGATGGTTGATTCATTGTGACATTACTTCACATTTGTGACATTTCAATAGATCCCTAGAGCAGAAAACAAGGCAGCAGATGCTATGGCTACACTGGCTTCACTCCTTCAATTGGAACAACATGAATCAAGATTTGAATTCCTGGTGGAAGAGCTACGTCACCCCATTTTTTACTCCTCAAAAAGCCATGTCATATGTACCTTGGTTAGTCATGAGTCATCCCGCTATGGTGCCATTTACTCATATCTCTGTGATGGCATCATCCTCGAAACCTTTAATCACTCTGAAAGAAGAAACCTTGTCTATAACACCTCTCGCCATACCCTTATCTCCGGTGATCTATATAGGAGGGGTTTAGATGGGACACTTCTTAGGTGCTTGGAAAAGGATGAGTCTGACCAAGCATTAGTTGACATTCACGAGGGCATTTGTGGAGGACATTCTAATGGTCTTGCCATGGCCCGAAGGTTGCTTAGGGTAGGGTATTATTGGCCCACAATGCAGATGGATGCTATAACTTTTGCCAAATCATGTGAAAAGTGTCAAAAACATGGAAACCTGATTCATGCTCTGGGTAGGGAGCTTATTCCTTCTATTTCTCATTGGCCATTTCAGCGCTAGGCCTTTGACCTTATTGGGAAGATTCATCCCAACTCATCAGGTGGACATAAATTTATTATTACTGCTACTGACTACTTTACCAAATGGGTAGAAGCCGTTCCACTATCTGTTGCTTCAGGGAAGACAATTTCTTTATTCATCTTGAATCACATCATCTGTCAATTTGGGATACCTTCTGAGATAATCACTGACAATGGAGGTCAGTTCAAAAACAAGGACCTTACATACCTCTACAAGAAATTCAAGATAAAACAACATTGGTCCTCCATTTACTTCCCGCAAGGAAATGGACAAGCAAAGGCTTCTAATAAGACCATTCTCAAGATTCTCCACAGAACAATTCACAAGAATGGTTGAGACTGGCACTTACAAATCAATCCAGCCTTATGGGCTTACAGAACGAGTATGCGTACTCTGACAGGGGCTACTCCTTTTGCCCTCACTTATGGCGTTGAAGTAGTATTACCTTTAGAAGTAGAGATCCCTTCACTTAGAGTCTCTCTCAAAGGTTTGATAACAGATGATGATTATCGTGCCATGAGGTTACAAGACTTAGAACTTCTAGGTGAGAAGTGCAAGGCCTCATTTTATCATATGAGAGTGTATCAGAAGCGTATGTCAAAGGCATTCAACAAGAAGGTTCACCCTAGAGAGTTTCAAGTAGGTGATCTTATTTTGAGAGAGAATCCTAAGAACCAACAAAATAGAGAGCAAAAGTGTAAGTTCGAACCTAACTGGCTTGGGCCATATGTCATCATAGCTGCTTTTGGGATAGGTGCTTACTTGTTATCTGATGAGGATGGAGAACAGCTCCTTGATCCCATCAATTTTTTGCACCTCAAGAAGTTCTATCCATGATGCCTATTTAGTCTGGGAGCATCCTTTGTACATATTTTATGATCCTAAGAAAATACCAAAAAAATTCATATATGATGCTGAAAAAACCTAAAAAGCATAAAATGTCCTAAAAAAAGAGCATCCTAGTGAAAACCTAGCAATAGGCACTTTGATGTCTCATCAAAAAATATAAAAAAGTCAAAAAATTCAAAAAAAAAGAAAAAGTGCCTTGGTGAAAACTTGGAAACAGGCGCCTTGGTAGCAAAAATACAAAAAAATCAAAAAATCACAAAAATCTCCAAGTGGTGAAAACTTGGAAATAGGTGCTACTTGAGGCCTTTGTACCCTTGTCTCTTAGCATGCATCCTTGACACTTAGCCATTCTCCATCATGCCTTGACCTTATTTGACTTGGTCTGAAATTGGTCTTTATTTTTGTCTAGGGGGCATACCTGTTAACATAGGTGCTTTAGGTGCGTTTATCTCTTGGGGCATTTCACAAATAGGTGTTTTTCAATACCACCCAAATAGTGTTTTTCAACACTACCCCAGCGTCAAGTGTTTCTCAACACTTATCAAATGTCCTGCCCATACTCTAGCATGATATGGTATTTCTCATTTGCAGATATGATACTCAAAGTTTGACTCTATGACTAACACACACGCACTTAAACAATCAAACTCAATTGAGATATGTTGACTTTATTTTTCTTTGTGTGTTGTCTATGATGATTTCTTTGATGAGTGTTCTCTCCCTATGATAGTTTTCAATGATGCATAGCTAGAAGACTGAGGGCATGAGGGCATGTTTTATTGCTTTTTCTGCTTAGGGGTATATCTTGTTTGTCCTAATTGTCATTAGCATTTATTCTTGATCCACTTGACACCTAAGATCTACAAGTATTATCCTTGACTATTTGCGAGTGCATGCTTATAGCCATCTTGACCTTCTTGTGTCCTGATGCAAGCATAATCTCGCTATAGAAAACTTAGGTAATCTCACTGCACTAGTCATCTTGACCTACATGTCTTTGATGCCTAGGTGGGATTCTCACATTCTATCTGATATAGATCATATTCATATACCCATAGTCATACTAGTGTATATTGTATGATCTTATGACGCTGCCAATAAAGCTCGATGATGATAATTAGATGTCTATAAGCATTGTGACCTTGCAAGTCAACCACTTTTCATAGTAGCTAGCATGATTAGATTAGTTTTGCATCTTTGCATATGGAGAGAGCTCTGCTTTTCACATTCATGGACTTGTCAATCAACTATGGTCATTCTTCCTATTCTTGATCATGTCTTTCACTCCTTGTCTTTCATCTCAAACCTGTTCTAGTTCATCACAAGGGGTTAATCATATCATCATATCTATATCTCAAAAATGTTATTTTTAGAAACATGAGTCTACATCATACACATGAGAATCAAACATACATCTATGAGAGAGAATATACATGAGCATTTAAAACATACATTTTGAGCAAAATGACAAGACAATACATAAACTGATACATCCATCACAAGCAAGATGTAAACACAAGATATATCGAACAACCAGTAATCTCATATATATAACAATTTCATCATACAATATACAATATGAGATCCCAAAATCTGGATCACAAAGTCTCATGATATGTCCAAACATCTAAACCTAAGCCTAAACCTAGGACTCACTGCCACCATCCCGAGGACCTGGTGGTGGGGGAGGTGGTGCCGCATCTGGTACCATGTCTGATTTGCCTTCCCTCTAAGAGTAAGATGGTGCTCTCTGATCCTCTGGCACAGCCTGTAAGTAGAGTCCATGATAATAAGCAGCTCATGCTATCTCTCTCTAGATCTCTATTGCATCTGCCTGTGTCGCCCTCTCCCGGCGTGCTATCTCTTCCCTGAGATTTGTAATCTACTGATCTCTCTCTACCCTCAAATCAGTGAGTTGATGCTCTCTAACTGCTATGGTGATGTGTAGTTGTTGCATCTTTATCTCTAGAGCTCGGATTTGGCTCTCAGGTCCTCTCCTCCCATAGGTTGATCCTACTGCACCTCCACCTGTCAGCAAGTGGGCCTCACCTCATCCTTAGGAGTCACTGATCTCTGTCCCTGTTTCCATTTTTTGCCACCTGATCTAGATCCCTCACCTCTCTCCATCCCTCTCCCTCTCCCTCTCCCTCCATCCACTCTGTCCCCTCCACCCCCTCTGTCTCTGTCATCTCCCCCATCATCCCCCTGAGCAACTGACTGTACATCTGGCACAGTGAATCTGGAAAATGGAGCCCTACACCTCTCTTCTCTGTAAGCTACATTTGCACCCGCATCTACCATGTCTGGTAGGTACTCCCATGGCTCCTGACATATAGCAGTTGTGTCCTGTACTGCCTGTTGGTAATCCAGCATCGGCAGCCAACCATGCCCCTCCTCATCTTAAAATTGAGCATGTGTAGTTGTCTCCATAGACACCCTCTGCTAGCATTTGAACTATCTCTAGACCCAAGTAATAATGAATCTCTCCACAATATTAGAATGTCGACCTACCAGTGGCCGACTGCAAAGCATATAATCTACCTCTCCTCTGTCACCCCACTACTCACATGACCTGTAAGGTCTCTAGGTGAATGAGGTGAGCTCATCCAACACCCTTCGATAATAAGAGACATCCCCGGTATGAGCCTGAGAGATGAAACCTGTATACCTGTACATATAGGGATACCTACACTCCCTAGGCTGCACTCATGGATGCACTACAACAATGTGCTCCCATGCCCATATTTGAGCGAGTATGGCCCCACATGCCCAAGTCCTGTTGTCTCGGTAGATGATCTCATGTAACTCATAGTACATCTCAGCCAATATGGCCAAACCCCATGCCATCCACTATGGACGTGCCACTAGGTCTGCTAGCAACCTACCCCATCCCAGTGGAAACCCCTTCTGACTCCTGTTAGTCATGAGGGCCTGACCAATAAAAGATACAACAATACAGGACACTGGGAAGTCCCTACCAAAGTCATCCATCAATCGATCCCAACTGACGTGTCGGTCTAGGATGGTGACATCCTGGAACATACCCTAGATAACCTGTCTCCCCTCTGTCAAATCCTAATCATAGTATACTTGTGCCAACAAACAATCATGTCAGTTTCTATCATATGGAAACTTTACAACTATGACTATCTATAAACATGATTATACTTACAAGCTCTCCATGGCATGGAACCCGTAGGATCCGATAGACATCCTCTAGTGTGATCAACGCCTCTCCAGTAGGCAGATGGAAGGTGTTGTGCTCACTATGTCATCTCTCAATAAGAGCAGTCAACAACCCATGGTTAGCTCAGATATGGGGCATCTGCAGTAGGTACCAAAAGCCCATAGCCCTCACATCGGCCTTGCTCGGATCATCCAGATCTCAGACAAATCGCAATCCAGTCACTTGAGGTGCTTTGATACGGAGCATAGCAAAGTGCTCTTACAAGTCATTTAAACCACACCAGATGTCAAAAACATATCATGAAGGATGTATGAAATCAATTCAAAGTATTTTAAAATCAAACATTGTCAGGACCCATGTTATTTTGCTCAAAAACATTAAAACATGTCAACTTTTTATACTAGGCAACATTATTTTTTGACTAAGTGTCATGCAACACTTTATCTTATAGCAGTGCGATGGTTTCTATTCAGGTGACACTTCACATAGTATTGCGTGACATTTCACCCTGTGTCGTACGACACTGGATTCAATGCTCGTGCGACACTATTTTGACCCACGAAGTGTCGCATGACATTTCTCCTCAAAGGGCGCGACACTTGTAAAATGTCACGCGACTTTTTGCCTAAACTAAAAATTTGAAATTTGAAAAACTATTAAAAAATATGTTTAAATGTATTAAATGCTCATAAATGACCCAACAAAGCAAGTTTTTCCAAAAACATACCAAGGCAACATAGTGTGGAGGTCGATTGTGCAACTGGGGGCACTCAAATCGGTGCCTGTGGATGGGAACTGCTGCTTGCTGGGCCATTTTCTCTCTCTAAGCTCTCAAAATTCTCAAATCAATAAAAGTTAAATGATTTTGAAAATGACACTTTTTGCCCTTTATATAGCATTTTGACTTTTTGACCTAATTTTCAAAACACCTTGGAATTGCGTAAAAATTGCACCCCTAGCTAATTTCGACATCCTAGATCTATTTTTGGACTCGAAATCAAAATCCAAGTTACTCTTGATATTCAAAATCACATTTCAAAATCTTCCCCTTCTTATGCGCAGTTGGCTGACTAGTTGAGGCCTGATCCTTCAATCTTTGTTGGGGCACCTTCATTTCTTCACCCCCATCTCTTTCAAACTTCTAGTCTTCCATTCATTTTCATTCATCTTCATCTCTCTAAGGTTTGACTTCATCTTTATCCTATATCTTTCTCAGTCAAATTGGGGCATGTTTTCACTACCTAATGGTTATCCTATTACCCCTTTATCTTCGATTATGATTTCATTATGATTTGATCATCTTTTATCAATCTGTTGTTCTCCTCTACCTGATTTCAATTTCGATTCCGAGGGGGCAGTACCTATTGGATTTAATCCTTGATTTTCTTGATTCAGCTATCTTTTTATGAGCTTTCACTTAGCTTGAGATTTTTATCTCTTATTTTGGATGTGATCCCAAAATGAACTCATGTCCAAAATCTTTTGTTTATTTTTGTCCGGGCGTGTTCCCAAAATGAACACACGTCTGAATTCTTTTGTGATCCCAAATTTTTTTGTGATCCCAAAATGAACTCACATTTCAATTCTTCTTTGACTACATGTGTTCCCAAAATGATCACACATTAGTCAAAAAGGGGAAAATGTATGCACCCTAAAATGGTCACCTAGACTTTGGGCCCCCATTCAACAATTTATCAAATCTCTGAATCAATATTTTCAAAAATCAGCATTTTATCAATTATATCAATTTCCTTGATCAAATCCTATTTTATCATTTTTTATTATTTTCTATGGGCTAACCATTTTATCCTAAGTCTTTATTTATTCAAAAGGAATATTTCCTCCCCTTTTAATAAATAAAAAGCCCCCACTTTTCCTCTTATCCTAAGTTGCACAAATAAAGCATTATTCTTATTTTATAAAAAGATAAAAAGCACTTTTTATCTCATATGGACACAAAAGTTAACTCTTATTTTCCCATTGGAGGATATTTGTGCACATGGATTGCTCCTCTTTCAAGCTCCACCCTTGATTAAATATTTTGCCTCTTAATCTCCGTGGTCCATTCTTTCTCATTTCCTATAAAAGAAGAGCTTTCTTCCTCATTCTAGGTCATTCACTCTTATGCTAACTTTATGCTGCAGGAATCCTTGAAGACTTTGAAGCTTTTTGGAGATTATTGTTGCATCACCTCTTGGCTTTCTTCATTGCTTCATAGTTTAGTTTTCATTCTTGCATAGTAGCTTCATATTTCATGCTTTCATAGTTTAGATTTCCTTTCATGCTTTAGAATAACTCATCTAGTTTAATAGGAAGGATTGTAACACTTGTTATTTTCTTTTCATAGCATAGCTTGTACTTTCATTTCCATAGCTTAACTTGCATCTCTCATTTCTAGCTTGCATATTCATCTTAATCTAGTTTGCATTTGCATTTCATAGTGATTTTTGGGGATATTGGTACTCTTGCCCTTGTCTTCACTTGAATCTCTCATTGTGTGGTTGACTAGCAAGGTCATTAAGTTTATTAGCTCTAGCTGAGAGCAATTTTACAATCTTGCAACTCCATACATAAAGAGCTATGGATTGATTTTTGAGACCTCATTCTTGAGTGTTCTTGATTGTAATGATCCATAGAAGTGCACTATTTTGTGTGTACACATGTTACTTAGGAAAGAGATATTCAGTTACATGTTATTTAAGGAAGATATATGCACTTGCATATTATTTAAGGGAGATATATTTAGTTGCATGTAATTTAACGAAAGATATATTTAGTTGCATGTAATTTAAGAAAAATATATTCACTTACTTGTTATTTAAGGAAAATATATTCACTTGCATATTATTTAAGAAAGATATATTCACTTGCATGTTATTTAGAAAATATATATTCAATTGCATGTTATTTAAGGAAGATATATTCAGTTGCATGTTACTTAAGAAAGATATATTCAGTTGCATGTTATTTAAGGAAGGTATATTCACTTGAATGTAATTTAAGGAAGATATATTCACTTGCATATTATTTAGGGAAGATATATTCACTTTCATGTTATTTCAGAAAGATAAATTTAGTTGCATGTTATTCAGGAAAGATATATTTAGTTGCATGTAATTTAAGGAAGATATATCCAGTTGCATGTTATTTAGGAAAGATATATTCAGTTGCATGTTATTTAGGAAAGATATATTCAATTGCATGTTATTTAGGAAAGATACATTCAGTTGCATGCTATTTAGAAAAGATATATTCACTTGCATGTTATTTAAGAAAAATATATTATTTGCATGTAGCAGTAATCTATATTTAGAAATTCTATTTAAAATATATATATATATATATATATATATATATAAAGATTTGCATGTAGCGGTGTTCTATATTTAGAAATTCTATTTTTAGAAAAAAAAATTAATTAAAAATTATTAAAAAAAATTCATACACAAGAATTCTTTTAGAAAAAATTAAAAAAGAATAATAATGATATATAATTAAGTATTATTTGATGAAAATTTAATGTTAATGTGTTTATTATTGGAGTTTTTGGTTGTTGTGTTTTATTGTCGGTATAAGTAGCATTAAGTTGGCTTTTACGAATTGTTATCAGAGACTTGAGGTTTTAACTTTTTTACTGTGGCATAGATAGTTACAGTATATGTAATGTGATAATGGTTTCTATCTTTTTACCCAACCTTTGTTCATTTTAAGTTCATTAGTTTGTGAACTCTTTGAGATAGTTTGTTTTTATTATATTATGGTTTGAGGACTAGTATGGATTTTGTGATGTGATGGTTTGAGTTCCAGGTATCTTTTATGGAGCTCAATTTAATTATCATTTCCTTTAGATTTATGAAATTTTTTTATGACTTATGAGCTTAGGGTAGGTTATCTAGGTATATAGATGGGAGTGGCTTACAATAAGCGTCGGGGCCCACAAGTGGCTACCATGATTAATTATTGTAAGTAACTTAATTAAGTGATAATATGATACATTAATTGAAGGATTTGAGAATACAAATCTTCACAACCCACAAATATCTGCAAACTAAAATAACTTGTTACAAGAGAAGAATGGAGAAAAAATGCAATAGCTCTCAAAAGTAAAACTATTGTTAAGGCTAAAAATTTGCACCTTGTTAAACTAGATAAGTTTAACAATTTTGCCTAACATGGGATTCATTTCTGCATGTGGGAAATGCATATCTTGAAATGAAACCTCCAGATTCTAGGCCGGTTCCTATTGGATAATCACCTATAAATCTTCAAAAACTAACTCAAACTTTGATAAGTAAAAGGGAAAGAGATTACTAAAATGAACCTAAGACTTTAAAATTTAAACTACTGAACCAAGTGATACACCAAAAATGATATGAAAGTACAATTACATATAACTGAGAAGGGCTATTATAATATCTGAATGAATACAAAAACACTTCCTTTCTATATAGGCTTGCATAAGTACTTTGTAATAAAGTCTAAAAGGTGAACCAAACTAAGGAGGAAAACAAACATCTCACTTATTAGTTTCGCACCCTAAGACATGAACTACAACTTGCAAGCAAACATACTTTTTTGCAACTAGGTGTTTACGTGAGACAAAACACCATGGAATAATAGAAATTCACTAGTTATCTTTATCAAATCACCTGAAAGTACACACAGAAATGCAAAAAGAAAAGAAGGCTCCAAAAGAAACTCAGATAACATAAACTCATCTGTTGTTACTTGTATTTGATCTTCCAAAAAAGAGTTACAAATTTTTGCATAAAACTACTAAGGAAAAAAAATGTCACAAAAGCCCTCCTCTGCATAATCAAAACTGAAGAAAAAATGAGTCAAAAACTCACTAAGTACAATCACAACCCTTGGGTCAGATGCCAGAAAATAGCCTAGAAAAGAGGACCTAATAACTCATGAAATAAAGCCCCACCTCTGAAAAAGCTCCACTAAGTCATAATAATACCTATGACTCATCTTTAACTGACCTCAAAAAGCTCAAAAAGGCCATAAAGACCTCTCAACTATCAAGACAAAGTCAAATCTGACCCATGAGTCCTACAAGAACTCAAGAAGTTCCTAGATCTGCTCTACCAGCCCTATATACCCTCGAGTTGTCTGGACACCTCATCCAATTCCTAAGAAAAAGTCCTCAAGCTGTTAAAACACCTTTATCTCTCCATTTTACATCATTAATGTTTTTTATTAAGAGATTTTAATATTTATTAACTGATCTATAAAATACATCAGTCAATAAATATTAAATTACACCATATATATCAAAAGGACATTAATAGTTATTAATTGATATATAAGATAAATCAATTAATAAATATTAATAATACAATGCTTTTTAGAAAACAACAAATAGAAGTAAAACAAATATATTACTCAACATTATAATTACATGTTAAGAACACATATAATGATAATGTTGAATAATGTATTCGGTGTTTAGAAATGCCATTCAAAGGCAATGGCTACGGACTTCAAGCATTATACAAAACACTTGAGGGGCAACAAAACTTCCAAACCTAAACCACTTCTCATCATTTTCATTTGCACTCTCGTGGATGAGGGTTTGAGAACCCTAAGCCGCCACCTTTCCCATAGAGACTTACTGTACATTTCCTTGGCTCGAGCTTTGCATAAAGGTAAGATCTGGAACTTTATCTGACTAAAGGCCGCCGTGGTCTTTGATATTGTAGCTATCTGATTTTATTTCTTCATAGAATTTGAGCTCGTTATTTGTTCTCATTCTGGTTATGTTGGAGCTATGGCCGCTACTGTTAGGGCTTTAATGAAGCTTGAAATGGCTCTTTTCTCTCTTGCTCGATAGTATATGCCTAAAGCTTTCTTTATATATACCATGTATTCTTTTCTAAAGCTTCATAAATTTTCCTTATGTATTTTCCGATGACTGTGATTTACGTTTGTCTTGGCTAGGGCTGTGAGCTATATTTTATTTTTCCATTCATAAAATTCTAAGATACTTTACTGGCTACCATTATTGAAAGTTTCATTCATTGGAGACTATACTTTTCTTCCTCTATCGTGAATACTAAAAATTCCATGTTGTTGTAAAGACAAAAAAATTCATTATTGAAAGTTTCATTATATGTCGTGATTGTATCTTCTTTTTTCTTTTGCTTGATTGGAGCTAGGTCTTCATATAGTAACCCCATTCTTCTCACTACTACATTCTACTACATTTTCTCTATTTAGTATCATCAGTCTTTATCTGCAGTTCTTTACTACTTCAATGCAGAATCAATTTTCAAGAGACCAACAAAGGTTCTGACCACTCAGTCCAAATAACGGCTCTTGAAGCTACCGTGAAAACCCATGAGAAAAGATATTTCCACTGTAGACCCTACTATCCAAACATATTTTGGCAATAATAATAATAATATGGTGTGTTTGCATTTGCAACTTAGGTGCAGACACTTCTCCTAGTCATGTCATGACTTGTGTCATTCCTGGGGTGATTCCATGTTGTGTCAAATACTCACACCCAATATATTTCTTAGAATTATAAACTCTTGTCAAGGTTTGCAGGCTTTAACTCTGGCTGATGTTCACTGTAGGTAATGGGATGAACTCTTTCCATTTTTCACAGAATGATGTTCTTGTAATTACTGAATCTTCATACTCTGTTGCGTGAGCCCAATATGCCTTACTGTATATGTCCACCTGGAAATGATATGGATTTCCTCAAGGCTCCACCTAGGCTGGATGCCTTCTTCTTGAAATATTTCACCCACTTACTTTATTCTATTTCTTCCAAGCCCATTTCCATGTTGATGATGTAAACTGTATGAAACCCAACCACCACCTTGCTGACTAAAAATTATGTTGATGTTTCTGTTAAACTATAAGGTGTCAAGTAAAAAGTAATGTCTCTTAAATAGACTTAGCTAGTCTATTTTGATTGTAATGAAAGGTTTCATATTGGAAATAATATGTCCCTTAAACATTATGTATTTCTTTCATGATCTTGACATCTGTTTAAAGTAATTATTCCAATGCGTATGTCAGGCTCATACCCAAGGGGAGCCTCGGTTAGGGGCACATACACATTGAAATAATTACCTTCCTACACATGGAACAAACACATTAGCATAAATATTTCTTTTCACAATGAAGGTATTCTAATTTCTTTACTTCAGATTTAGGACAGCCTTAAAAGACAGCATAGGTAGAGTAGTTTTAGACGACCAGTCATTGCTTAGATCCATAATGGGATCTAACACATCACTCTCAATTTTGTAGGATTCATGAGCTTGTTGGGAGACTTGCAAAGATGGAACAAACTAAGGAGCAACCAACCTCACCAATTATAACCAGTCAAAGCAACAGGCAATTACTGGTTAACCTTGACCTATCTCTCTCATATTCTATCTTTTAATGTTGTTTTTTTAAATTTGTAGGAGAAATAGAAGGCTATACTCATGGCTTATGTGAGTACTTTACTCGAATTGATCTTAAATACATGTATCTATATTTTCAAATGAATGAACTCAAAAAAGCATTTATCATTGTTAATACAAATAAAATGATCTTTCTCAGAATTTCACAATGTATTATTATCTTTACTATTTTGTACATCCATAAATGAGGTCAATTGATATTGAAAATGCATCTCTTGTAGTAAAACTACTAAGGTAGTGAAATTTTGATAACATTTTTGGCGACCTCTACTATATGTATGCCTGTTATACATGAAACCAGTAGTCTTAACATATCCATTGGGCTTGGAGTCACTTTCAGATTTAAAATCTCCCTGAATGGGTGATTGTTGTTTTTAGTCCTATGTGATTTGAATGATTCATAATGATGAAGTAGGCTCCCCTTCATCATTATGAATGATGTACATGAATCTTGGCTGAAAATAAGGATGACTCATCTCATGGCTGCAAAAACACCTAAACAGCAGGATTGTGCAAAGCAAAGCAATGCTAGGTGTATGTAGATATCATAACTAGGTAGTCACATTTATATATGTGTTTCATTAAGACACATGGATTTGTTCAACTTTCCATTTATGAGCACATGTATGAATGTGCCTAGTTGGCAATTGTATTTGCATACAAGTAGGACTGTTCTATTTTCTACAGTTCTTCTAAAGACTTGGAAACCTTTATTGAAAGCAGGAAACACTAGGAAAACCTAGGAAAACTGTGCATAACAGCACTTAGGAAAACAACAAAAACTCAAAACAATAGTGCAACCGCACTTTATTTGCAACCTAAACTGATATTTACAAAGAACCTTGAAGATCATACCTCAAAATAGCATTTAAGGTGAATATCATTAACTAGTATAGGCCGCACATTTTCCCCTTCAAGTGTTAACAATTAAAAAGCGTTATGTTCCTTGCATTCTATAATCACAAACGGGCCTCCCCAAAATGAATCAAATTTAGTATGCTTACCTGGTTTGCTCTTGAATTCATCCCACTTGAGAACAATATCTCCCACATTAAAATCTCTGGATCTCGCTTTTCTATCAAAGCTTTTCTTAACTTGCATCTACTAAAATTCCATAGTTTGCATTTCTTTCCTTCTACTCTCCTCCAATTCCATCAGATGTGCATAACGCACCTGCATAGGATCTCCTTCTCCAAAAAGAACCAGTTGAGTGGCAAGATCAAGTGTTGGCAACTCCATTTCAATAGACAACTGTGCTTCCTTTCCATATACTAACTAATAAGGTGAGTTTCCAATAATTTTCTTTGGAGTAATTTTGGCCACCCATAGGGAATCCTTTAACTTAGAGTGCCAATCACGTTGATTCTCCTGTAGATTTCTCTTGATAATTTTGATTAGGTTCTTGTTTGTGGACTCTACCAATCCATTACCTTGTGGATAATAGTTGGAACTAGTACTGAGATAAATTTCATGCTTAAGTGCCCACTCAGTTACCCTTAGACCAATGAAAGCAAGTGCATTATTAGAGATTATAGAGTCAGGAACTCCAAATCTATTCACAATATCATCATAAAAAGTTAGGACAGCTATCTCATTTGCATCCTTTAGTGTTGTTGCCTCTGTCCAGTGTGTGAAATAATCAGTGGTAGTAATTATCCACTTGTGCCCCACACTAGACGGAGGATTGATAAGCCCTATGAAGTCAATACCCCACTTTTGAAAAGGTTGTTCTATATTAATTGGCTACAAAGGAAAAGCTAGCAGCCTTTCTTTCCCTGCAAACATGGCACATTTCACACACTTCCTTACATATGCATGGCTATCTTTAAAAATATCTAGCCAATAATAACCACCTCTTAGGATTTTGTATGCAGTAGTCCTAGGGGAAAAATGGCCTCCTGAATGACCATCATGGAATTCATGTAAAATGTCGGCAATCTGGTCTGAATCAATGCATATGAGAAGGACACCATTGTGATCCTTTTTGTACAATACATCATTAATTAAGACAAAAGGAACTGATTGTAATCGATAATACCTTATCTTTGCCTTGTCCAAACTTGTTGGAAACTCATTGGTCTTCAAAAAATGAACCATATCTTGCGACCAGCTTGTTGTCCTATCATCATCAGCTACTATACCAAGCACCAAAATAGTATCTGCTTGTCCCTAAAGCTCTAAAACTTCATTATCAACAATCTGCTCACATAAGCCTTTGCCTCTAACCAGCTTGGTCACCTGAATATCCATGTCATACTCCATGACCTGTGTTATCCAACCAGCTCTCTTTTCATTCAAATCCTTATTGAGTAAGAATTCCTTGACACTAGGGTGTGCAACCCTCAGATGAATCCTGTTATGAGACAATAAGTGTCAAAAATTTTTGAGACTTTTAACAACAACAAGGACACGTTTTTCCACAAAACTATATCTCTGTTCATAATCTTCTAAACCTTTGCTGAAAAAGGCTATTGGCTGCTCCAAATGTTCTGCATTTTGCTGTACCAACATTGCAAAAATAGTCTCATAACCGCCATATGCATACAGAATGAAATCATTGTTGAAATCAAGATTCACTAAAGTAGGAGCTATTGATAAGGACTCCTTAATAACTTGAAAACTATCCTTGGCTTCTTTTGTCCAACTGAAAAAAAACATTCTTTTTTAGTAAGGTTGTCAATGGCTTTAATAAATATGCAATGTTAGGCAAGAAACACCTTACAAAATTAATTCTTCCAATAAAGGACTGCAATCCCTTCTTATGGTGTGGCAATGGTAACTCTAAAATGGTTGTTATTCTCTCATGATCTACACCTTGCTTAGAAACAATATACCCCGGTAGCTTACCTTCATGCACAACAAACACACACTTTTTTGGATTGAGAGATATCCCAAACTCCCTGCAGCATTCAAAAATCTACTTGAGATGGCTAATGTGATATGTTACCTTCTTAGAATAAACTGTGATATCGTCAAGATAAACCAAGAAAAACTTGTACATTAAATTGCTAAAGGCCATGTCCATATCCTTTTGTAAGGTTGCTCCTGCATTTGACAAGCCAAAGGGCATTCTTTTGTATGTCGTGGTACCACACTTGGTTGTAAAAGTTATTTTGAACTGATCCTCCTCTTTGAAAAGAATTTGGTTATATCCTGAATAACCATCCAACAAAGAATACCTCTCTGAACCAGAAACATACTACAAGATTTGCTCCATGGAAGGCAATGGATGATAATCTTTCAGAGAGGCCCTATTTAAGTCTCTAAAATCTACACACAGTCTCAATTCACCATTCTTCTTCCTAACCGGGACAAGGTTAGACACCCAACTAGTATTTTTAATAGGATATATAATGCCACTCTCAATTAGTTTCATAACTTCTTTATGCATAAGGGGCTCTAGTTTAGGATTGATAGGTCTTTGTCTTTGTCTGATTGGTTTGGAGTTAAGCTCTAACTCTATAGTATGACGAGCTAATTCTAGGTTAAAACCTTTTAGCTCTTCATATTTCCAAGAAAATATATCACTATACTCCTGAAATAACTCAACATAAGCCTATTTTTCAAAATCTAGAACAGTTTTCCCAAACTTCAACAACTTACCCGGTTCAATCTCCAAATCTACATAGTGTTCTTGCTAGATCAATAGGATGGTTTTGCTCTTTTTGACCTGGTCATCTGTGTTAGAAATGGACTCCAATGTAACAAGTCCTTTAGGAAATTTATTGGTCTTAATTTTCACCACTTGGTCTTCATAATTTTGCTTCAGCATGTCCTGATTAGAAGTTGCAAAAACATCTTCTTCTAGCAAAAATTGCAAGATCTGCTCATCACTTTCAAAAACTTTCTAGTTTACATTATTATCAGGAATCGAAGGCCTAACAATAATCTTTATATGTTGTTGATCACACCCCCTTTTAATAGTGTCAGGAATATCAAACTATGCACCTGTAGCTGCCAACCTATTAGCATGTTGATTTAGTTTCCTAGGAATTGCAACAATATTGAAAATAGAGAAATCTTCAATAACATCCCATACTCTAAGTTTATATGCTTTCAAAGTATCATTTTTTACAGAAACTAGTCCTCTTACTTGATTTACTACTAATTCACTATCACCATGAACCTTCAGAACTTTAATACCCATCTTTCTTGCCCATTCCAATCTGTTAATTAAACCTTCATACTCTACGATATTGTTAGTGCAAGAGAAACCAAATCTAAAAGCTGCATAATACTTTGCTCCATCAAGAGATACTAACATTGCACCTCCACCAGCATCATGTTTACTTCTGGATCCATCAAAAAACATATTCTAGACCTTGTTTTGTTGTTCAAAATCACTTTCTGCATTTTTAACTAAGTTTGGCATCACCAAACTAGCTTCTTGGAACATGTAATTTCCCATTCCAACATCTAGAACAGAACTAGAATTAGTCTCAAAAGCATTCTCTGCAACCCACTCATCTAAAAGTATATCAGGAATTTCAGTAGTAGATGTACGCAAAATAGGGGCAACATGATCATCTTGGCTAAAAATGACATAATTTGCATTTACCGTACTAGGCGTGTAAGGCTCTATTATATCCTTTGCAAGTAATTCAGACTTTATATTGACCTTTGTTGCATATCGAGTGCAAAAAATCATGTGAGACCCATCAGATGAAAGATAACCTCCTATCTTGGCTGTAAATTCTCTTGATAAGCAAAGACCAAAATATGGAGGTAAATCTATCACATATATGTCTTGTGGAATAGAGAAAGTAGGGCAGGCATGTAGGGTTAAACTAGCATTTTTATGAGACCTATAGAATTCACAGATGTGCCATCTAATTGGACTACTCCCTTTTCAATAGGTTCGTATTTCCATTCTAACTGATTAGCTACTCTCCTAGGCATCACAATACAAGTGGCCCCACTATCAACCATACAATTATGTACTAAATTTTTCCCAATTATTAAGGAAACATAGAACGGAGGAGGTCTCACATACTTACCTTGAACTGTAGATTTTA
Organism: Chamaecyparis obtusa; assembly: GCA_027943335.1. Classification (NCBI taxonomy): domain Eukaryota; kingdom Viridiplantae; phylum Streptophyta; class Pinopsida; order Cupressales; family Cupressaceae; genus Chamaecyparis; species Chamaecyparis obtusa. Next base: position 582,131 of record BSBK01000269.1, on the reverse strand, counting down.
GCTTGTTGTCCTCAATAGTCACTTGCTTAGCATTTTTCATAACTACCTTCACATGATAATTAGCAACTTGATCTTGCATATCTACTCCACTCAATGCTTTTTTCAACATCTCAGCTTGCCAAAGAATAGATAGGGAATCCCACATAGTCATTAACACATTCATTATTTTCATTTTGTCCATAATGTTGTAAGGTACAGTTGAATGCACCTTCTAGTTGCTAATTGGTTGAATTGAAGGCTTTTGTAAAATACTTGGATTAGGTGTAAGTGATGGTCCTGTAGTTATAGCTTCCTTATCCTTACCAACTATTTAATCCATGTCTAGAGCCCTTTTCTTTTCTCGGGTATTGGATACAATTGATGATTCACCATTCAATCTGCAAAAATCCTCTCCTTGCTAGTTAAGGAATCTAGTCTCCATGGTGTGTATATCTTGTTGTTGTTCAGGTCCACTAGAAGATGTGTATGACTGTGAACTTGCAGTATTTTGGACCATGAGAGCTTGGTTAATCACCCCATTTGAACATGTAGACTGATTATGTTCCTGATTGCATAGATAACACCAATCTGTTAGAATAACTGACAGGGGGGTGAATCGGTTATCCACATTCCCAATTACAAAATGTAAATCCAAAAATAATTTAAATAAACTTATGCAGCTCGATAACATAGAATAGTAAATTGTTTGTGCTTTTACCAATTACCAGTTAGTAACTTATAGTAACTATTGATCAAATCAAATATGCAACATGTAAAGTATGATATCCAACAATCATCACAATCAACACATAACACAAGAGATTTAAGGTGGAAACCCTGTAAAGGGAAAAATCACCTGGGACCAGCAACCCAAAATATTGTTCACTTTTCTGAAGTGAGCTCGGTGAAGAGCCAACCCTGTTAAAGGTTACAAAACACACTATAAGGTGTGACCTTGTTAGAGGATTTAAGACCAAAAATTATCGTCCAACCAACATTCACTATGGGGTTGACAAGATAACAATGTACATTTTATGAATGACATACAAGACTTTCTAGTCTACTCGGTTACGAGATTTATCTGTTTACAATGATTAAGCTGTAACAGTAGGTAATCTGATTACAATACTACTTCTTTTACAGATGTTCAAATCTATATTATGCTCATTCAAATCCTTTGATCAATATATCAATTTTGTTCAACAATATTTGATAACTTACTTTCTCTCAGTTATAGCTTTCTGATGCTCGGTAATCTTTACAGTTTGATTCTCCTTAACCAATCTGATCAGGCATACATGAAGCTGTGTTCACGCGAAATCTCTGCAGTATTTGTGAGGCATCCTCTTCCTTATTCACATGAGCCTTAGATAGTGGAATCTTCCACCTCCCCACTCACTTGGCAAGTGGGCTATGATGGGATGGGGTAGGTTGTTAGGTAGATAGGTAGGATTTGGTTAGTAGGTGTTTAGGATAGGATAGTTAGTAGGTTAGCTCCTAGGAATTTGTATTGCCCTTTGCTATTTAATTTTATTTGTTAAATACAAACTATGTTATGTGATTTAATTCAATGTTTAACAAATTATTTTGCTCTAAATTAAGAGATTTAGGTTAATGTGTTTAGTATTATCTTTTAATAGATCAAGTTGTAGGAGTATTAGTTTACTCTTTGGTTTTGGTCAGTAGGTTTTATTATTATGTTAAACATATTTATTCAATAAAATTAATTTGGTTAGTAATTAGTAGAATTAGTACAATGTATGTAGATTAATTAATAAATCAATTAGGAGATTTCTCTTAATTTGATAAATGGTATATTTAGTTAATAGTTTAACTTAAAGGTTGTTAATATCTCCCCCTACTACTAGTATGTAATTAGGGGATTTAAAATGAATGGGTTAGTTAGTAAGTTATAGGATTAGCGGATTGATAGTTTAGGATTAATTGGGTTTTGATACAAGCTACTTAGATGATAATTACAATTATTAGTCATCTTAGTGATTAATGAAATTTTTTATTATTCAATGGCATTATTGTCCAAACTCTCTAGTAATATAACTTCTTGTTAATCTATGGTCAATTTAATTAATGGATGATTAACTAATGGGACTTTCACTATTAATTAGTTAAGAAGTCTAGTATGTTAGATTTATTCTTAATAAATTAGTTTAATGTCATAGTTCATTTTACTCAAATTATAAATGAATAACTCTAGAGTATCATTAGTAATATTGTTGGGTTAAATCGCCAACTTGTTACTTTGGACTATCGTATTGAGGAACCCTAAGTAACCCCATTTCCCTAGAAGGTGTTTAGAAGATGATAATATAACTTTCGATGTCTAGATAACATTTGGATTCTAGTTAACATCATTAGGTTCATTGTTGGATCTTAATGGATAGTACAACCACTAATACAACCTTATTCGGAAGTCATAATCTAGGTATGCAAACACTTATTAAGTAATTGGTTAATTGGTATGGAATTGGATAGATGACTAATGCCCTAGATACCTAGAATACATCTTGAACAGTAGTGTTCATGGAAACTATGTACACTAGGGTTTCATTTCCTAAACTTGATACTTTTACTATAGCAGTTATGAACTTTAGTCTGCTAGACCCAATCGTCCTATTTTTACTCCTTAGCGTAACGCTCTCCAAAACTTGACTCTAGACCTTGACCGATAAATCTATTGTCAACTTACACTTAACCTTTGAACGTCACTCCTTAACTTTTCTCTTTTTTAAAAAAAAAATTGTTGCATTTTCGGTTGGTTAAATTGTGGGCATGACATTTGGTATTAGAGCCTAGGTTTCAACATTGGAACCTTTAGACCCATTACGTTTCAACTCACCTAACTTAATCTATTGAGTAGGATGTCTGTCGTTACACGAGCTAGCCGACGAGGTAGAGGTCGTAGAGCTGCACATGCTAGTGCAGGATAGGGGGGTGGACCACCACCACCTCCACCACCACCACCTTCACCACCTCAGAGCCCTAACCAGAATATTATGGATGTCCTTCAAAATTTGATTGGGGTAATTTAGTTGAGGTTACCACCCATAGTTCCTCAGCTAGAGCTGTAGGGTTTTGAAAGGAAAGCAGATATCCTAGGAGGTGGTAGAGCATATAACAAAGAGAGAAATAGGAGCCCCCACCTAGGTTTGTTGGAGGGCCACGGTGATCATGAGGGTGAGTCAGTTCATCAGCTAGAGATACCACTTGAGAATGGGATCAGAGGTAGAGAGAGAACCCCTAGAGATGTTGAAGATGAGGTCCGAGAGTTAATACGACTCTAGCCACCCTTATTTTTGGGATCCACTAACGGGTCAATAGCAGAGGCCTAATTACAGAGTTTATAGTGATGCTTTAGATTACGCCCTTACAGGAATAATCTAAAGGCATGACTTGTAGTTCATCTCCTACGAGAGAAAGCTTCCACTTGGTGGCAGTTAGACATGATATCATTTGGGAGGTCGAGTTAGCCTCAGGAGCTAGGGTGTCTATTAGCTCCTTAGTTCACAGTTGTTAGATTCAGATTGGAGACTTAATCACGATGACCGATCTCCACATGACCCCTCTAGGTTCTTATGATGTAATCCATGACATGGATTGGCTATATGGTCACAACGCCAAGATGGATTATCATCAAAAGAGGGTTGAGTGTGTTGGAGATCACGGTACTTCTATGGTGATATTTGGGGTATAGAGACCCATACCCCTTAGCATGATTTCCGCTATGCAGCTTAGGCAGTGTGTGTGGAAGGGATGTTAGTTATTGGCCATCACACTAGTGATAGAGAGGAGGATTCTGAGGGGGAGCCTTCGCTCTAGGATTATCCTATGCTTTGGGAGTTTGCAGACATATTTCCTACCAAGCTACCTAGTATGCCTCCACCTAGGGTAGTTGATTTTCATATAGACCTTGTGCCAGGAGCTGAGCCCGTATCTAGAACACCTTACAGGATGACCACACATAAGCTCAATGAGCTCAAAATTTAGTTAGAAGATCTCTTGGAGAAAGGGCACATCTGACCTAGTGAATCACCTTGGGGTGCACCAGTGATTTTTGTGAAGAAGTAAAAATGTAAGTCATTACTTGGACTAAATGATCGATCAACTCATGAGGACCCCACCTTTGATATAGGAAAATAAGACTAATACAAGTAATGGGAAATTCAACTACCTAGGAATTCCTTCAAATTTCATGAATACAACTTAGAGAGGATTTTTAAGAATATAATGTCAAATTTCCAACCAATCTTATTGCCTATGACTATAATATGATAGTAACATGCATGTGCAAATAGAGTCATTTTGGTAATTAAATATGGAGACCCTCATCGAGATCCACTTCCAAGTTAATACAAAGGACAAGGTGGATATGTAACGTATAAACCTTGTGTGTCCTAATACGTTGTCAAGTATTTATAAATTATCTGAAGGTTAATGTTAGCTAAGAACCAATGACCTTGTTCGTTAGTGTATTAAAAGTAATTAATATGTATTGTAAGGAAACTATGGACAATCAATGATGATTTTAGAGACTAAAATAGAATCTACAGGGATAGCATACATTTAATCTAGCATAAATAACTAGACCGTTCTATGTTACGTTAATTGTTAATGTACAAGTGATGGACCCAATCATCCTATTTTTACTCCTTAGCGTAACGCTCTCTAGAACTTGACTCTAGACCTTGACCGATAAATCTATTGTCAACTTACACTTAACCTTCAAACGTCACTCCTTAACTTTCCTCTTTTTAAAAAAAATAAAAAAAATTGTTGCGTTTTCAGTTGGTTAAATTGTGGGCATGACAGTATTCTTTCCTCCAGAATGAGTTTCACAATGAAACCCTAGTCTCTTAAATGGACAAGTAAACCATTTTCTTTTCATCCATCATATTTTACCGCTTAATCTGCTTCATTGATTTTGCCGCTTAAACCTTCCTCGGCTGATGTGTCAGTAACACATTTTGTTTCCATCCCTTAGATCTTCTCTGAATTTTGTTAGTCGTAGATCTCGTAACAAACTTTATCTTTCCACCCTAATTTTGAGGTGCTTTCCAGCTCATCAATTTTGTCTGCTAAACTAATCATTTAGTTCTTTTGTCCATTCTTGGTTAACAAATAAATGTGTCGGTGAACACAAGCTCGGTTGATACTATCACTCAGTATACACTACACTGGCTCGGTGTATACTGGAATGCTTCATTAACCGACCACACTACTTTGTAACATTTTGCTCCCAACTTCATAACAGATTAATGCAACATAATAAAGTCAACAATATGAAGTCATAGACTCATCAATAAGTTACCAAAAGTATTCCTTATTCTCATCTGTCATAACCATCTTCCTCCATGTGGATATCTCATTTCTTCATCTTTTCTCTCCTCTTTATAGATGTGTAGATGTTTGCAACTCCATGATAAGTACTGTCAAAACTAGTTGATATCAATGACAACATACAGACTGATTCAATTATCTTACATAACAATTCAGTGCTCGGTGATCTCTAATCACTTGAAGTTTCTCAATCAGGTTCTTAATCAGTTGTAGTTCATCAATCTCTCCTTTTGGCATTGATGGCAACTCAATCAATATGAAGTATACCATACACATACCAAACATGTATTCTACAACTTTGTAAGAAAATATTGTAGCTCGGTAAGCTCTCCCTTAGCTTAATGTGTTTAATCACTATGTTACATGACAGCAAAGCAATTGCAGACTTTCCTCTGTGGATATGATCTTTCCAGTTCTCAAATTGTCTCTCCCTTTCATTTCAGATCTCTCATTAATGTTCTCTCCCTTTATCTCTGTTTCATATTGAGATCTATCTCCCTTTGACAATAATGCCAAAGAAAAACATAAACCATACAACTCTTGTAGTAGCCAGTAATTAACTCACTGTTGTTTGGTTCCTATACATAGTATCCTTGTATACGGATTTGAAATTCTCTATTTTGGTTCCTCAAATCTTTCACAACCTTAGATATAAATCCAAAGTGTGAACTATGTTGCATCAACATGAATGATCTTCTGATAAGATTAGGATGATGCAACCTCCAGATCACATTAGTGACCGGTAGATAGGGGATGGACCCCAAGTCTAGTCCTCAAATATTCAAAAGTTTCCTTCGGTAGAGGCTTTGTGAAAATATCAGCAAGTTGTTCTTTTGATGTAACATACTCCAATCTGACTTGCTTCTCCTGTATGTGTTCTCTTAAGTAGTGATACTTGATAGATATGTGCTTTTTTTTTAGTGCAATATCACTGGATTCTTTGAAATATTAATTGCACTAGTGTTGTCACAATATATAATCACCGGATCAGTGATTACATCATTCATACCTTCCAACACTTGCTTGATGTAAGCAATATTTGAACAGTTTGTAACAGCAACAACATATTCTGCTTTGGTAGTGGACTAAGAAATACAAGGTTGTTTCTTGTCCATGTAACAATTCTTTCACCAAAGAAAAATGCTCCTCCAGTGGTACTTTTCCTGTCATCTATATTTCTAGCCCAGTCTACGTCAGTGTAGACTTTGAGTTCAAACTTGCCTTCCTTTGGATACCATAAACCATAATCTTCTATTTTCTTCAGGTATCTCAAGATTCTCTTTGTAGCAACCATGTGTGACTCCCTAGGATTTATAGAAATCTAGCAACTATCCCAACAACATGTGCTATATCTGGTCTACTATGTACTACATACATCAACTTACTAATCATTGATCAGTATAGTGTCTAATTTACCTCTATAGTTTCATCATCTTTGGTCAATTTACAACCTATGCCCATTGATGTTCCAACTGGTTTAGCATCTTCCATGCCAAATGTTCTCAGTACTTCCTTTATATACTTGGATTGTGTGATGAATATTCCATCACTTTGCTGAATAACCTACAATCCTAGAAAGAACTTAATCTCTCTGAACATAGACATTTCAAACTCTTGTCTCATCTCATTAGCAAATGATTTACAGATTTGATCTTGTCCTCTAAAAATAATATCATTCACAAATATTTTAGCAATTAGAATAGTATCATTAGTATCTCCTTTCATATACAAATTGTTATTCTCACCAGTTCTAACAAAACCAATACTTAACAAATAAGTATGCAGCCTTTCATACCAGGCTCTTGGTGCTTGCTTCAAACCAAATAAATCTTTATGTAATCTGCATACCATATCTTTCTTGTTAAGATCAACGAATCCTTCTGGTTGTTCTATGTAGACTTCTTCTTCTAGTATCCCATTCAGAAAAGCAGATTTAACATCTATTTGATAGACTTTGAACTTTTTGTGTGCAGCATATGCAAGTAACATTCTGACTCCTAATCTAGCAATAGGTGCAAAAGTTTCACCATAATCTATTCCTTCCTCCTGTGCATATCCCTTGCATACTAATCTAGCTTTGTTTCTTGTAACCTCTCCATTCTCATTAAGTTTGTTTCTGAATATCCATTTAGTATTGATAACATTCTTATCCTTAGGTCTAGGTACTAAAGTCCATGTCTTGTTTTTCTCTATCTGTTCTATTTGTTCTTTCATTGCATTTACCCATTCATCATTTTCTAGTGCAACATTTACATTCTTTGGTTCATATTCACAGACTAAGCATGTACCTTATCTCAACTTACTTCTTGTCATCATGTCAGCTTTCTTGTCACCAATGATTTGGTTCTCAGGATTATGTCTTCTAACAAATCTTGCCAATATCCGATCTCTTCTTTCTTGTTCATCATGTTCAGGTTCATTTCCTTGCTCGGTAGGTCCTTCCTACTCATTGGTTTCTTTTTCCTGTTCCTCAGTGTTGTTTTCCTACTGACCGGTTGTCACAATTTGCGGCTTTGGTAGGTACTCTGGTTGTTCAATGTATGTGAATCTACCGTAGTCTTCTGGTTCCTTTGTGCTTCCTTCTGCATTCTTGTCATCAAATTCATCAACCCTGACATTAGCACTTTCAATCATTTTATTAGTAACTTTATTTAGACACTTGTATGCTTTGTTTTTAGTGGAATATCCAAGAAATATCCCTTCATCACCTTTTGAGTCAAACTTTCTATTTCTATCATCTTTTAGAATAAAACATTTACTTCCAAAATTTTTGAAATAACTTACAGTGGGTTTGTGACCAAACCATAACTCATAGGGTGTTTTATTAGTGTCCTTCTTCAATTGTACTCAGTTAAAAACATAAACAGATGTGCTAACTACCTCTCTCAAGTATGTCTGAGCAACATTTTTCTTTATCATCAGTGTCCTTACATAGTCAACAATTGACCTATTCCTCTTTTCAACAATTCTATTCTGCTGAGGTGTTCTCGATGCAAAGACCTGTCTTTTTATACCATGCTCATTACAATAGTTAGTAAATTCATCAAAAATAAATTCAGCTCCTCTATCAAATCTTAAGCATTTCAATTCTTTACCGGTCTCTTTCTCTACTTTTGCTTTATACCACTTGAACATTTTAAATGCCTCTAATTTTTCTTTCAAGAACATGACAGTCATCAATCTAGTGTAATCATCAACAAAAAGAATGAAATATCTATCTCCATAATAACTCTGAGTTCTCATGGGACCACACAAGTCAGTGTGAACTAACTCAAGTATTTTCTTTGTTGAATAATCTTTGCTTTTGAAACTAGATTTTGTCATTTTACCTTTCTAACATTCATGACACATAACATGATCAGGCTTTGATAAGTTAGGCAGAACTCTAACCTTTTTCTTTTTACTGATCTTAATCATGTTATCAAAATTCACATAACATAACCTTTTATGCCATAATCAAGCATCCTCATTTTTAATCATTAAACAAGAAGACTCTGCATTATCAAGATAAAACAAGTTACCTTTCGATTGTGCTCCTGTTCCATCAAGTCTTCCTTCATCATCAAATATTTTTACCTTCTTGCTCTCAAAAGCTACTCAGTGACCTGAATTGTTCAGTTGTGCCACACTTAGCAAATTATAGTTTAGTCCTTCTACCCAATAAGCATTATCACATTGGATTCTATCATTTATCAGTAAGGATCCCTTTCCTCTAACCATACAAGGTGTATCATTACCCATTTTTACAAATCCTCCATTATATTGCTCAAGATGATCAAATTTTTCTTCATCACTAGTCATGTGATGTGTACATCCACTATCTATTATCCATGTATCATTTTTATTAACTTTAGAAATTAGTGATGTTTCTACATACCTTTATTGTTCCTCAGAATCATCCTTCATAGCAACAAATACTACTTCTACATCATCATCTGTATCAGAATCAGATTCATTCTCTTCAGTAATGTAACATACCTTTTTGCCTTTATCATTGTTGTCTTGGTTGTCTCTTTTGTAGTGTCGGTAACTTCTGTTGCCTCTTCTCCCATAGCTTCCTTCACCAGATCAGTCCTTGTTTCTATCATCTTCCTTCCTGTTTGGACATCTAGCAGCAATATGACCAACTTCTTTGCAGTTAAAACATGCTAAAGGTAGTTTGCCTCTATATCTACCTTTCCCTTTAGGTAATCTCCTGGCCATAAGAGCTTCAAGCTCATCAAGCTCATCATCATTATTTTTATCACTATCATCCTTATTATTTCTACTACTAGACTTATTGATCTTCAGAGAAGTCATAAAAGAAGATTCAACAATCAGTACAACACTATTATCAAAGTTGTTTAGTTCAAAAGTTGTTAACTTACCAATCAAATTATCAAGAGTGAGAGTATTGTTAGGTGTTGATCTCATTTCATGTATTGCAGAAATTATGATTGCATAAACAGGCAATAAAGTCCTTAGAATTTTTCTTACCACAATATCTTCATCAATAACACCATCAGATCCTCTTATGGCATTAACTACCTCCTTTATTCAGTTTGTATACTGTACTATATTTTCTCCTTCTTTCATCTTCATATTATTGAATCTTCCTCTTAAAATTTCAGCTCTGGCTCTCTTGACATTTGCATCACCACTATAAACTTGAGCAAGTTTATCCCACATATCCTTAGTAGTAGTGCAATCTTTGATATCTTCAAATTTGGCATCTGTTAGAGCAGCAACAATCTCCATCATAGTAATGTTATCCTTATGTCTATCTCTTAGTTGATCAAGAGTCAAAGGTCCAGTAGGCAGTGCAATGTAGCCATTCTCTAATAGTGTGAGGGCAGAATTCCCAATTCCAAATATATGCAGTTTCATTTGGCTTTGCCATATTGTAAATTTGTCCTTGTTCAGCTTTGGCACATCCCTCTTATACATTTTGTGATCTTTATACTGAAGTCCTTAAAAATCTATTCTAAGCAACCAATATGCTCTGATACCAATTGTTAGAATAACTAAGAGGGGTTGAATCAGTTATCCACAGTCCCAATTACAAAATGTATATCCAAAAATAGTTTAAACAAACTTCTGCAACTTGGTAACATAGAATAGTAAATTGTTCGTGCTTTTACCGATTACCAATTAATAACTTATAGTAACTATCGATCAAATCAAATATGCAACATGTAAAGTATGATATCCAACAATCATCACAATCAACACAAGAGATTTAATGTGGAAACCCTGTAAAGCAAAAAACCACCTGGGACCGGCAACCCAAAATATTGTTCACTCTTCTGAAGTGAGATCGGTGAAGAGCCAACCCTATTAAAGGTTACAAAACACACTATAAGGTGTGACCTTGTTAAAGGATTTAAGACCAATAGTTATCGTCCAACCAGCATTCACTATGGGGTTGACAGGATAACAATGTACATTCTATGAATGACATACAAGACTTTCTAGTCTACTCGGTTAAGAGATTTATCTATTTATAATGGTTAAACTGTAACAGTAGGTGTGTAATGTCCCTATTTTTAGACTCTTGGGATTAGCTTGGTTTGGCAACCCTCACAGGCTAATTAGGGGATCAGAGAGGGTCAGATGGTGGAGCCAGCATTGGGATTCCATTCTAGAGGTTTAGATTATCAGGTCTGCTCTTCGTTCGAATCATTTTGGTCAACTTACTATTTTTAGTAAGTAGTATTTTGGGTATGGCCAGGATTAGCAGGGTGTCTGCTCGAAGTGTCAGATATCTCAGGATCGAGTTTCAGATAATCTCCAGTTTGTGAGACTTACTATTTTTTAGTAAGTCTATTTTTAGCAGTTGGCTATTTTTGGCAGTGGGTTATTTCTGGTAGGGCAGTTTGCATTTGAGGCTCTGGTGTCAGAAATAAGTTTGTTTTAGTTGGCAGGATTCAGAGGCTTTTGGTTTTTAAAGTTATCATTATTAAATTAAATTATTTTAATTTAATAACTTTAATACTTTATAACTTTAATGTTATAGAGTGAAGAGGTCATTTAAAAGCCTTTTTAATGAAAAAAGTGAAATTGTGCTTTTTTTGAAAAAGCTATATATTCTACCCGAAAAAGCACTTTCACCATTCATTGTTGATTTGATAAATTTTATTAAGTCTCTTGGCTGTGAGAAACGGGCTAGGATTTTGAGGACTGATTCCTCTTCTGGCAATTTGAGCCATCACAGATTGGTGGTGAATTTTGCAGTTGCTGATTCTGAATTAAATTCAGTGCTGATGTATATTGGATTTATGTGAAATTTATTCTACAGGCTAAAGTTATTATGGTGAAGTTTTTATTAATTCTACAGGCAAGATTGAATTGTTCTCAAGAAAGTCAATTTGTAGTTGTTGAGGTCTGAATTTGTGATGAGTTTTAATAAACTTCAAGGTTACGGATTTGATATTTCTAGGGCTATTCATTATCATTGAAATTGTGATAAGGGTGTATTGAAATATTGAGGAGATTGAAATCTGTTGTCATCTCCTTTTCCTAGCAGTTCCTGGAACCCTTAATTGGTGACGTGAGGCTACAAATACAGAGCTAGCGTTACAATTTCCTGCCACGCGTTTCAGACTGGGGTAGTTCAATGCAATCTGGGATTCACGTGGAAGTTTGAGGCCATGTTTTAGCTTCATATACTAGCCGCCAACTATTTTCTTGGCACAGCATCAAAGTTAGACTCCCACACATGCCATTTCCTGCAAGCACGTGAGCTGGCTTTCCTGTGGAGGCTACTAAACAATTATCGTGACAACTGGTGTTTATTCTACAAATCGTAGGTGCTCTTGTTTGGTCACCAATAGTAAATTTTATATGATTGTTTCTCTGGTAAATGTTGAATAATTTATGATTTGTTTGGAGGATATAATAAAGATTGAAATTTGATTTTTCAAGTTTAAGCATAAATATTTATTATAATTATTGTTTGGAGCAATATTATGATGTAATTGCAATAAATTTCAAAGTTGATATTGAATATTTAGAGAGAACCAACTTAGGTTCCTCACAGTGGTATCAGAGCATGTATCTTGCCATCCTATGGGGTCTGGACTCATTTTTATTCATAAGTTTTTAAAGTGATCAACACTTCTATTTTTTCTAGCCATGGATAAATATAGGAGATCTAGTTCTAGAAGTCGTCATAGTAGTAAGGGAAATAAAGAAGAATTAAATGCTTTAGTAGAAAGCATTGAGAGACTAAGACTACATCAGTAGAGATTAGCAGCAAGATTGTCAGATCCAGGTACAGTAGATAGGGCAGTGAGATATATGGTCTCCACCTTTAGAAGGCTGACATCTAGTTTATAGGGGACAAGACTGGAGTTTTCTCTAATAGTGATCCATGATGTTGATGTCCCTACATCTAGTTCAACACCTGCTATTCCCATCCATAGTGTTGATGATGGATTTATTGCCCAGGAGCCAGTGGATATTTTAGTGCCATTGGTTGACAGCAGAACTGAGCATCACCAGGTTGAGGCTCCCAGAGCAGTCACTACAGATTGTACAGAGTCAGCTGATGTTGCAGTTATCATAGAGTGTTCAGATTCTTCCATGGAGGGAGTTATTATTGGGGATTTTTATGTCAGCTGTAGTAGTGTTGCTCCAGTTCAGGAGGCAGTTGCTTCCTCAGTTGAGACCGAGGCATGTACAGAGTCTCCTAGTGGTGAGGTAGGAGAGTTGGGCATTATAATGGGGTCGATTAATGATAGCTCATGCTCCATCATTGTTGATGCATAACCTGACATTGAGTCATGTGTGCAAAGTCACATGTCATCAGTTGAGATTCCAGTAGGAGATGTGGGAGCTGACACATCTGATGACACTTTTGAGGATGCTGTGAGTTGCATTGGAGATGACACCCCCTGTGAGATGTTGGGTGATGATTGCGAGGAGCATATGAGCTCTAACAACTCAGAGATTTATGAGAATAGTCACAGTGTGGAATCAGTACAGGAGATAGTGGTTTATTCTTGTGTTGAGGATGTGTGCATGGAGCTTTCTAGTGATGACACTCAGGATGGGAGTGTTGCAAGTTGACTCATATGATGACATTGAGACGGGTATGTAGCCAGAGTTAGTAGAGGAGATGCAGATAGATGATGTGTACACTAGCATTGCAGATATCTCTGATGTTGAGATCGAGGATGATGAGTGCTATAGTATTTTCACCTTTCTATATCTGACTTTGGGTGTAGATTCAACATTGTCATTTGCAGGAGGTGGGTTCCAGGATTCAGTGTTACAAGGACCCACATATGAGGAAAGGGAAGCCTATGAGTGGCAGGAGTTTGTTTCAACCAAGGCTTCCACTTCGGGAGAGAGGGTTACTTCATCAGTGACCCATGAGGTTGTGTCTCAAGATCTGGACTATCAGATGGTTGCAATGGATGAGGTAGCTGGAGATTGTGTTGAGTTAGATTTAGCAGCAGCTTCCTCGGGGTTAGATGAGGACATGTCTGATGCATGTACTCAGTTTGTAGATGTGTACTCAGATGAAAGTACATAGAGAGATGGTGATCTTGAGGGGAGTTCATTGTATATAGTTTCCTCTCATAGTGTGGACAGTGCATTTGAGGTTGTACATAGAAGGCCTGTTGTGCAGAGCCATCATGTGACCAACCAATTGTGAGTTGATGAGAGGGATATTTCTTCTACTCTCAAGCATTTTGATGCCGCTTGTCAATTGTTGGCTATTTATGGTTGGGGTACTCCTATGATAGATGAGTCTAGTGGTGGTTACCTTTCATTGACATAGATTCACTCTTTGCGTGAGGCTGTCAAGATTTTGAGACAGAACTATTTACAGATGGTAGCCGACAGAGATTACCTAGTGGAGTGGGGAAGTACAGCTTATGAGGCACTGATGGATAGAGAGGAGGTGAGTGAGCTTACCCAGGAGCTCATGGAGACTACAAAGGTTTTAGAGGATACCTAGCGGGATCTTCAGGAGTCGCAGATCCGATTAGAGGAGGTGACCGTGGAGTTGGAGCATTTACAGTCTACACCAGCCCCAAACCCAGTTCGATTGCACATTGAGGTGGTTAGTGATGTGTTTTCTCCTATGGTGGGTGATGAGGGACATGATGATGTGGCTGACACACATGTTCAGAAGATGGGAGCACTTGGTATAGATGAGGTAGGAGCACCAGAGGAGATAGGCTCTCAAGTTGATTTGCTTCCTTTAGCTAGGAGTGAATCTACTTCATCATCTCACATAGCTGATAGCATGGGACAGTTGGTTGTGCCACATTTGTGGGGGGATCAGCTATGGATTGCAGGGGAGTGAGTTGATGCTTCCATGTATAATTTCTACTACACTGAGTCATTTATGGAGTATCTACTTGAGAGTGCAGACGTGCGTCAGGATTCTTATAAAGTGTCTGAGGGTACTCTCATTCGAGGCTCTTGTGCTATTCAGAGGTTGGTCAGGAAGATTGTGGAGACTCTTTCTACTATGCTTCCCCATAGGGATTTTGAGGTTGGGTTTGTTGAGAGGGTTGCTCAGGTCCCTACCCAGCCTGTAGTTATGCGGAGTCAGAGATTGGAGCCATCTCCTGATTCCCAGTTTGGCCATGATGAGTGGTTGATAGAGATTAGGGTTTCTTACCAGCATTTCACGGTGGGGTATGCCCATCATTTTCCTTTTGACCCTCAGATGGAAGATTTATTTTCACACAGGGGTAAACCGGCTCCAGTATCCTACCATCCATTATGGGATGGATTAGCACCATCATTTGCAGATGGATTTGGTAGTTGCAAGTTAGATTACTTGCAGTATCCACACACCCAGGATAGTTTATCAGAGGTTAGAGTTGGTAACAATGATTCAGGCACATTTGGTCATTGTCATCTTCTCGGTGCAGTTGGGTGTGAGTGTGAGTTAGACAGGGACTTAATTTTTGCCAGAGTTGATGTTCCAATTGGGTTGAGTTCCATTGTATTGTTTCTTGCATCAGCACCTACGGTTGGCCTTCAGATGTTGTTTTTAGTGGTGTCTATTTTATTGATGGTGGTTCTTTCTTCACAAGGGTTTGGTGAGGATTGGGACATTACTTGTGACCATCCTTAGGATTCGAGTGGTTTATGATGTTGCTTGTTTTTCCTAATTGCTTGAGGATAAGAAATCTTGGGGAGGGAGGACTGTAATGTCCCCATTTTTAGACTCTTGGGATTAGCTTGGTTTGGCGACCCTCACAGGATAATCAGGCGATCAAAGAGGGTCAGATGGTGGAGCTAGCATTGGGATTCCATTTTGGAGGTTCAGATTATCAGGTCTGCTCTTCGTTCAGATCATTTTGGTCAACTTAATATTTTTAGTAAGTAGTATTTTGGGTATGGTCAGGATTAGTAGGGTGTCTGCTCGGAGTGTCAGATATCTCAGGATTGAGTTTCAGATAATCTCCAGTTTGTGAGACTTACTATTTTTAGTAAGTCTATTTTTAGTAGTTGGCTATTTTTGGCAGTGGGTTATTTCCAGCAGGGCAGTTTGCGTTTAAGGCTCTGGTGTCGGAAATAAGTTTGTTTTAGTTGGCGGGATTCAGAGGCTTTTGGTTTTTAAAGTTACCATTATTAAATTAAATTATTTTAATTTAATAACTTTAATACTTTATAACTTTAATGTTATAAAGTGAAGAGGTCATTTAAAAGTCTTTTTAATGAAAAAAGTGAAATTGTGCTTTTTTCGAAAAAACTATATATTCTACCCGAAAAAGAA
Source organism: Chamaecyparis obtusa (assembly GCA_027943335.1). Lineage (NCBI taxonomy): Eukaryota > Viridiplantae > Streptophyta > Pinopsida > Cupressales > Cupressaceae > Chamaecyparis > Chamaecyparis obtusa. The sequence continues at coordinate 566,071 of BSBK01000269.1, read as the reverse complement.
CTTTCACCATTCATTGTTGATTTGATAAATTTTATTAAGTCTCTTAGCTGTGAGAAACCAGCTAGGGTTTTGAGGATTGATTCCTCTTCTGGCAATTTGAGCCATCACAAATTGGTGGTGAATTTTGCAGTTGCTGATTCTGAATTAAATTCAGTGCTGATGTATATTAGATTTATGTGAAATTTATTCTACAGGCTGAAGTTATTCTGGTGAAGTTTTTATTAATTCTACAGGCAAGATTCAATTGTTCTCAAGAAATTCAATTTGTAGTTGCTGAGGTTTGAATTTGTGATGAGTTTTAATAAAATTCAAGGTTACGGATTTGATATTTCTGGGGCTGTTCATTATCATTGAAATTGTGATAAGGGTGTATTGAAATATTGAGGAGATTGAAATCTGTTGTCATCTCCTTTTCCTAGCAGTTCCTGGAACCCTTAATTGGTGACGTGAGGCTGCAAATATGGAGCTGGCGTTACAATTTCCTGCCATGCATTTCATACTGGGGCAGTTCAATGCAATCTGGGATTCACATGGAAGTTTGAGGCCACATTTTAGCTTCATATACTAGCCGCCAACTATTTTCTTGGCACGACATCAAAGTTAGACTCCCACACATGCCATTTCCTGCAAGCACATGAGCTAGCTTTCCTGTGGAGGCTACTAAACAATTATCGTGACAGTTGGTGTTTATTCTACAAACCGCAGGTGCTCTTGTTTGGTCACCAATAGTAAATTTTATATGATTGTTTCTATGGTAAATGCTGAATAATTTATGATCTATTTAGAGGATATAATAAAGATTGAAATTTGATTTTTCAAGTTTAAGCATAAATATTTATTATAATTATTGTTTGGAGCAATATTATGATGTAATTGCAATAAATTTCAAAGTTAATATTCAATATTCAGAGAGAGCCAACTTAGGTTCCTCACAAGGTGATCTTATTACAATACAACTTCTTTTGCAGATGTTCAAATCTATATTATGCTCATTCAAATCCTCTAATCAATATATCAATTCTGTTCAACAATATTCAGTAACTTACTGTCACTCGGTTATAGCTTTCTAACGCTTGGTAATCTCTATAGTTTGGTTCTCCTTAACTAGTCTGATCAGGCATACATGAAGCTTTGTTCACGTGATATCTCTGTAGTATTCTTTCCTCTGGCATGAGTTTCACAATGAAACCCTAGTCTCTTAAATAGACAAGTAAACCATTTTCTTTTCATCCATCAGATTTGTCGCTTAATCTCCTTCATTGATTTTGCCACTTAATATCCTTCATTGATTTTGCCACTTAAACCTTCCTCGGCTGATGTGTCAGTAACACATTTTTTTTCCATCACTTAGATCTTCTCTGAATTTTGTTAGTCATAGATCTCGTAAAAAACTTTATCTTTCCACCCTAATTTCAAGGTGTTTTCTAGCTCATCAATTTGGTTGGCTAAACTAATCATTTATTTCTTTTGTCCATTCTCGGTTAACAAAGAAATGCATCGGTGAACACAAGCTTGGTTGATACTATCACTCGGTATACACTACATGGGCTCAGTGTATACTAGAATGCTTCATAAACGAACCACACTACTTTGTAACATTTTGCTCCCAACTTCATAACAGATTAATGCAACATAATAAAGTCAACAATATGAAGTCATAGACTCATCAATAAGTTACCAAAAGTATTTCTTATTCTCATCTGTCATAGCCATCTTCCTCCATGTGGATATCTCAGTTCTTCATCTTTTCTCTCCTCTTTATAGATGTGTAGATGTTTGCAACTCCATGATAAGTACTGTCAAAACTAGTTGACATCAATGACAACATACAGACTGGTTCAATTATCTTACATAACAATTTGGTGCTCGGCGATCTCTAATCACTTGAAGTTTCTCAATCAGGTTCTTAATCAGTTATAGTTCATCACAATCTACCTTTGATATCAAGTTGTTTTGAGTAGGTATTATATCTCTAACCGGATTTGCAGCATTTAATGGTACTGGATTGTATGGCTGAAAAGGTCATTGATTAACATTTTGCCTCCCACCTTGGAAATTACTCTGATAATGTTGCCTATTCTATTAAAATTGTTGGCCTTGATTCTGATATTTCTGATTAAAATCATGATTGTGTTGTTGAAAAGTTGGACTAGGACCTTGATACTGCTTTTTCATACTTGTGAGTTCATTGCCCAAGGTCTGTAATATACTCTCTATCTTTTGTTGGCTGCTCTTAATATCCTGCAGCTCATTTGATGGACTAGCTGTTGTATTTTCATAACCCCCAGTAGTAGAACGAACTAGAATAGTAGGTAAAGGAGCCATTAACAATATATTAAGAGGCATATTTGACTAGATATTAGGAAAGTAAGGCATAGGAGGCCTAGGGGCTATGTTACTTGCCTGTATAAGGCTATTTTTAGCTCTAAAAAAAAGATTAAAAGCTTGTGGCAATGAAGTACCTCCCATAGACTGAATCATCACTGAAATGTCACTATTCAAGCTCTTTAGGTAGTATAGAAAAGCATAATCCGCACTTGGCCTTACTGCCACTAGTATTCTATTCCATGTTGTCTAAAAATGGGAATTGAAATCAGTCATCTGCTCTTGTGGGGCTCTTTTAATGGTTGTTAACTGTTCTACAAGTGACAAATGATTTGACTTATCTTCAAAAAACTTGATGAAGACATCACCCAATTCATCCCAGGTGGAAATGGAGGCCACAGGTAAATTTCTAAACCATTCCAATGCTTTTCCTTTGAATGAAGCTGCCAATAATATGATTGCAACATTATCTTGTGTCACATGGTGAAATTGCAGAGGGAATCCATATCTCTAATGTGCTCTAAAGGGGTTGTTTGACTCTCCCCTATAAAATTTGGTAGCCCTTTCAAAGCTGCCAAAGGTATATCATTGTGCACAACAAGGTTCAAGGGACTGCCTTGATCAAATGGCACAAAAGCAAAGGCTCTAGGAACAACCATGGTGTGAGAATGTGTTGATAAGCTTGTTGAAACCGAGCTCGAACTAGCTACTACAGTACTAAAAAATGTTGAAGAAGTACTTGCTGCTGAAACAAAAACAGTACCAAAATTGGTCTGTGATATAGATATCTAAAAAGAATTAGAGTATTATGTTCTTATAGTTGGTGATGCTGAATGCCCTAAAGAATTTTCTCTTTCCTTTGGCCTTCCCCTTCTTATGTAAACTCTTGGAGGTGAAGATTGAACCCTCTCTGTATGTGGAGTTTGTTTGAGAGCTCTTCCCTTCTTTTTGGGTGTATCTAATTGCAGATATTCAAATGTACTTGAGCTTCTAATCTCAATTTTTCTCATAAAAATGTACTGTAACATTGCAATCACTGTTCTTTCACCATGGAGTCACCAAATATACTTAATAATAACCTTCAAATGGGTCAATATTCACACTAACAGTATATCAAATCAACATGAAATTGAAAACATGGACTTTTGTCCCATCGAGCGTGCCAAAATTGTTAAGGCTAAAAATTTGCACCCTATTAAACTAGATAAGTTTAGCAATTTTGCCTAACATGGGATTCATTTCTGCATGTTGGAAATGCATATCTTGAAATGAAACCTCCAGATTCTAGGCCGGTTCTTATTGGATAATCACCTATAACTCTTCAAAAACTAACTCAAACTTAGATAAGGAAAAGGGAAAGAGATTACTGAAATGAACCTAAGACTTTAACATTTAAACTATTGAACTAGGTGATACACCAAAAATGATATGAAAGTGCAATTACATATAACTGAGAAGGACTATTATAATATCTAAATGAATACAAAAACACTTCCTTTCTATATAGGCTTGCATAAGTACTTTGTCATAAAGTCTAAAAAGTGAACCAAGTTGAGGAGGAAAACAAATGCCTCACTTATTAGTTTCACACCCTAAGACATGAACTACAACTTGCAAGCAAACATACTTTTCTACAACTAGGTGTTTAGGTGAGACAAAACAACATGGAATGATAGAAATTCACTAGTTATCTTTATCAAATCACCTGAAAGTACACACAGAAATGCATAAAGAAAAGAAGGCTCCAAAAGAAACTCAGATAACATAAACTCAGCTGTTGTTACTTGTATTTGATCTTCCAAAAAAGAGTTACAAATTTCTGCATAAAAATGCTAAGGTCACAAAAGCCCTCCTCTGCATAATCAGAACTGAAGAAAAAATGAGTCAAAAACTCACTAAGTACAATCACAACCCTTGGGTCGGATGCCAGAAAATAGCCTAGAAAAGAGGACCTAATAACTCATGAAATAAAGCCCCACCTCTGAAAAATCTCCACTAAGTCATAATAATACCTATGACTCATCTTTAACTGACCTAAAAAAGCTCAAAAAGGCCATAAAGACCTCTCAACTATCAACACAAAGTCAAATCCGACCCATGAGTCCTACAAGAACTCAAGAAGTTCCTAGATCTACTCTACTAGCCCTATATACCCTCAAGTTGTCTAGACACCTCGTCCAATTCCTAAGAAAAAGTCCTCAAGCTGTTAAAACACCCTTATCTCTCCATTTTACATCATTAATGTTTTTTTTAAAGAGATTTTAATATTTATTAATTGATTTATAAAATACATCAGTCAATAAATATTAAATTACACCATATATCTCAAAAGGACATTAATAGTTATTAATTGATATATAAGATAAATCAATTAATAAATATTAATAATACAATGCTTTTTAGAAAACAACAAATAGAAGTAAAACAAATATATTACTCAACGTTATAATTACATGTTAAGAACACATATAATTATAATGTTGAATAATGTATTCAGTGTTTAGAAATGCCATTCAAAGGCATTGGCTACGGACTTCAAGAATTATGCAAAACACTTGAGGGGCAACAAAACTTCCAGACCTAAAACACTTCTCATCATTTTCATTTTCACTCTCGTGGATGAGGGTTTGAGAACCCTAAGCCGCCGCCTTTCCTGTAGAGACTTACTTTGCATTTCCTTGGCTCGAGCTTTGCATAAAGGTAAGATCTGAAACTTTATCTAACTAAAGGCCACCATGGTCTTTGATATTGTAGCTATCTGATTTTATTTCTTCATGGAATTTGAGCTTGTTATTTGTTGTCATTTTGGTTATGTTGGAGCTATGGCCACTGCTGTTAGGGCTTTAATGAAGCTTGAAATGACTCTTTTCTCTCTTGCTCGACGGTATATGCCTGAAGCTTTCTTTATATATACCACGTGTTCTTTTCTAAAGCTTCATAAATTTTCCTTATGTATTTTACCATGACTGTTATTTACGTTTGTCTTGGCTAGGGCTGTGAGGTATATTTTACTTTTCCATTCATAAAATTCTGAGATACTTTATTGGCTACCATTGTTGAAAGTTTCATTCGCTGGAGACTATACTCTTCTTCCTCTGTCGTGAATACTGAAAATTGCATGTTGTTGTAAAGACTGAATTTTTCATTAGTGAAAGTTTCATTATATGTCGTGACTATATCTTCTTTTCTCTTTTGCTTGACTGGAGCTAGGTCTTCATATAGCAACCCCATTCTTCTCACTACTACATTCTGTTGCATTTTCTCTATTTAGTATCATCAGCTTTTATCTGTAGTTCTTTACTACTTCAATGTAGAATCAATTTTCAAAAGACCACCAAAGGTTCTGACCACCCAGTCCAAATAACGACTCTTGAAGCTACCGTGAAAACCCATGAGAAAAGATACTTCCACTGTAGACTCTACCGTCCAAACATATTTTGGCAATAATAATACTAATATGGTGTGTTTGCATTTGCAACTTAGGTGCGGACACTTCTCCTAGTCATGTTGTGACTTGTGTCATTCTTGGGATGATTCCATGTTGTGTCAAATACTCACACCCAAAATATTTCTCAGAATTATAAACTCCCGTCAAGGTTTGCAGGCTTTAACTTTGGCTAATGTTCACTGTAGGTAATGGGATGAACTCTTTCCATTTTTCACAGAACAATGTTCTTGTAATTATTGAATCTCCATACTTTGCCACGTGAGCCCAATATGCCTTACTATATATGTCCACCTGGAAATGATATGGATTTCCTCAAGGCTCCGCCTGGGCTGGATGCCTTCTTCTTGAAATATTTCACCCAATACTTTATTCTATTTCTTCTAAGCTCATTTCCATGTTGATGATGTAAACTGTATAAAACCCAACCACCACCTTGCTGACTAAAAATTATGTTGTTGTTTCTGTTAAACTGTAAGGTGTCAAGTAAAAAGTAATGTCTCTTAAATAGTCTTAGCTAGTCTATTTTGATTGTAATGAAAGGTTTCATATTGGAAATAATATGTCCCTTAAACATTATGTATTTCTTTCCTGATCTTGACATCTGTTTAAAGTAATTATTCCAATGCGTATGTTGGGCTCATACCCAAGGGGAGCCTCAGCTAGGGGCACATACACATTGAAATAATTACCTTCCTGAACATGGAACAAACACATTAGCATAAATATTTCTTTTCACAATGAAGGTATTATGATTTCTTGACTTTAGATTTAGGACAACCTTAAAAGGCAGCATAGGCAGAGTAGTTTTAGACAACTAGTCATTGCTTAGATCCATAATGGGATCTAACACCATCACTCTCAATTTTGTAAGATTCATGAGCTTGTTGGGAGACTTGTAAAGACGGAACAAACTAAGGAGCAACCAACCTCACCAATTATAACCAATCAAAGCAACAGATAACGATTGGTTAACCTTGACCTATCTCTCTCCTATTATGTCTGTTAATGTTGTTTTTTAAATTTGTAGGAGAAATAGTAGGCTATAGTCACAACTTGTGTGAGTACTTTACTCGAATTGATCTTAAATACATGTATCTATATTTTCAAATGAATGAACTCAAAAAATCATTTATCATTGTTCAATATAAATAAAATGATCTTTCTCAGAATTTCACAATGTATTTTTATCTTTACTGTTTTGTACATCCACAAATGAGGTCAATTGATATTGAAAATGCATCTCTTGTAGTAAAACTGCTAAGGTAGTGAAATTTTGATAACAACTACATTAGAGAGAATTAAAATGAAAAAATACAAGATTCATCCTTATAAAAGGAGAATGAGAAACCCTAAGAGAATCTTTAGAGAGGAATAAAAGGTAAAAAGAACCTATCACTCTAACACCCCCCTTAAGATGAGCTTAGGGAGAAGATGCAAAGTAAAAGACAAAGAACCTAAAGAAAAACAAGTTGAAAAGAAAATTTGGATCCTAGCAACAAAGCCTAATTAGGTACCTAATCACAACCAAATCCCTATAAAGTAGAAAAATAGAGAAAACCACATGGGAAAAACTCTACTCCAAAAGGAGATGAAACAACATGCTAAAAAGAAATATGAAGGCTTCATAGAGACCTCCCAAGGACAACTTCATTCACCCCAAGCATTGAGCACAACTAAAAATAGTGCGGCGATGCAAAAGATTTAGCGAAGATGTCAACAACCTGCTTAGCTGTAGGAATATACCCAAGATGAGAACACCATATTGGATCAACTACCAAATGAAGTGCATGTGGATCTCAATATATTTGGTCCATTGATATTGTATTGGGTTGCGATAAATGTGAATAGCACCCTAATTGTCACACCATAAAAGAGTGGGGCTGTCTGGAGGAAACCCAAAGTCATCATCTTTCAAAGCCACATAACCTCTTGACTAGCTAGAAAAGATGCTTGATACTCTACCTCTATAGATGATAATGCACAAGCGGTGCACTTCTTGCACAACCATGTGATAGGACCAAAACCAAGACAAAAAACAAATCCAGAAGTAGACTTCCATTCAGTGGTATCACCAACCCAATTAGAGTCAGTGAAACCAACAATGTGAGGAGCTCCTGATGTGTAGGTAATGCCATACAAAGTAGTGCCCTAAATGTACCTCAATATATGTTTGGAATATTGCCAATGACTCTCATGAAGATCATGTGAGAATTGAGAGAAAAGGCCAACCATAAAGGAAATATCTAGACATATGTGTGTCAGATACAACAAACTACAAACCAACTGTCTGTACAAAGTAGAATCTATTGAAGGAGTAGGACATGATGGTGAAAAAATACATGACTGAAAAGGTGTGGGGGAAGACTTGCAATCAAGCATGCCAAATCACTAGATCATATCAAGAGCATACTTCTGCTGGAGTATGGAGATCCCATCCAAAGACTGAATAACTTGTAGGCCCAAAAAAATAGTGCAGAAGACCGAGATCTTTCATCTCAAATTACTCCATCAAATCTCTCTAAACACTCTGAATCATAGAGGATGAGCTACTTGTGAGAAGAAGGTCATCAACATATAGCACACGAATCAAAAGATCATTGTCATGACACTGAATGTACATTGTAGGATTGGAATGACAATGAGTGAAGTGTGAAGAGAGAAGAAATGAGTCCATCTTCTCATACCAAGCCCTATGGGCTTGTTTGAGACTATATAATGACTGCTGACATTTGCAAACCAAAGAGGAATCATGCACAAAACCTCGAGGCTGCTCCATATAGATCTCCTCCTATAGGTCTCCATGCAAGAAAACACTCTTCACATCCATCTGAGACACTGTCCATCCCTGCGAAGCTACAAGAGAGAGTACAAGATGAATAGAGTTCATCTTGGCAATAGGAGAAAAGGTCTTAGAGTACTAGCAGGTCAAATTATGATATTGTTGTTAGGATTTAACTGTCAATAATTTGAGTCAAACTCATCAACCCATGTGTTTAAGAGTAGTGGTTCACAAGAACCCATCTCTCATGAGAATGAATGAAACACTTAACACTCATGGCATCTAGGTGATGCCCATAATGGTGAATCACTGAGACTTTTTGGGAGGTCATCCATCTTAGTACTCCAACTCAATCACACTAAACCACAAAGTTTCCTCCAAGGTTAAGCCCATGTTGCTTTCAACCCAATTTGAAAAACCTTTATAAAATGTTGGGCCTTATGAACCATTCATTGTAAAGCCCCTTAATCTCATTAATTGATAAGTAGGAGATATTTCCCACAACAAGTCTAATTGTGATATTGTTATTAGGATTCAACTATGTAGAATTTGAGTCAAACTCACTAACCCATGTTTCATGAGTAGCAGTTCACAAGAACCCATCTCTCATGAGAATGAATGAAAAACTTAGCACTCATTAAATCTAGGTGATGCTCATGGAGGTGAAGTGCGAGGACTTCCCAGGAGGTCACCCATCCCTGTACTACTCCAACTCAAGTGCGCTTAACCATGGCATTTACTCCAAGGTTAATCCCACTTTGCTTGAAACCCCATTTGCAAAAACTTCAACAAGTGTTGTGCCTTATGAACCATTCATTAGAAAGACCCTTAAGCTTGTTAATTGATAAGTAGGAGATATTCTGCACAAGTCATCTAATTGTGATATTGTTGTCAAGATTCAACTATGTAGATTTTGAGTCAAACTCATTAACCCATGTTTCATGAGTAGTGGTTCACAAGAACCCATCTCTCATGAGAATGAATGGAACACTTAGCACTTGTTGCATCTAGGTGATGCTTATAGAGGTGAAGCACAATAACTTCCTAGCAGGTCACCCATCTCAATACTACTCCAACTCAAATTCACTTAACCATGGAGTTTAGTCCAAGGTTAAGCCCACTTTTCTTGAAACCCATTTGCAAAACCTTCAACAAGTGTTGTTCCTTATGACCCATTCATTATAAATCCCCTTAAGCTCATTAATTGATAAGTAGGAGATGTTTCCCACAAGTCTAATTGTGATATTGTTGTTGGCATTCAACTATGTAGATTATGAGTCAAACTCATTGACTCGTGTTTCACGAATAGCATTCCACAAGAATCCATCTCTCATGAGAACGAATGACACACTTAGCACTCATTGCATCTAGGTGATGCTCGTAGAGGTGAATCACAAGGACTTCCTAGGAGGTCACCCATCTTAGTACTACTCAAGCTCAAACACACTTAACCATGGAGTTTACTCCAAGGTTAAGTCCACTTTGCTTGAAACCCCATTTGCAAAACCTTCAACAAATGTTGTCCTTTATGAAACATTCATTATAAAGGCCCTTAAGCTCATCAATTGATAAGTAGGAGATATCTTACACAATAAGTCAAATAATGATATTGCTGTCAAGATTCAACTGTGTAGATTTTGAGTCAAACACATTGACCCATGTTTTATGAGTAGTAGTTCACAAGAAGTTATCTTTCATGAGAATGAATGGAACACTTAGTACTCATTGCATCTAAGTGATGCTCATAGAGTTGAAGCAATGAGATTTCCTGAGAGGTTACCCATCCCAATATTACTCCATCTCAAGCGTGCTTAACCACAAAGTTTCCTCCAAGGTTAAGTCCACTTTTCTTGCAACCCCATTTGTGAAACCTTCAATAAGTGTTGTACCTTACGAGTCATTCATTATAAAGCCCCTTAAGTTAATCAATTGATAAGTAGGAGATATTTTCCACAACAAGTAATATCACAATATCACAAATTGACTCACTGCGGAAAATATCTCCTACTTATCAATTTATGATCTTAAGGGGCTTTAGAATGAATGGTTTATAAGGCACAACTCTTGCTAAAGGTTTTGCAAATGGGGTTGCAAGAAAATTGGGCTTAACCTTCAAGGAAACTTTGTGGTTAAGCACACTTGAGCTAAAGTAGTATTGGGATGAGTGACCTCTTGGGAAGTCCTGTGCTTCACTTCTATGAGCATCACCTAGATGCAATGAGTGTTATGTGTTCCATTCATTCTCATGAGAAATGGGTTATTATGAACTGCTACTCATGAAATGTGGGTCAACGAGTTCGACTCAAAATCTACACAGTTGAATCCTAACAATAATATCATAATTTGACTTGCCGTGGAAAATATCTCCTACTTATTAATTGATGAGCTTAAGGGGCTTTATACTGAATGTTTCATAAGTCACAACACTTGTTGAAGGTTTTGCAAATATGGTTGCTAGCAAAGTTGGCTTAACCTTGGAGGAAACTCTGTGGTTAAACAAACTTGAGTTGGAGTAGTACTGCCATGGGTGAACTCCCAAGAAGTATGAGTGCTTCATCTCTATGAACATCACTTAGATGCAATGAGTGCTAAGTGTTCCGTTCATCCTCATGAGATATGAGTTCTTGTGAACCACTACTCTTGAAACGTGGGTTAATGAGTTTGACTCAAAATACACACAGTTGAATCCTAACAATAATATCACAATTTGACTTATTGTGGAAAATATCTCCTACTTATCAATTGGTGAGTTTAAGGGGCTTTATAATGAATGGTTCATAAGGCACAACACTTGCTTAAGGTTTTGCAAATGGGGTTATAAGCAAAGTGGGCTTAACCTTGGAGGAAACTTTGTGGCTAAGTGCGCTTGAGCTAGAGTAGTACTGGGACATGTAACCTCCTGAGAAGTCTTCGTGCTTCACTTCTGTGAGCATCACCTATATGCAATAAGTGCTAAGTGTTCCATTTATTCTCATGAGAGATGGGTAGCTACTCACGAAAAATAGGTCAATGAGTTTGACTCAAAATTTATATGAAGGAGAGGACAAGTCAAACAAGCAAAGCTTTAGACCTATTGAATCAATTTGGGAGTCTAAAAAGAGAAAAAATAAAAATTAATAAGATAATTACAATTTAAAATATTTCAAAAAATAATTAATAAAATAATCCATTATTAAAGATTCAATTATTATATGTCCTCATAATGTGAGAAACTTGTTTTTTTCCAAACCCAACCGTACAAACTACTATGAAAAATATAAAAACAAAAATAATATTCTAATTTTTTAAAATAAAATTTTGGGTCACCTATCATTCTATAATTTTAAACATGAGAGCGTAATCCGCCCATACGTGGATTGCACTGGTACGTAGCACGTTTCAACCACGAAAAGAAGAGCACGGTTCAGCCGCGAAAAGAAGAGGAAGAACATCACAAATTTCGTGGAACATTCTTTCAACATAAATTTCTACGGGACAGACAGTCTACGTTTTCCCTTGTATTCGAGCTAATGAATAAGTCAGCCCAGTTGTATTTGTATTTTTATTTCCAGAGGCTACACCGAGGAGGCCGAGACTCTCCCCTACCTATACAGGAAACAGCTTTACAAATTCCAGGAAACGTAATCACGAGTTTTTAATCAAACTTCGGTTTTGCACATAGTGCCGGGCTGGTGACCACTTTCTCAATTATTTGGGATGTTCAGATAGGACCAAACCCGCAAACTCAGTAGGACCGAACCCGCAAACTCAGTGGTCATAATGGCAGTGCAGAGTAGTAATGGGCAGGTCCAAGTGGCCGTGGAGAACGCAATTCGAGCAATAGGTTGTGGTTACGATATCACAAATGATTTGAGATTACCTTATTGTAAGGAGATCGGCTGCTTGATTGAGGTGGATTGGGAGGCCAAACATGATGTATTTGTACCGGGAGGCGTCACGGTCGCCGATGTGCCGGAAGCCATCAGATTGGATAAAGGAGAGCGCATGCGATTCAGATCCGGCGTTCTTTCATTTCAGCAAGTCCGTGCATAATCCCCTTTTACTGTTTCACAGCGTGGATTCGTACATCACTCTTTCTAAATTTTATGAATGTGTTTTAATTGCTGCATAGTAAAATGGAATCATCTTTGCTGCATTGGAATTTTTTGATTTTTTCGGGTAATATGGTCTCAAAGGACTTAGAGTATCGATTCTGTAAAACTTACCCTACTTCCAGTTTTATAGTGTCAATGTTTACACTTACTAATTGATCACCGATGAACTCTTAATGAGCTAAACATTTTCACCAAACCAGCTGCTACTTGACAGCCAACACAAATTTGACGAGTGAATCTACATCTATTCTTTTCAATGGTAGTTGGCCCTCTTATTAAGTTTCCAAAGCACATATAAGCAGCTATCTCCCGAACATATACTCTCTCTTGCCTGAAGTCTTTTTTTCCAAGGAATAGGCAATAATCAATCCATTTATTATTATCTGCGATTTACGCTAATTCTTTTATACACCGAGAGGGCAGAATATTTCCTTGCCGTTATAGGAATTTGCCCTCCTTTAAAATTTCCGAAGCACAGATAATCAGCTATCTCCTGAACATGTACTTTCTGTTGCTTAATGTCGTTCTTTCTGTTGAACATTGTGCTGTCATTAATGTGAAAGCGTTGATCTCATGTGTCCAGTAGCTACAACAATTTTAGTTGCTTCTGCAATGACATGTCTGAGCATTTGAGTTCCCGAAGGACTGTGACAAGCTATGGTTGACACTTCACTGCTCTCTTAATGTGACCATTATGCTTTGGTTTTAATTTTTCACTTAAGTGACTTTATCACTTTATAGTTCTAATTTAATGTTAAGATTTACTTTATGTTTTAAATCAACATATAAGTTAATATTGTTTTATGAAATAATGTTTGCACATTATATTCAAATATATAGTGTAAATAGTTATTTTTGACCCCTTAAGTGATATTAGACTCAACATTTAATTAGACATGTGCTAAATTGGTCATTTAAGTTGTGTATTGCAACATGTCTTCAATCTGCTACTTTTTATGCAATTGCATCTCCAGAATCCCCAGAATCCCCTTTGCATGTAAAAAGATGCTAAGACTTATTAAAAACATGTCTTTGCATATATGCAATCTCTTCCCAAGAGTGCGATTTGCATTTAGAGTGAAATATAAAACATGTATTTGCACTTCTAGAGTGCGATTTGCTTTTAAATTCACAAGTTAAGTCAAAACTCATGTAAGTGCAAATTTTAAAATACATGCAAACACTCTCCTAGAGTGCGATTTACATGTAAAAGGATTCTTCTTTCAAATGCAGCACATGCACATGCACTTCTAGGGTGCTTTTTGACTAAAAGACTTCTAAGATCAAAACATGTCAAAACAAAGCATGCGTATGCCTTCCTAGACCCCGTTTTTGACCAAGAGCATCATATACATGCAAAAACGTCACATGTAAATGCATTCTAAGACTATGACTTGGCTGGAAGTTGCATTAAAAGTGTTTACATGTCAAAAATAAACTATGTATATGCACCTCTAGAGTACGACTTGGCTGGGAGGTTGCATTTAAAACAAAAACATGCCAAAACGTAACATGCTTATGCATTCCAAGACTCTGTTTTGACTTGGGGACTTTAATAGCAGTTTTCTCCATCTAAAAGAAGTATAGTTTGTATCAAATTAGCAGTTCCCTATATCTAATGTTTACAAGCTTTTGGTCGAAAGAATAAGTGTATGGTCTTTTTATGTTCAACATCACTCATGTTATTGCATATTGAGCTTATGCTTTTCTATATAATATTTATTCACATGGGATGTTAAGGGTTCTCTATAGCTTGAATAGTTTCTTTTTAGTGAAGTCAACAGGAATTTAATTTATGGAGGCATGTCTTGGGAGGAAAAATGCCTACAGAGTTCATAAATTAGCAACGAGCATGACAGAAACAGCTCAAATGACTCAGTAATGACAGTTCGGAAAGAATAACAAAACAAAGGTTGAGTCCAATGGACTTAAAATTTCTTTAAATAACAACTAGGGTGTCTGCATTTGATCCATTAATTGATCTATTGCATCACCAGGTCTAGTTGTTCAAGTATAGTGACTGTTTGGGGTTGATGTACATGGTTTTGACCTCATAAGTGTGGTTGTTTTTCAAGACCAAAAATAGAATTTTGATGGCATCCAAAGTTGAATATTTTTAAATTTTCAGGTTTCTTTTGAAAACCTATGAACTGGAAAAATACATTGTCCCCTATTTTGAGTCCTTATGCAAAGGTTATGGCTTCCAGAAGATGGAGGGCTATATGGCAACTGAGGCAGCAATTATGTAAGGGCTGGGCTGCATGAAGGGGCAGTTTTGTAACCATTGGGGGTCAAGATTACAAAATTGCTGGTCTGCACCAAGGGGCAGTTTCATCACTATGACAAGAGCGAGCATGTGAAGCGAACAGTTTAATTTTTGATATACTGAATTTAATTCTAGAGACATCCAAAGCATGGGAAGGATCCTCCAACATCTATTTAATACATGTATGGGTTGAATTGGAGAGATTGAAGTCATTCCATAGTGAATGCACCATTATTTGGAGTATTGGGAACAATCTACAAAGCACAGTCCACATAGACTAGAATAAAATATTTGAAGCCATGACAGAAATTTTTGGCAGAGTACACAACTTTTGTGGTTGAAGTATGTGAAGCCAATTATCACTAGGAAGATAGGAAACACCTTGAGTGAGTTAATAATTTTATCACACTTGGAATTGTTTTCATTCCAAGGAATTGCTTGGAAGAATTTCAATTGCCAATTTCAACTGGTTTTTCTCTTCTTGAGGTTTCTAGGATGAAAATCCATTTCCCTATGGTGTTGTTTTTTTCTGGATTTTTGTTACATTTAGATTGCATACTCTTAACAGTAAATTTGTGAAGAATTCTATTATCACTTGGATGGAAATTCAGGTAGCATAATAAGGATTAAAAATTGTTTGACTGTTATTTTGTACAAGCATAGTTTTGTTGTCAATTATAGATCAGCAACCATCTGACGTAACAAAAGTGGTACTAAACTATGTACTCTCAAGTCTCAATGTTGCTCTTTTTAATTCCCAAGACTTGAAGCAAAACATACCTAGGCGGTAGATGAAAATCCAAAACAAAGAGACAACTAAAACAATCAACTACAACAGTTGTTCTTAGCCCCATGTAATAAAGATTAGAAACCCATCCAAAATAAGTATAGTCTTTTTGGCAAAATTGGAAATTTCCATGTAAAGATCCTGACTAAGTTACCAAATTGGCCAAAAGCCTAGATGATTCTGGGAATGATACATTTCGGAATTGGAATCAGAACTGATTTGCTTGAGAATTTGGAGAAGGTACAATTTTTATCTACCAAATTCATTTGGAATCCATGCCTGTGTGTACTTGGGTGATTCCAGATGCATTGTGATGCAGCCATGGTAGGAGGATCCTCAATGAGGATAGTCCAAGCTGTTAGCAATTCAAGATTGTCATTAGTGTCCATCCACAAACGCTATGCATCGGTAAGGGGTCACCGGTCACTCACAACACTTAGTCGACACCGGTAGACAAGCAACATAACGTATGCTGCACCGGTCGATAATACTCACCGGTAAGGACACACACCGGTCTCAGTATGCATAAGTTGAACTGGATATAAGTTCACACCGGTCTAAAGCAGCCTAAAGATCCGCACCGGGTTTAGTGGATCAGTTTGAGTTAAAAGCAGAATTATACGAGACATCCACCGCTTAGAAGGGGAGTTAGCTTCTTAACAGGAGTTAGCTTTAATTCATGCGGATGTCTTGCAAGGTAAACTCCAGTTCAGTACACATAGCTTTTTGCTGATTGCATGATTTATTGCGGAGTTTGCATCCTGGTGGTTCTATGAGTTAAGGGTTTCATTACGGAGAATCTCTTGTATAAATATAGGTCATAGGACGCAAGATATGTTGTTGTTGAAATCAAATGATTGCATAGAGCAGAGGAGAGAGATCTTCTGAGAAACGCTGCACAAAGGTAGTAGAGTTCAACACCCAGGCTAACAAGGAACAGAGGTATGATCTAATCAGACATTCAGTGTCACAATAGATCATTACATTTATCAGTAGTGAAAGAATATTCAAATCCCTCTATTAGGGTGAACCTAATCGGTTCGTTGTAAAAATCCCTTAAGGGTAACATCTTGTTTGATGTTTAAAGTCCTATAACCAGGCAGCTCCTAACAGGGCTTAGATCCTAAACGATCTTTTGTAAAAATCCCTCAACCGGGTAGCACCATAGCCAATGCTTTGTAAGCTCCTAACAGGGCATCTTCATTCTACAGTAGTGAAGTTGTGAGCTTTGTCTCAACGTGGTTTTTTCCTTCTAACCGAGGGTTTCCACGTATAAACACCACGTATAAACACCTGTGTTGATCTGAGTCATTTTGCTTATGATAGTAAATGGTTGATTGACTTTCTGTTCTTCAATGCAAAATCAGTTTGCTAGTTTTACAATTATTAAAAATTTTCTGTTACCGATTCACCCCTCCCCTCTCAGTAACCGGTAAATTATTATCAATTGGTATCAGAGCCAGGTTCTCTCTGCTTTCAAGCCTAACAGCTGAAGAGAAAGATCATGGAGGTTTACTGGTATCAAAAGCAACTTGAGGAAGCCAATGACCTCATAGCTTCTCTAGAGAATAGATTGAGGAGATCACTTGTGAAAAGAAAGGAGCTAGCACTACAACTGAATGAGAGCAATGAAACCATTGATGAGCTCTTTGGACATAGTGGATTTGATGAAGCTGAGGAGGCAGTATCTGAACTCATGGAAAAGAATCAGATCCTGACCGATGAAATCTCTAATCTCAAAAGAGAACAAGAAGACAATGCCCTGAGGATGACTGAATTAATCGAGAAGACGAGAAAAGTTGAAGACGAAAGAAATTCGGCAGTCAAGTCTCTGTCAGCCTCGGAGAAAGCAAGGGACCGGGCAGTGGAGTCCCTAGGAGCAAATGAACTTATCATTCTACAACTTCAAGAAGACATGCAGAGTGTCACCCAAGAAAATGCCCACATGCAGAAAGGCTGGCATGATAGGAATGAAGCATGCAATAGACTATCTCAAGAACTGCATCAACTAAGGGAGCAAATGAACGAACTTGAAGAGACAAATGAAATACTGAGAAGATACAACGAAAGTTCAACGAAGCTTGATGAATAACTCAAAGGTTAGAGAAGACATGAAGATCAGACTGGTCTTGGTTTCACCGGTGAAAAGGCAAAAAGGAATGGTGAGCCCCTCTAGGGCAAAAGCAATCAAGAAGGATAAGATGAAATCGCTGGTGCAAAAGAATAAGAATTTTCCTAACACATCTTGCAACCACTGTGGGAAATCGGGTCATAAGACCAATAACTGCAGGAATGCACCGGTAAAGACCAACAATAGCTACTGCAAGAACTGCTGTAAATAGGGCCACAAGACCAGTGAGTGCTGGTCCAGCCCCACATCTGTGTCCATCAGCAGCATGAGAAGCTTTAGGGGGTACCGCTATGCATGCAATAAATTTGGACACAAAGCGCACGAATGTAGATCCAAGACAATGGCACTCAGATCCCCAAAACCAATACTCACTAAAAGAAGCAAGGACTTGAGCACAGTGAACTATGTGAATTGTGGATTACACAACTATAATGGATCTCGCAACAAGCCAACTGACACTAGAAGAATGAACTCATGGAAAGCAACTGGAGTGATCTGCTATCACTGCAACAAAGTGGGACACAAAGCCAAAGAATGCAGAAGTCGATCATCTGGTAACAAGAAGGAATCGGTCAAATCTGAAGAAAAGATCAACAAGGAAGAAAAGACTAAGAAAACGGCCAAATAGATTTGGTTTGTAAAAGAATAAAAAATCTTCGCTGAAGAGAAGATAGAGGAAAGATCACCATCTGCTGATGGCGATATTTCTTCAGCAAACTAAACCATGAAGGTTTAGAGGGAACCGGTAGATCCACTACCGTTCCCGGTATGACTGATGAGAGTCGGGCTCATTCAGTCTTCAAGATTAACCGGTAAGGCAAGTTTACAATCAACCAGTTGGTAAAATGGAAAAAGGTAGGTAAAGCATTTATTACTGTAGCCGTTTAACAAATAGTTACCATTTGGTAATTACCATTATAACCTAGCCCTATAAAAGAAAGGGGAAATTACTTGCAAGTTTTCACTTTGCTTACTTAGCGATTTAGGAATTCTTGTGCTAAGTATTATTTCTATGCTGTGATCTCTGAGAAACCACTATCTACAAAGTACCGGTTAGGAAGAATGGCTTCATCTTCATTCCTCCTCACAATCTGCCCCTAAAAGCCTCCAAAATGTCTTGAAAATGGATGAAATGCAAGCCCAGGTCTGGTATAGGCCAAATCAGATCCGAAAATATATCACCAACTCCTCAAAATGACTTTCAAAGTCTCCCTAAACTCAGTCCAGATCTGGACTGCTCCTCCAAATCTAAACAGCTCTTCAAAATTGCCTCAACAATGACTGAGAAAAAAGCCCAGGCCCGGTATGAATTCAGAAACCCTCCACAAGGCTAGGGCCTGCTACACACACTGCTAATTCATCAAATTCGGCACTGCCTGGGACTGATTTCGGGCCTTTACTCTTAACTGCCCTAACTCGCCAAGCAAGGGCTGCCCTTGGTGATCTTTGGACTGCCCTGCTCCTTGTCTTAATATTTTATCAAACTGCTGCCTTTCTTTTCACCCAAAATACTGATCTAGGGCCTAGAACTGCCCTTCAAACACCTTCAAACTGCCCAGGTCGCTCAGGTCCAGACTCAGGTCCGCTGCCCTAGCCAAGACGCCACCCATAAACTCCAGGTCGCTGCCTTCTAATGACTGAGTTTGCTTGCTAAAATGGTAGAAGATCGCTGTCTTTAGCCTCTGATTTTCGCTCCTAAAGGCAGAGCAAGAAACCCGAATTTGAATTGTGAGAAATGAAAGAAGATTGGCCTGTTTTTATACCCCACGTTTTGGCAATTCTAGGGCCGACCCAGACCTATAATTTCGAAAATAAACAATAAATTAATGCTGGTTAAGGGGGCCGACCTTGGCAAAAGCAATAACAAATTCGAAATTTCAAAAAAAAACTTTAGAATTAGCTTCGAAATTATCAAATGCTGGGGCCATTTCGAATTAATATATTAAGTTTCGATTTTTCTTTGACACAACACCCCAAATTCATAAAAAAAAACTCAATGCGATTTCAAAAATGCCCAAAATGATTGCTTGAAAATCGAAAATCTGCCAAGTAGATTCCAGATTTTGAATGCTTATGTGCCCAAGACAGCCAATTAGAAAAATCGAAATTATTTCTACCATTTGCAAATTGATTTTCAATGAAATTAAATTGCCCAAAAATGAACAAAATTGAAATCCAAAGCTTGAAGAATTTTGAAAAGAAGCTTTCAGATTTTAGAATTTATTAACTCCAACAAAATTTGAAAATCCAATAAAATTTGCCAATTGCCATGAAAATACCACTATCTCAATTGCCTTTCAAAATTTCAAAATTACCAAGCATGAGAATTTTTTAAAATAAAAGTGAATCTTAGATTTTAACATTCATTCATTACAAAGGACACAACCCGGATATTCGTTATTCTAATTTTCAAATCACAAGGCAAACACAAAATCCAATTCGAGCTTCAATAGCAAGGCAAGGAAATTGAATCCACATTACATCATTACTTGCAATTGAAACCTCATCATCCAAAAATACCAAATCATGCTTATCATCTTCAAAATTTCGACATCACAGCAAGCCATGAATGCAAGGCAAACTATCAATTCCACCGGGATCTACGAATTGAAAGCTCAAGTTGGGAGGCAAGGCAAAATCTAAGCTCCAAAATTTTAAAATGGGGGTCCCCAAATACTTTGGGGTGATGGTGTGAAAATCTCACAACAAGTTTGAGTTAAGAGCTTGATTATGCGAGACATCCATTATTCTGATGCGAAGTTAACCGTTCAACATGTGTTAGCTTTAAGTTCTACGGATGATCTCAAGATAAACTCTAGATCACAACGCACAGCTTTCTTGCGTTGCATATTTTATGGTCAAGTTTATTCCCCGGTGGTTCTGAGTCAAGAGGATCACTCTTGTATAAATATTAGTAATAGGATACAATGTATGTTGCTGTTGTTGATAAGTGAAAATTGCAGAGAGCAGAGGAGAGATATCTTCTGAGGAGTGCTACAGGCACAAAGGTGAAGGTAGAAAAGAAGATCAACAGCCAGGCAAACAGGGGAAGGAATCTACAGGTATGATCTAATCAGACAATCAGTGTCATTATAGATCACTGTTTTTGAAAGATATTTCATCATATACAAATCCCTATTTTAGGGTGGACTTAATCGGTTCGTTGTAAAAATCCCCTAACAAGGTAACATCTTGTTGATGTGCAAAGTCCTGTAACTAGGCAGCTCCTAACAGGGTTTAGATCTTAACAGATCTCTTGTAAAATCCCTTAACCGGGTAGCACCTTAACCAGTGCTTTGTAAGCTCCTAACAAGGCTCCTTCATTTGGAACTAGTGAAGTTGTGAGCTCTGTCTCACCGTAGTTTTTTTCTCTCTAACCGAGGGTTTCCACGTACAAATATTTGTGTAGATCTGTGTGATTCAGTTTATGCTTGTGAATGACTGTTAACTTTCTACTTTGCATTCAAGAATCTGTTTACAAGTCTTAAACAATAAGATGTAGTATTTTCTGATTCACCCCCCCTCTTAGTAACCGGTAAGATAACATCAGACTGATCTTCTCTTTTGATTCTGAATATTCATCAACCTTTACATTGATACTTTCTACTATTTTACTTGTTCTCTTATTCAGACACTGGTAGGCTTTACTCTTGGTAGAATAACCCAAAAATATGCCTTCATCACTCTCTGGCTCAAACTTGCCAGAATACATATCTCTTTTAATGTAACAATTACTACCAAAAATTCTGAAGTAGCCTACACTAGGAGTGTGACCGAACCATAATTCATAGGGATTCTTACCGGTTCCTTTCTTGACTTGAAATCGGTTCAATGTGTAAACGACAATGCTGATAGCTTCTCTCCAGAAGTGATGAGGGAGATCCTTCTGAATCATTAGGATTCTCGCACAGTCAATCAATGTCCCATTTCTTCTTTCTGCTACTCCATTTTGTTGAGGAGTCCTTGGTGCAGATAACTACCTTTTTATTCCCCATTCCTCACAGTAGTGAGTGAACTCTTGAGAGGTGTATTCACCTCCTTTGTCTGACCTTAGACACTTTAAGCTTTTACTGGTCTCTTCCACTCGAGCCTTGTAGATCTTGAACATGTGAAAGGCTTCTAATTTTTCTCTAAAAAAGGGTGTCCACATCATTCTTGAAAAATCATCTACAAAAAGCATGAAGTACCTGTCTCCATAGTAGTTCTTTGTTATCTTAGGTCCACACAAGTCTGTGTGTACAAGATCCAAAACATTTTCAGCAGAAAAAAATTTACTACTGAAACTTGTTCCTGTCAGCTTTCCTAACTATCAATCCTTACAAATACCTCTGTCAGGTTTTGTAATCTCAGGAAGTCCTCTTACTGATTTCTTCTTGCTCACTTTGACAATACTGTCAAAGTTTATGTGGCAGAGCCTCTTATGCCACAACCAACTATTGTCCTTTTTGGTTGTAAGACAGATCTTGTTTGTTTCTCCTTTGATTGATGTTATGAGGCAAACTCCTTCCATGAAGTCCAGATAGAACAGATTCCCTTTACTCTGTCTACCGGTGGCAACATGAGCTCCTGATTGGTTCTTGACAATACAAGAATCTTGCCTGAATTCCAACAGGAACCCCTTGTTGTTTAGTTGAGCAACACTCATTAAGTTGTACTTAAGTGCTACCTAGTACACATCACATACAACATCATTGCTAAGTGCAATAGAGCCTTTACCTTTGATAGCACAGGGGGCATTGTTACCAAAGGTTACCAATCCACCATCATTGAGCTTTAAGCTGATGAACTTGTTCTTATCGCTAGTCATGTGGTGAGTGCATCCACTGTCAATGATCTAGTTATCATGCTGATGAGATCTTGAGATAAGTGCCATCTCGCTTATTACAAGACTTTCTTCTTTTATTGCAACAAATGCAATTTATGGATCTTCAGAGTCTTCAGATTCGTTGTCTGTGACTCCTTCTGCAAGAAAGCATTCTTCTTTGCTTTGTTCTTGAATCGGTTGCTCTTATCTTTATTATCATTGTTAGGACATCTTGCAACAATATGTCCTATCTTATTACAAGAGAAACATTTTAGTGGGAGCTTAACTTTGTACTTCCCTTTTCCTTTGGGAAATCTCCTAGCGATGAGTGCTTCAAACTCATCTTGCTCCATCTCTTTCGAGAGCAGATTCTCAACAAAACTTCCAACCTTACTGGTAGAGCTTTTACTGGTTTCTCTTCCTTTCTTGGTGGAAGAGGTGTCAATAGAAGACTTAAAAGAAGCCTCTTGCATGGGTAAGCTTTTTATCAAAATTGCTTAATTCAAATGCAGTCAACTTACCGATTAGGGAGTCAAGAGTGACTTGATCTGTGGTCACTGATTTGAGCTATTGAATGACTGAGATCTTGATAGCATACTAAGGCCTTAGCGTTCTCAGTATTTTGCTTACCACCTCCTCCTCACTTAGTTTTCTTCTAGCGCTTTTGATGGAGTTAATCACTTCTTTGATTCTATTGCTGTATTGCTCAATATCTTCTCCCTCATTCATCCTCATGTCATCATATTTTCCTCTGAGGCTTTCTACCTTAGCTCTTTGTACATGTGGGTCACAACCATACACTATTTGCAGCTTGGCCCACATCTTGTGAGCAGTATCTAGATTTTCAATCTCTGCATAGACGTAGTCAGGCAGCGTGCTTACTATCATATCCATTGCAGCGATATGTTCTGTCTTGATTTTCAATTCATTAGGAGTCAGGGTACCATTGGGTTCAGTGTAATCATGGATTACATGAGTCCAATATTGATCTCTGATGGCCTTCATGTACAGCTTCATTCTATTGCACCACAGAGTAAAGTTTTCCTTGGAGAACTTTGGTCTTTCCTTTCTCATCATCTTGACTTTTTCTTGTTGAGGTTAAGCAACAAAGAAAAGAAACAATAGCTCTGATACCAATTGACAGTCCCAACCGGTGTTGAGAGGGGAGGGGTGAATCAACACCTATTCAAACTTTAAAACAAATCTGATGTAGAATACTACAACTGTAAGCAGAACAGATTCTAGCATAGAATATAGCATCAAGCAATCAACAATAAGTAACACCAGATTTATCACGTGGAAACCCAAATTGGGAAAAAACCACGGTGTGAGGAAACCTCACAAATTCTACACTCTTCTGAATTGCACCCTGTTAGGAGCCTTCCCTGTTAAAGGATTACACACACATTGTTAGATGCAACCCGGTTAATGGATTTGATATAATAAGGCCTGTTAGAACTTGCCTGGTTAGAGGACTTAGAACACCTAAACAGATGTCACCTGGTTAAGGGATTTATTACAAGGGACCTGTTAATGTCCACCCAAAATACTAGAATTTTGCTATTGTAACTATTAGAAAAGAATAGAGGATTTGACCTTTTAGAAATAACTTTTCTTAGCCTGATAAGATCTCTGTTATACTCAACTGAGAAACATCACTGGTCGCTGTAGGTATGTTCTCCTTTGCTATTGTGCTCCTCTGCACACTCTTCTTTCTTCTCTTCTCTCTTCACTTTAGCTTCTTCAGCATATAGGTTCACTCTTTACTTTGGCAGAATGAGGGCAAACTATATTCTTGTCATGCAGAGGAATATATAGACTTCTTGCCCTCTTTGCTTTTCTCATGCATGACCTGTTTAAAGATCACCAGCGGATTCATCACCTAGTGGAGTATTAGTTCACTGAGAAAACATTCGATGCATGCTATGCTTTATTTGCTTTATGAAAGAAAATGACAAATGCGTGTCAGAAGCTTTACTTCACAAGAGATATCTCCATGATTTAATGCCACAAACTCCACCATTAAAACTTTCAATCGCGCCTCGTACCGATCGTCTTGATAACTCAAAGTCTACCTGATTTAGTGTAGTAAATCCCAGTCAAAGAGTTAGATAACTGTTTGTTGACTATGACTTTCCCGGGCTCATCTGTCATGATGAAGTCTTCACTTGATCGGTAAAGATCCTTAAGTTGTGCACAGGTAAGAGCTTTGACCTGTCACCTTCCCTTCCTTTGGCTATACCAGTTGCATCCTTTCCTCGGTTTCTGTTACCGGTTGCATCTCCCTTGGTGACCGGTTGCTCTGATGAACAGATATAGTCTCTTATTTCTTGCACAGTGTCACCGGTTGCAAAACTAGTCTCTCTCCTCTCACTTGTTGTTGTCAGCTGTACCTATCTTTGCTTCACAGAACCAACACTGGTGTCCTTAGTCACAAATGTCAACACCTCTTTGCCAATCAATGACAATACCTCTTTTTCCATGTACCAGTTGCAATCTTACCGTTTACCATCGCTTAATGCCAACAAGGTTTGTTTCATTACACCATGATCAGATTGTTTCTTACCAAGAGTTTGTAGATAGACTGGTAGAGAGGTTTGATAGGAAGGACCTAGAGTCCTATTTCTGCAAGTTGGCACAACTCAAATAGACTGGTAGTTTGGAGACCTTCATTTGTGAGTTCGAGAGGATTTCAGTGATGGTGTATGACATTTCAGAGAGGAGGCGTGTGATACTATTTGTGGAAGGGTTAGTTGATCCTCTCAAGGGTTGGGTTAAGTCTTTTGACCCTACATCTTTGCAGACAGCCATGAAGAAAGCAAGAGATTTAGAACTTTTAGCTCCACGTACTAGCCTTCCTAAATCATCTAATCCTCCATATGACAACAAGGCTGCTCCAAAAAGGATTGAAGGATCAGATTTCAAGAAACCTGTGACAGGGCCATTAGATCAAGAAACACTTAATGATCTAAGGAAAAAGAGATTATGTTTTTATTGTAGGGGCCCATATGATGATAAACATGAGTGTCCTTTGAAGCCTAAGGGTAGAAATAGGCTTATCGAGTGGTATTATGAGGATGAACATAGTTATGATTTTGACGGACAACAAGCTGATCATGAGGAAGAGAGTTATGATGAAGTAGTTAATGTGGAAAAGCTTGTTGAGGATTCCAACCTTAAGGTAGTATACCTCTCTAGTATGAAGAAAGAGGGATATTTCAGGATGCAGGGTCTCTTAGCAGGGCAGCGTGTCATTGCATTGTTGGATACAGGTGCTACTCATAAATTTATTTATTCACAATTGGTATTTAGGAGAGGCATACATATAGAAAAAATTTGAAGGCAGTAGAATTAAGTTGGCTGATGGTTACACACTTAAGTGTGACAGGATGATTGCAGATCTTCCGTTAGGTTAAATAATTATGAATTTAAGACTGATTTTTATGTTGTTGACATGGGAGGTACTGATTTGGTTTTTGAGCATGAGCTGGTTACATTCTATTGAGGCATTTTATCTCAGCCTTAAGGACATGGAAATGAAATTTGAAATTAATGGAAAGAAACATATTCTTAAGGCAATCAAAGAGGAGAATCTAAGGACTATGTCACTCAGGCATATGCAACGTCTCATTAGTCATGATGCAGTAGAGTGGGCAACAGAGTGTAGATTAATACCCACACTTGAAAAATCAGGTAAATCAGTTTATCACCCTGACATACAGGAGCTTAGAACTAAAGACTCTAAAGTGTTTAGTGATTTACCATTTGGTAGACCACTTGATTGAGGCATTGAGAACATTATTGAGTTAGAGGAGGGCACTAAGCTCATCATGATTACTCCTTACCAACACCCTAAGCGCTTGAAAGATGAAATTGAGAGGACAATTCAGGAGCTCTTATCTATGGGTCAAATTAGACTGAGTAAGTCTCCCTTTGCTTCATCAGTTGTCTTGGTGAAAAAAAGGACGGTACACTCAGAATGTGCATTGATTAGAAGATGTTGAACCAGAGGAGAATTAAAAACAGGTATCCTATCCCACACATTGATGAGTTGATAGATGAGTTGCATGGTGCAACTTTCTTTTCTAAGATTGATCAAAGGTCCGAATATCATCAAATCAGAGTTCAGGAGGACATAGAGAAGATGGCCTTTAGATGCCATTGTGGACACTTTGAGTTTTTAGTCATGCCTTTTGGGTTGACTAATGCTCCAGCTACTTTTCATTCCAGAATGAACAGGGTCTTCCACAGCTAGTTGCAGAGATTTGTTTTGGTCTTCTTCGATGATATTCTGGTGTATAGTAATACGCAGGATGATCATCTTGCTCATTTGGATACAGTACTAGATATTCTAGTTAGGGCTTCCTTGTATCCAAAGGGGTCCAAGTGTGCTTTGGGGATGACCAAGTTGTTGTACCTTGGTCATATTATCAGTGCAAAGGGAGTGCGCATGGACTCTGATAAGGTTTGCGCTATTCTAGAGTGGCCTACTCCAGGGAACTTGACACAACCTAGAGGATTCATTGGTCTGTCTGCTTTCTACCGTAGCTTTGTTGCTGGTTCTTATGACATGTAGTTCCTTTGACTGATCTAACCTGTAAGGGGGCTTTTGAGTGGACTTCTCAGGCACAAGAGTGTTTTGAGAAGTTCAAGCTGATTATGACATCATGCTTGGTTCTAGCGATGCCAAATTTCTCTACACCGTTTGATTTGCATTGTGATGCTTCTGGTGAGGGCATTGGTGCTGTACTTTCCCAGGATCGCCATCCCATTGTTTTTGAGAGTAGGAAGCTCAGGGGTCCTGAGAAATCTTTTAGTGTTTATGACAAGGAAATGTTAGCCATAATGCATGCTTTGGCTAAGTTCAGGCAGTATCTGGTTGGTAGTAAGTTTTGCATTAAAACTGATCATAATAGCTGGAAGTATTTCCTTGGACAACGTGATCTTAATAAGAGACAACAAAAGTGGGCCAAAAATCTTCAGTCATATGATTTTGACATCTCTTATATTAAGGGTACTCAGAATGTGGTTGCTGATGCACTTTCTCGGAGGCCTCATTTGTGTGCTATGACTGAGATATTTGAGGATTGGAGACACTTGATCATTGCTGATTATGTCAAAGATCTGTGGGCGTCTGACATTATTGATGGGACTATATAGGACAGTAGGTATACTCTTGTAAATGAGTTGATCATTTACAAGGAGAGGGTATTTCTGGTTCCAAGATCAAGTGTTAAACAGGTGGTGTTGAGAGCTTTCCATGATTCTCCTTTAGCTGGACACCCGGATTTTTCAAAACCTACAGGCAGGTTCGGGAAAGATTCACATGGAAAGGCCTGAAGTATGATGTGCATCAGTATGTTAGAGAGTGTTTTGTTTGTTAGTAGAACAAGCAGGAGCACACATATCCAGCTGGTTTACTGCAGCCACTTCCCATTCCTAAGCGGAAGTGGTAATGCATTTCAATGGAATTCATTGAGGGCTTGCCTAAAGCCTAGGGTAGAGATTGCATTTATGTGGTAGTTGATCGTTTCACTAAATATGCTCACTTCTTTCCGATCGCTACTACTTTTTCTGCGACATAAGTTGCAGAGTTATTCTTCCAGGAGGTTTTCAGATTGCATGGTTTACCTTGAAATATTGTGAGTGGATTGAGATAGCCAATTTATGAGCCACTTTTGGCAGGAGTTGTTTAGGTTAGGTGGGACAAAGTTGACTCCGAGTACCAGTTACCACCCTCAGATTGATGGTCAGACTGAGATTGTTAATAAATGGGTGGAGGGCTATCTTCGAAATTATGTGTCTGCTCAGTAGAGGGCTTGGGTGAAGTGGATATACTTATGTGAGTATTGCTATAATTCCACTCACCATATGTCTATTCGGATGACTCCTTTCAGAGCTCTGTATGGGTATGATCCTCCTAGTTTTTTGGATTTGCTATCCAGTGATAGCAGAGTTCCCAGTGCAGGATAGTCAAGATATTATGGGGACACTGTGGGATAATATTCAGAGAGATCAGATTCAACAAAATCAGTATGCTGATTAGAGGAGAGTTGCTCGCTCTTTCCAGGTTGGGGATATGGTATATTTGATGCTGTAGCCCTAAAGGGAGTCATCCATTCGGAAGAGCGGAGCTGAGGAGCTCAAACCTCGGTACTATGGCCCTTTCTGTGTTGTCAGACAAGTGGGCGAGGTTGTTTATGAGCTTGATTTGCCAGAGGATAGCAGGGTGCATAATGTATTTCATGTTTCCTGCCTCAAGAAGGCTTTAGGCAGGCATGTTGTCCCATCGTTTATTTTTCCACCCCAAGATGATGAGGGGAAGTTGGAGTTGATTCCTGAGGGTATTTTGGATACCTGAGAGAGGCATTTGTGTAGGTGAGTCATTAGGGAGTTCTTGGTGAAATGGTATGGTTTACCTGTTGAGGATGCCACTTGGGAGTCAGAGGATATTCTTCAGCATCCATGATTGCGATTGCTTGAGGACAAGCAATCTTGGGGAGGGAGGACTTTGATGTCCCCAACTTAGTAGGTTTTAGGAGTATGGATAAGTTAGCTCATCATTGCGAGCCTCATGAGCTAACATTTGGATTTGAGGGTCTCTGGTTGTTGACTTGCTATTTATAGTAAGGTAGGTGAGTGGGTTTCTATTTTTGGCAGTGCTCAGTGGTGGCACCTTCAGTTCAGACTATGTCAGTGTTTCATTAAGCTTTAATGACATATTGCATATTGGAGCTTATTAATTAAGTTTAGCTTAATTAATAACTTTATAAGTTTATTGTTTTAATTGAATGGTGTGTTGAAGAAGGCTCTTTAGTGAAAGGAGTGTTCATGAAGATTCTTGGCGTAGAGTGTAATGAAGAAGCTTTGCTTTTAAAATGTTATAAAAGCAATGCCTTGAGGAGTTTTGAAATATCCTTTCTATGCATCTTGTTTTGTGAAATTGGAAATGGTGAAGTACTTCAAGGGTTTGGACATGGGAATGAGGAAATTGTGAATTTCTTCAAACTTTATCTTGCACTTTGAATTGGTTCTGCTTGCCAATGAATAGTGCCTATATTCTGATCATCTACTGCAAACGGACCAGATCTGGATTGGTTAAAACGTGCCAAGAGATATTCAATAACCGCTGGAAATGAATGATTAATGGTTTGGCTATCAAAGGAAGACAATTTTTTTGTTGATACAAGGAGAGTTCAAAGACTTTGGAAGTAAATGTGAGTGGAAGCGTGCAAATTTGAAGGTAGTGCTGAATCATTACTATCTGCATTTCAACCTGTGTTTGTAGTGATTCTTGTTACTAGGCTGCAATTTATATTCCAGTGGCAGCGTGAGCATTACGGTCTGCAAATTGTGGTACAGGACCAAATATAGCCCATCCGCCATCAATTGAGGATCCACGTTGAGCATTATAGCATTTCCAGGTGCCTTATTCGCATATGCTAATGTTTAGTTTTCTTTCGTATGTAAATACTTGCAAACTCACTTCAGTAAATAAAGCTGGTGTGCATTTGGTGATAGTTTACAATTTGATGTGCTTTGTTATCTTGCATTCTGAAAATTACAAAAAAAACATATATTCACAAAATTAGAAAAATACAAAAGGAAAAAAAAATCAATTCTTCAGCATAGATAGAGTGTGAGCCAACAGGGCTCATTACAAAGAATGGTAGCCTCAACCCTTTACCGAATTTTTCATTACACCTTTAAGCATCTTTTCACGAAGGTCTGCAATCTCAAAGCTCAAGAATGCTTGCGGAGGTAAGGTTATCAAATTAAAATTAAAAACATAAAATACCCTTCCATTCAATGCGAGGCTACCTATAAGTTAATCATTAGAGATTAATGTACTATTTAAGAGGGTTTCTTAGAAGATTTTATCACCACCCATGTTTCACTTCAAGTCCATATAAATGAAAAATAAATCAGACATGTTACCTCCTCTTATGTGAGAAAAGGATTTTCTAGGTCTTCATATTGGACAGCTTCCATTGAAGATAGTTTCAACAATCATTTTGGTATTACCTTCGTCCAGTCGTGGTTTTCCGCTATTAGCAATCCTTGCCAAAAGTTAATAGTATGTCTAACCTATATGAGTCTATACGATACACAATCTACACTTTACCTTCATTGTTTCTCAGGGCATTCCCCTCTTCAGATAGTTCTGCAATCTCTTTGGCAGTGTTGTTGAAGTTTATTATAAATCCGACATTCTTTTGGGGCGACCCATGTCACCTTAGGCTCTGCGATTTATTGCCACACACCCTGTTAGTAAGAATCTATAACTTAAAAGGAATTGAATCAGCCCAAAATTTGAGGGAAAATTTAGAGTTGTAACCCCTATTATTATTGAAGGGGCAAGTCTTCCATGGGACTGAAATTGACTATCCAACATTTCAGCAGCAGTTTTGTTAGTTTATAGAATTGTACCCTTGCCAAATTGCATTAAAACTTAGCATTCTGGAATAACATGGGAACTTTCCTAAGTTGTGGGTCACCCAAAATTGGATAGAGCCTTTGGAGAAGGCCGGCTTCCTCCCTGATACTTCACCTACAGAACCTTCTAAAACTACTTTCTTGATGGGAAAAGGGGTAGAAAGCTTGCATAAACGTAAACTCCAAACTGAATCTAATAAGGTGATGCACCAAAATGGTAAACTTGCAGCATTCAGGAAAATTATGATTCTTTAAACACCTAAACATAGTGGTAAACTTACACTACCTATTTCTTCATGCATGTGCATAAATATTTCATTGGGAGGTCTGAGAATGTGTATGTCTATGAAGGAAAGATAATTTTCACTACAATGAATTATAACAATATCCTTGACATTGACATTGACTGCAACCTGCACAAAATACTTTAATCACAGAGATGGTACAAACATGAGACAAAAATTGAGAGGAAATGAGATACTTCCACTAACAATCCTATCAATCATATACCATTACACAACTCTCTAACAAATTAGAAAGTAAAATACTGTGAAAAAATGGTCTTTAATTTAATATCTGCATATGTAAAAACCGAGTTACAAGAAGTATGCTTCGAAGTGAGCAAAGGACTATGAATAATCTCTAAGGCTCCCCAAATCTGCACAACCAAGAATTGCTTACAAATGAGCCCTCAACTCATACTTATGCTTTTTATCCAACTGCATTACAAAATGAGCAATAACTTCTAGGTCCGATCAGTCAGAACAGGCCATTCTTGAGGCCTTTGAACAACTGTAAAGAGGCAAAAAGGTGACCCCAAAGTCGTGCCATTAAGATCCTCCATTAATGCGATCTTATCTTTGAAAAACTCAAAAGGCCTTTGAAATGCAATAACTTCCTCTGTCCTCACAACTACATTTGCCTAAAGTCAAACATAAACTCCTCGCCCTGTCACTACACAGTTGGAACAGTGTCGCTGCCATGTATGCGTGCTTGATGGAGTGAAACTGAAGAAGCCTTTGTGTTTGTTGTATACCCAAAAATGGTGCTTACAGGTAGCATCGCAGTCTCCCCTCAACGCTGGAACAGTGCTGATCAGAACATAAGAAATCCATGGCCCTAGTCAAAACTTGAACTGGCACGACAACGACCCTTCATCGGCGTAGGTCTCACCGATAAAGAATTTCCTCCTTGGTGCCATCGGCAAACAATATTTCTTCCTTAACAAAGTTTTCCTTTCGTGTTTCCATCAACAAGAGTCCTA
The DNA here is from genome assembly GCA_027943335.1 of Chamaecyparis obtusa. Classification (NCBI taxonomy): domain Eukaryota; kingdom Viridiplantae; phylum Streptophyta; class Pinopsida; order Cupressales; family Cupressaceae; genus Chamaecyparis; species Chamaecyparis obtusa. The sequence goes on along the minus strand of BSBK01000269.1, from coordinate 533,737 downwards.
CTGATGAATACTTCGGGCGTCAGGGTAGCGCAAAAAATGGTATACCGATGGCCCCAACTACTCCGATGCCCCCACATCGGCCAAACCTCCGCCAATAGACCGCCTCCATTCAAATATCTATCGGCATAAGTCTTACCGATAACCTCATCGGCTATCAACAAGACAAAAAAAATGATTTGCCGTTAGAACAAGTTTCACCGATGAAGCTCATCGGTGAAAGACAACCCGATAACCTCACTGTGGTATGTTGTACCAATGAGCTCATCGGGCATCTGGGAAACCCGGAAGCACTCACCTCAACAACGTTAGTCATGTTGATGACATCCATTGATGAAATCCTTGCTGATGGGCCATCGCTCCTTGCATTCATCGGTGTAAGATTTGCCGACAGACTCATTGGGTATAGGCAAGACAAAAATATGTCTTTGCCGCTAGCGAATGTCATGCTGATGGAGCACATCGGCGAGAGTCATGCCGATGAGTCATTTTCCCTTTGCTATTTCACTTAAGTGTCCTCATTGGGGAAACTCATGCCGATGACCCAAACCTTCATTGGTATAATCTCCAGCCTTCCAGATGCGTTGTTCTTGCATCCTCGATTGCCCTGGCGTCATTCTATTGCTTCATTTTGGGGTTCCTGTAGCACGCTGGGCTCTACCCTTGTGGGAGCCGCATTTTACTCCACGTGCTACAAGATAGACATCTGTAACCGATTAAGCTGTGGGAAAAAAGAACTGATAACAAGTTTAACTTTCTTGCTGCCTCAAAATTTTCTATTTCTGTTCAGTTAAAAGGAGTGAATAACTGCAAACTCTCTAAGCTTATGAAGGTTTTTTTTTATCACCTTGAATAGGCTGGTTCAGTTCAATCTTACTCATGATAGTTGGAGAGGAGAGAAAATTCAACAAACCTATAAAATAGATCTTGTTCCTCTAGGCTAAAGATATTTATAGCAAGAAGGGCAGGAGAACAAAAAAAGGGTAGGGTCAATTACAACTGTACTCAATTAGCTCGATGATGTTATTTCCCCTAGGAGAATAGGCAAGCGTGCCTTTCCTCATTCCTTTCTTTTAAAGGAATGTTCTTACACTTTCAAGGAGCATTTGGAGATGCAACTTTCGTCTAGCCATTATAACCACAAAAGCAATGCAATACAAGGAAAGATAAAATGTAGTAAAGCATGGTTGACATTCATTCTCCTTAATAAACTTGAAAATAATCCTTACAAGAAAATATGTACACATTGTGCAGACATTACACACAAAGAGAGCTTAAAAAATGACCTTTGATAGTTTCTTTCCTAGAAAATGTTGAACCTGAAATTTCTGAAAAGTATTGCCCCACAAAATGATGGCTGCAGTCAGTCCTTCCAGACAATATGCAACAAAGTAGGAGGAATTTATGGCTGTGGTCAGACAGGCACATTAATATTTAATGGAGAATGTAAAATCATTGAGATACTTAAATTGTTAAAGCAGAGTAAAAATTTGCATAATCTTTGTTAGATCCTATTTTAGTTAATGGCAAATATTTTGTTTAGCTTGTAATCTTCAAAGATAGTTTGTTTTACTTGACTAGTTGCTTCCTAGTTGTATGTTTTAACGTACATGTTAACATTGCCTAGAAAATATTTGAACTAAAATGCCTGAACAACATTGTCTCACAAAACAAGGACTGCAATCAGACCTTTCCGACGAGATGCAACAAATAGGAGGCATTGCTGGCTAAAGTCATATAGGAACATTTAAGTTTTAATAACTGATGGAGTGTGCAAATTCATTCGGAATTCCAGATCCTCATTGGAATAGTTAATGTGAAGTTCCATTATGCTTGTCATATTCCTTGAAGTCAATGTTAATTATTTTTTTAGCTTTTGTAGACTTGTAGTCTTCAAAGACAGATTGTTTTGATTGACTAGTTGTCTTGGAGGTCTACGTACCAATGTACAGTGACATTTTGAAAAAGTGAAATGATAAAATTACGTTGATGATTTGCAAAGTCCTCAAAGTGATCAATCATCTCACTTGATTAAAAAATTAGAGATTAAACCCATTCAGGTTTTTTGCTCCAATAGAGACGGTCTGCAGGATCCATAAGAAAACAGCATTTGTGCCACAATGAGTTCAACAGTCATTCCTTCAACATTTATGTCCCTAAGATATACCATTCTCTCATATTGAATGATGCTCACAAGTATACTTTTGTTAAGTGAGCAATTCCCTCTTTTACCTGTCTGTTAAGGTAAAATGCTGTTGTATGCCACTATACACTATAAAATATTGATATTCATGGGAGTTATGTTTCAATTTAATCTATCATTTGCTGTCTCAAAATTTTATTCCTGATGCATATATAATATTGTTTTGTGTACACAAGACAATGGATGAAAATGTTAATTGATGTTTGGGTCGGGTTAACAATTTACCTTGGTTTCACACTACTTTGCTTGCTTGTTATGTTAACCAAGAGTTTATATTCATTTTTATGAATATTTGTCTTTTTATTTATTTTAGTTAGAGCTATAATGGGTTGAAACTCATTCTGTTTTTTGACTAGTCTACAGCTTTTTTGGTACTCTTCATATACGAAGAATTTTTGTCTGACAGAATGATGACAAGTGGTAAATAAGAATTGCCACTTTCTAATCAGATTTGTTATTTAGAATTTGGTCCAGTGAAGCTGCATAATATGTTGGTTTTAAGTTTTTAACTTCATAATAGGGAATATTATGTATTTTGAAATATCTGAAGTCTACAATATGTATGTTGAAAAAATAATTGCAGATGTCAGAGCATTTCAATCAGGAACTCAATATACCAGGGAAAATTCCTTCAGGTATATTCAATGCCATGTTCGAATTCACAGGCTCATGGCAAATAGATGCATCTGCCACAAAACATCTGGCCTTTGATGGATGGTTTATAACTCTTTACAGTGTAGGGCTTACAAGATCACATATAGTACTACGTGATGCAGTGAAACAAGAGGTTCCATCTGCATGGGACCCTGCAGCATTAGCTGGGTGAGTTTTTCCAGTAGCTGTCAATTTCTAATCTTGTAATTATGCTTCTTTCTTAAGGAAGAAATTGGTTGATGATGTTATTTATGAAAGCTTTTTTCAACTAGTTTGAGAAATTACTGCCAACATTCTTCCTTTCAAAATGTCTAAATTTTAATATTTTAGACAAAAGTATACATAGTTATTTGATTAATTCATTGATGACAAATGACTCAATCAATTTTATAAATAGCAGTTTGAGGTGGTATGACATCTGTTTTCTTTTGGTCAGTAAAGGATATGAAAATCTGTGTAAGAGGGTCAGCTGAGACTATTTCACAAGTACTTGCTAGCTTTTAGAATAATTAGGCCTCTTCTCACTTGCAGTAAAGAAAAGTCTTTATTGCTCTTTGGTGGTTTTTATGTTCAACTCATTGGCAGATTTACAGTATCTTGTGTATTAATCGATCGATATGTATCCTGGGAAAACATTGAAGAAGATTATTGTTGTGTTGGATTGTTACCTCTTGTTTATTTTGGTGGGTATTTCTACATTCATGGTCAGGTATTTCATTGCCTACAAATTAAGAAAATAATAAGCAATAAACATTAAATACGTATAATTAATGATAAACAATAAATAGTAATTTTGCAGTTTACATGACGTGTTAGAGACCCCAAAAATATTAGCTGTGCTCTGTTGGACCCAAGGAGGTGTATTAAATGCTTTAATGAAAGCTATTCTTGTTGGTAGAGGAAGATCGGAGATGGCGCCTATAGGCACACACCAGACATGGGCTTTTATGAGCTTATGTTAATTTCATACGCTCCTTGCCTCTTGGGTAAGCAAAGGGATTGCTGTTGTCACCTTTTCCTTTTGATTTTCATACTAGTCCATCCACTTAGACCATTTAAAAGAACAATAGTGTTTTCACGAGTCCATTCCTTTTTTCTTCCTTATGTGTTAGAATGTCAGCTGTTTTTAGCTCAGGTTGAGATGATTTGCGAGGAACAACCATCCATGTGATGCCTTTCAAGGCACAAAAGCATATCATGGTCTACACATACTATCTCAAACAGACTTTGTGCTCTTTGCCAGCACTGAATATTGTACTAAATTTGATCCCTGTTTGGATTACTAATAAAGGAACAAAACATATAAAAGTAGTAAAGTTAAGGTCTTTATATTATTATAACAGGCCCTTGTCCTGAAATCCAATCTCTTGGCCAGAAAAACTTAGAACTAGAGAATGTAAAAATTAGATCATTTTTTAAAGATTGAAATCAAAAAATTGAAGAAAACAATCTAAATCTAAACGTGAACAATACAACAAACTCTGAAATTTTTAAAATAGAACCCTACTAGATATTAAGATAAATTCATAGAAAACAAATATGAAAAGCCAAAAACTTGAGATGACACATGGGTGACTATGATGGAGTACAAGAAGAACTAGAGCTTTCATCTTTAAAATAAATGACAACACTAGTACTAGATTGATCACTAGCAACATGATAAAGAAAATCACAGCAACCAACAGAAAATTTAGTTCTTATTGTGAAACAAATAACTTGAGAATATATCCTGCTTTTTCTTTCATATTTTTTTGGAGCCCATAATACATAATTTTCTTGTCAACATCACATTCAACGTGTATCTCTTTTATGCACCTTTGTTTAATCTTTAACTATTGTGCATGGCATTAGCTAGATAGCTTGGATAGGAAATACTGAATATTTAACTGCATTATTTTTATCCTTTGTTATGGATTACCCCATTAGTTGGTAATCAACACAATAGATCTAGTGTCAGTAGAGATTTGGTATCCCTTGATGCTCATCTACATAAGGCATTGGTATTTTGGGATCACAACCAACTACATTTCCTTCAACCCTCAAATTTGGAGTACAAATAAAATAGTTTAAATAATTTGATGAAACCAGTATATCTAATCATAAAGTTTATAATGCTTCTGCTCCAATGGGGACACAATTATATACTGTCACAAACTTTACACTTTCTTGGAGCATAGTCCACTTATTTGTGGGCTATACAAAACTAACTTATATAGATTGTCCATTTTTAATGAGTAATAGTTATCTCGTGCAGGAGCAAGTACTAACAATATGATTCCGCAAAGTGAATCCCACTACTTGAATACTTAGTGATTTGCAATTAAAGTAAAATTTTAGTCAACATTAAATAGATGCTATTTACTTACCTTCTGAAGTAATCAACTTAATAGTCTAATAGTAATACATATCTCAAATCTTTAAATTTGTTTCTATTCTTCAGTCAAACTGTTGTTCCAGGAAGGCCAATGCTACTACTACTGGTTGATGTTGTAGCTTTTGACTAAACTCCTTGAGTAAATTGAACTGCACTGAATCCTTCTTTAAAGAATCTGGTGGATTGTTAGGGTCATGTTCTCACGGGTCAGACCTTTGGATTGATTGGCTTTACAGGTCTCAGCTAATCTTCAAATTAATGACAGTCGAGCAACAATCAAATCACTAAAAATACATTTGTATTTGCTGTCATTGTACTCATGGTCTCAGGGCCCCTCTTGGTTTTATTAAGGTAAATTCACCTAAATTGGGGATCAATACTGGCCCCCACATTCCTCCTCAGTGTGTAGCTACTAGGGTACTTCAGGTATTTTCTCATTCTAGATCTGTTATATCAGAAGTTTCTTTATTGAGAGGCCGAACACCCTTTTTGTCTCCATTCCACAAGACCCATCTAGAAGCATGTTCCAACTTCAAATCTAATACAGGATGATTAGTGACTACAAACCTCACACTACTTATAGTTGCATCCAAAACAAACTATTTTTGAGCTTAACTTATATAATATTGTGTGATGTCCCCTTCTAGTTGACATCAGTCAACAGAGTAGATTAGCCTATCACTGACCCTCATAGGCTAATGAGGTTCGTTAGAGGGATGCATCTTCTTCAATTCTCAAAGTTTTGTAGGTTTGGCTTTCATTCAAGGTCTCCAGGACTCCGTATGTAGTAGTTGCTATTTATAGCACATTTTTCTATTTATAGTAAGTTTTGTGAGGCTCAGAAAGGGACCCCTGCTATTTTTAGAAATGGGGTATGGTCGTATGCGGCTTGATCATGTCAACTCCTAGTTTAGATGACGTGCAAAGATGATGAATAATAATGGATATATCAATATTTATTTGGCTAAATAAATATTAATAGTTTTGAGCTTATATTATTAAGTTATAATATAATTTTATATTATAACTTAAGTCATTTAAGTGAAGGTTCAAGTTATCATAGCTGGGGCCGAGTGAAAAATTAATTTTAAAAGAATTATTTGTGCACCAACTATAGAGTTTTAAGTGAAAAAATTAAAAATGGGAATATATCTTTTATCCCACATTGGCCAGGAAAGTGTTTGAGCTCTCAAAAGAAAAGAATAAAAGGGACTTAAGAGCTCATTCTCAGCATTATGATGTTGATTATTGAAATTTGTGAATTGAAGTTGGCTTTGGAGAAACAAGGGTTTCTACAAGCTTTTTCCGCCATTGGAGAACGTGGTTCTTCTGTGAGCAACCATCTGAGTTGGTGAAATATCTAGTGAACTTGGTATTCATGAGGGTTTCATTTCAGAGACTATTTGTGCTTTACTTGGATAAATTCGGAAAAGTTGGATCAAATTTGTGTAGTTGGAGTTTGTAGATTCAAAGAAAGATTGTTTGGTATTTATCCCAATTGTTTATTGGCTTACACAAGCTATACTTATCAGTACTTATTTTTGTTGTACCTGTACTTTTTGGGCGTACTTCCATATAGGTGCGATTTAATTATTTGAGGGCTTATTCATTGGCGATTCCTATTGGAAAAGGGGCGTGTGGAATGCAATACATCAATCATTGCAATAGGGAGTCAAATCACCATCACCAACAATAGATTGGATGAAAAATTAGGTTCCTTGTGTTGCCGAATTGTTGCTTTTTAATGTATTCTTCTTCAAATAAAGTTTGTAATTGCATACGATGCCTTTGAGATGAATTATTCTATAAAGAGTTGTTATGGAAGTTAAATTCTTTAATTCCCAAAAGTTAGTTTCAGTAATGTATTGCTTTTTTATGTTCAAAATCTTCAAAAACACAAAAAAATCAGAAAAAAATAAGAAAACAAAATAAACACAATTTGGCTTAGTAGTTAGAGCCTTGAAGGGTTCTTACATTAGTATCAGAGCTCAAATCTTGCCATCTTGAGGGTTAAGGATTCATATGCAGCCACACGAAGTTGGACCTCATAGATATTATACTCACAGGAGAGCCCTACTTGAAGGTGAACAGGTTTTAGACAGGCAACCGTTCACCATGGGTGACAGGCATGATGGTAGACCACCCAGAGGAAACAGGAATAATGAGGATTAGGAAAGTAGAGAGTTTTTCAGAGCTATGGTTACAAGGCAGCAACAAGTGGCTTAGGCCTTATAGGCTCTTACTACTATGGTAGAGTGCATGAACCCACCGGTTAGACAAAATCAAGATCATGAGGATAATAGGAGTGCTATAGGTTCTCCATGGGCACAGAGGACACATTCTAGGACATTAGACAGGCCTACATGTCCTACCTTTGTTAGGGAGGAACCTGTTCTGGACTCAGTAGAGGAAGCCAGGGATGAGATGTTTGCAGACATCCTTATGGCTGCTAATGATGAATAGGAACTATTGGCACTATAGGTGTTAGAGATGATGACTTTTGAGAGGTTTGTGAACCAAAGAAGAGAACACTACCGTGCAATCAGACAGAGATCTCAGGGGCAGAATAATGAGTTGAAGCGTGCTACAGGCAAGCTTTCATTGTCTACTTTTGATGGTAGTGGTAGAATGACAACCTTTTATCTTGGATTCACAAGCTTGATACTTTTTTAGCTTTGAGGCCCATGACAAAGGTTGAAGCAATAAAATATGCCACCTTGCATTTGGAGGGGGTTGCACATGATTGGTAGTATCATGGGATGGTCACTCTTCAACACAATCAGGTGACTACATATCAAGACTACGTGGACAGACTAGTGAAGAGGTTTGATAAGAAAGATCCAGAGGTCTACTTCAGAGATTTAGCTCAGCTGAAACAGACTGGGAACTTAGATCATTTCATCAATGAATTTCAGTGGTTGGCAGTCATGGTGCCAAATATGTGATGAGCCTACTTGGCTCTAGCTGATGATAATGTTTATTTTTCTGAATTTGTTTGTAATTTTTGTTTTGGTTTTGGAAATATATAAAATTTTTGTAATTTTCTCCGAAATTAAACTATCATAAACAACAACAAATTAACTATCTCCAATGATCTTCAATTTATTAAATTATAGTAATTGTCAAAGTTCATAAACATCATAATTTTTATGCTGTGGCACCTGGCAATTTGTTGTGAGTGCTTAAGGAATTGACGTCACCTTCAATCTACATTGACGCAACCTTGTGGAAAGTGACGCTACTCCAAAGAAATGAATCGCAGCCCATAAGGTGTCCACGCAGCCCACAAGAATGTGACACAACCTCCTTGCTAAGTCACGCAGCCACTAACAAACAATTCGCTGGTCCTTAGGAATGTGACGCAGCTCTTCCAATCTGATACGCCAGCCAAGAATTAATGATTTTTCTCCAGATAATGAAAACGCAGCACCTTGAGAGTGATTATACCAATTTCCAGAATGAAATTTGCAGCCTGTCAAGAAGATAAAACAGCCTTCCAGACAATGAATGAACCTTTGAAGAAAATCACAACAATATATGAAATACCTCAATCAGCTGTAATTGAATAATTTCTCCACAAATTTGGTATACAACAACACCAAATTTGTATTTCCAGAATCAGAATTGAATTTCCAGAATTTCAGTAGCAAAATTCACCATCAACATTTGATGATTCAAATTGCAGAAGTGAGGAATTGGTCCTCAAACCCTAGCCATATTTCTCCACTTCCAACTTAAAAAAATGCATAAGTTCATGAATGAATTCAATTCTCCAAAAGCTCTTTAAAAAGCATTAAAAAAATGTGTGGCTTCTTCCACACACTTTTCTCTTAAGAGGCTTCTTGTTTACACTTTAAAATTAGAAGATAAAGATAAGTTATTTGATAAGTTCTTAATAAATAACTTTAATATCATTAAGCCTCATTAAATGCTCAATAAATGCACCTAGTTGCTCACACCTCTGAATTGCCTCCACTGCCCTGCTAAAAATAGAGTCTGCTCAAAATAGATTTACTAAAAATAGTAAACCTATCACAAAGACCCTCAAATCTCACTGTCAGCTCACGATGGTCATGATGATGAACTGACCATGCCTAGCTACAGGAACTTGCTAAAACGGGGACATTACAATCCTCCCTCCCCAAGATTGCTTGTCCCTAAGCAATCGCAGTTTGGGGTGATGAAGTATATCCTCAGGCTCCCAAGTGGAATCCTCATCTGGAAGTCCCTGCCACTTCACCAGAAACTCCTCTCTGATGAGCTGCCAGTGCAAACGCCTTTCCCTGGTATCCAGAATACCCTTAGGGATCAACTCCAATCTGTTGTCATCATCTAGAGGAGGTAATGCAGAAGATAACACCACATGATGGCCCAACGCCTTCTTGAGGCGTGATACATGGAATACATTATGAACCCTGCTGTCTGGAGGCAAATCCAACTCATACGCAACCTCCCTCACACATCTGGCTACACGGAAGGGTCCATAGTAACAGGGCTTGAGCTTCTCAGCTCCACTCTTTCTGATGGAAGACTGCCGATAAGGCTGTAACATCAAATAAACCATATCGCCCACCTGAAATGAACGAGAAATCCTCCTTTGATCAGCATACTGCTTCTGCTGATTCTGAGCCCTCTGAATGTTATCTCTCAATGTCCTCATGATGTCCTGACCATCCTGCAACATATCACCCGCACTGGGTACCTGACTATCACTGCACAACAAATCCATAAAACTAGGGGGATCGTACCCATATAGAGCTCGAAATGGTGACATCTGAATAGTCATGTGGTGAGTGGAATTATAACAATACTCACACAAGTGTATCCACTTCACCCAAGCCTGCTGCTGACATGAAACATAATTCCGCAGATAGCCCTCCACCCACTTTTTTACTAGCTCAGTCTGACCATCAGTTTGAGGGTGGTAACTAGTACTCGGAGTCAATTTTGTCCCACATAACTTGAAAATCTTTTGCCAGAAATGACTCATGAAATGGCTATCACGGTCGTTCACAATAGTCCGGGGTAAACCATGTAATCTAAACACCTCCCGGAAGAATAGCTCTGCTATTTGAATAGCTGAAAAAGTGGTGGTGATCGGAAAGAAGTGAGCGTATTTCGTGAGTCGATCCACCACCACAAAAATGCAGTCTCTACCTTGGGCTTCGACAAGCCCACAATAAAATCCATAGACAAATAGGCCCACTTCCGCTAAGGAATGGGAAGCGGCTGTAATAATCCTATAGGATAGGTATGCTCTTGTTTGTTCTGCTGACAAACAGAGCACTCTCGAACATATTGCTGAACATCAGTCTTTAGGCCCTTCCAAGTGAATCTCTCCCGAATCTATCTATAGGTTATAAAGAACCCAGGGTGTTCAACCAATGGAGAATCATGAAAGGCCCGGAGAATAATCTATCTGACCCCTGATCCAAGAACTCGAAATATCCTCCCCTTGTAAATGATCAACTCATTTGCAAGGGTATAACTGTTGTCCTGTATACTACCATCAACAATATTGGCTGCCCACTGATCACAAGCATACTCTACAATGACTAGGTGTCTCCAATCCTCTGCTATCTCAGTAATCACACACAAGCGGGGTGTCCGAGGAAGGGCATCAGCAACCATATTCTGAGTACCTTTGATATAGGAGATATCAAAGTCATAAGACTATAATTTACTAACCCACTTCTGCTGCCTCTCATTAAGATCCCGCTGTCCAAGGAAATGTTTCAGGCTATTGTGATCTATTTTGATACAAAATTTGCTGCCAACTAAGTACTGCCTGAATTCGTCCAAAGCATGCATAATGGCCAACATTTCCTTATCATAAACGCTGAATAATCTCTCAGGACCTCTGAGCTTTCGACTCTCAAAGACTATAGGACGGCGATCCTGAGAAAGCACTGCTCCAGTACCCTCTCTCGAGGCATCACAATGCAAATCAAAAGGTCTCGTGAAATCATGCAATGCCAAGACTGGGCATGAAGTCATGATCATGTTGAACTTCTGAAAACACTCCTGTGCCTGAGTAGTCTGTACAAAAGCACCCTTACGGGTCATATTAGTAAGGGGAGCTGCATGTCTAGAGAACCTTGCCACGAATCTACGGTAGAAAGCATATAATCCAATGAATCCCCTCAGCTGTGTCAGGTTCCCTGGTGTAGGCCAATCCAAAATAGCACGAACCTTATCAGGGTCCACGCGAACTCCCGCTGCACTGATGATGTGGCCCAGATATAATAACTCAGTCGTGCCTAAGGCACACTTGGACTCCTTGGCATACAAGGAAGCCCCATTAAGAATACCCAATACTGCATCCAAATGTGCTACATGCTCATCCCACGTCTTACTATAAACTAGTATGTCATCAAAAAACACAAGCACAAATCTCCACAACTGACTATGGAAGACTCTGTTCATAGTAGATTGAAATGTGGCGGGACCATTAGTCAAGGCGAAGGGCGTGATTAGAAACTCAAAGTGGCCACAATGACACTTGAATGTTGTCTTCTCCACATCCTGATCTCTAACTCTGATCTGATGGTACCCCGATCTCAAGTCAATCTTGGAGAAGTATTGTGTGCCATGCAACTCATCAATAAGTTCACCAGTCTGAGGGATAGGATACTGGTTTTTTATAGTCTTTTTATTCAACATCCGGTAATCTATAGACATCCTGAGTGTCCTGTCTTTTTTCTTCACCAAAACAACTGATGAAGCAAAAGGAGACTTACTCGGCCTAATGTGTCCCATAGCGAGAAGCTCATGAATAGGCTTCTCTATCTCATCCTTCAATCGCTTAGGGTGCCGGTAAGGAGTAATCATAATGGACTTAGTGCCCTCCTCTAACTCCATAATGTATTCAATCCCTCTATCACGTGGTCTGCCATGTGGTAAATCATTAAACACCTTAGAGTGTTTAATTCTGAGATGCTGAATATCAAGATGATAAGCTGGTCCATCTGTACTATCTGAGGTAGGCAACATCCTACACTCTGCTGCCCAATCAACACTGTCATCATGCTGTACCAAATGCTGCATACGGTTGAAAGAAATCATCTTCAGATCACCATTCTTGATGGCTTTAAGAATGTGAGTTTTGCCATCCTTAATAAATCTCAACTCCATCATCTCGATGTTCATATAAATGTCCTTGAGAGTATGCAACCAGCTCATGCCAAGAACTATATCAGTGTTGCCCATGTCAACCACATAAAAATCTGTTGTGAAGGAATAATTGTTCAATTTAACGGGAAGCTCGGAAATCATCTTGTTACACTTAAAAGTGTAACCAGCAATCACCTGTACTCTAAGTTCCTCAAAGTCCTCAGTTTCAAATCCTCTCTTGGTAACCAAGCGTGAATCAATATAATTGTGTGTAGCACCTGTGTCAAACAGAGCAATGACATGCTGCCCGCCAAGAGTCCATGCATCCTGAAAAAACCTTGCTTTCTCATGTTGGAAAGGTAAACAACCTTGAAGTTAGAGTCATCTACCTCCTCATCACAATCACCTGAAGCCTCATGTGTATCATGCTCATAATCAACCTACTGTCCCTGAAAATGAATATTATCCCCATCATCATAAAACCATTCCATCATCTTATTTTTCCCTTTTGTCATCATGGTTAAAATCATAAGGTCCCCTACAATGAAAACAATTTTTTCCCCTTAGATCATTCAGAGTTTCTTGATCTAAAGGGGCTGCTATAGGACGGTTAAATTCAGCTCTATCATCCTTTTTAGGAGCTGTCCTATCATAAGATGAAGTAGAAGGTTTCGAAGAAAACTTGCTTCGTGGAGTAGATACTTCCAAATTCCTTGCTTTTTTCATAGCTTTGTGCAAGGAAGGTGGATCCAAAGACTTAACCCACCCTCTGAGAGGCTCAACCAAACCCTCTACAAAAAGCATAACTCTCCTCTTAGAAATGTCATAAACCATAACAAAGAACTGTTGAAACTCACTAATAAAGGCCTCAAGGCCACCTGTCTACCTCAATTGAGCCAACTCTCTGAAATAAGTCTCAGGGTCCTTTCTATCAAACCACTCTATTAACTTTTCAACAAACTGGTAATAGGTGATCTGATTGTGTCGCAGAAACACTAACCCATGGTACCACCAATCATGAGCTACTCCATCTAGATGCAACAGAACAAAGCGGATGGTGTCCTCCTCCGTCATGGGACACAAAGCTAGGTAAGTGTCGAGCTTATGAACCCAAGCTCGTGTTGTAACCTTGCCACTGCCATCATAATGGTCCAAGGTCATCTTGCTAATTGCCTGTCGCAAATCTGACTGCCTAGGCCTCTGTCTCTCAGGTACAGGCCTACCTCTAGAATGCTCATGCTTCTGTGTAAGGAATCTGTCAAAATTCAGATTCTGCTTGATGGCATGTGGTAGAACATCCCACTCAGCGTAATGAGCAACAATGTCATCTGCAAATGGCGCGGCATCAGTCTCAGTACTCACCGCATCAACCTCAGGTCTTAGAAAAGTAGGCCGTTGTGGCCTATCATAAACACTAGTATGACTAGTCCTATCAAACCTATCATCATATCTAGTCTGGTCCTCAGTTCTCATCCTGTCACCGGCTCTAGACCTGTCATTTGCTCTGGACCTGTGTGAACTAGTAGACACACTCCTAACACCTCTCTCTGCCACGGTCGCTATGTAGTGCAATGCGCTGTAGAGTGTCAGATAACTGTTGTAAAACAGTAGCTACATGATGTTGGCCATCTGCCAAATTCCGAATCGCATCGCTGGCCTCTCTGTCAACATCTGAAGCAATACCTCCATCTCTATTACCTGTACCATCCAGACCCTCTGAACCAACATCACCCCTGTCACCAACACTACTAAACTGAATCTCAGCTTCTCCCTCACCAGGTAGAGAATTAGGACCCCTACGGGTGTAGTGCATGCCAGGTATGAATCTGTGAGCCATGCTGAACCCAATTCCCTGCTGGCTGGCAGGAAACCGCTCTGATACCAATTTGATGAGCCTACCTGGCTCAAAATGATGATAATGTTTATTTTTCTGAATTTGTTTGTAATTTTTGTTTTGGTTTTGGAAATATATAAATATTTTGTAATTTTCTTCGATATTAAAATATCGTAAACAACAACAAATTAACTATCTCCAATGATCTTCAATTTATTAAATTATAGTAATTGTCAAAGTTCATAAACATCATAATTTTTATGCTTTGGCACCTGGCAATTTGTTGTGAGTGCTTAAGGAATTGACGTCACCTTCAATCTACATTGATGCTGTCTTGTGGAAAGTGACGCTACTCCAAAGAAATGAATCGCAGCCCATAAGTTCTCCACGCAGCCCACAAGAATGTGACGCAACCTCCTTGCTAAGTCACGCAGGCCACTAAGGAGTCCACACAGCCTAACAAGAATGTGACGCAACCTCCTTGCTAAGTCACGCAGCCACTAACAACCAATTCGCTGGTTCTTAGGAATGTGCCGCAGCTCTTCCAATTTGATACGCCAGCCAAGAATTAATGATTTTTCTCCAAGTAATGAAAACGCAACACCTTGAGTTATTATACCAATTTCCAGAATGAAATTTGCAGCCTGTCAGGAAGATAAAACAGCCTTCCAGACAATGAATGAACCTCTGAAGAAAATCACACCAATATATGAATTACCTCAATCAGCTGTAATTGAAAAATTTCTCCACAAATTCGGTATACAACAGCACCAAATTTGTATTTTCAGAATCAGAATTGAATTTCTAGAATTTCATTAGCACAATTCACCATCAGCATTTGATGATTCAAATTGCAGAAGTGAGGAATTTGTCCTCAAACCCTAGCCATATTTCTCCACTTCCAACTTAAAAAAAAATTCATAATTTCATGAATGAAATTTGATTTTCTCCAAAAGCTCTTTAAAAAGCATTAAAAAAAATAGGGCTTCTTCCACACACTTTTCACTTAAGAGGCTTCTTGTTTACACTTTAAAATTAGAACATAAAGATAAGTTATTTAATAAGTTCAACTAAATAAATAACTTTAATATCATTAAGCCTCATTAAATGCACCCAATTGCTCACACCTCTGAACTGCCTCCACTGACCTACTAAAAATAGCGACTGCTCAAAATAGACTTATTAAAAATAGTAAACCTATCACAGAGACCCTTAAATCTCATTGTCAGCTCACGAGGTTCGCGATGATGAACTGACCATGCCCAGCTACAAGAACCTGCTAAAATGGGGACATTACAAAATATCTCAGACAGAAGGTTGATAGTTTTGTTCATTGAGGGCTTATCCGAGCCACTGAGATTTTGGATAAAGGCATTTGATCCTTTCACGCTTCAAGAGGCTACGAGGAAAACTAGGAGCATGGAGCATGTAGTGCTAGCTAACAAATTTCAGTCCAAAGGAGCATCTACAAGTAAAGATAGCAAACCATTTTTCAAGAAACTAGAGAGTACTGATTTTAAGAATGAAAATAAAGATAAAACTATAGCACCTCTTGACAGAGAAACGCTTAATGATCTGAGGAAGAAAAAGTTGTGTTTCTATTGCAAAGGGCCGTATGATACGAATCGTGATTGTCCTTTAAGACCCAAGGGCAAAGCGAACAGGGTTATGTGGGCATTTTATCAAGATTCTGAATCAGAAAATTTGGACGAGCTATAATGTTCCCGACCCCTCCCAGAAAGAAAGACAAACGTACGGTGTAAAGCAGAAGGCCGTACGAAACAATGAAGGTCGTACGGTGTATCTAGGTGCCGGTAGGAGGCCCATACGGGATCAACAGTGAGGATCGTAGGGTGTTTCCTGGTGGTCGCTTGGTGGCCGTTCGGTGATAGCTTGGTGGCCATACGGTGATGGCCAGATGGTCGTGCGGTGATGGCCGAGTGGTCATGCAGTGATGGCCGGGTGGCCATGCGGTGATGACCGGGTAGCTGTCTGGTGATGGCTGGGTGGCCGTACGGTGATGGCTAGGTGGCTGTGCAGTGATGGCCGGGTGGCTGTCCGGTGATGGCCGGGTGGCCGTTCGGTGATGGTTGGGTGGCTGTGCGGTTGTTAGCTTGTGGTGACTGATCAAGAAAGTACTATGCACTTTTCCTCCTGCCCTCGTCGAGGTTCGCGAATTTTCTTGAGGCCGACATATTTTCGGCTATTTTTGGGCCGACATGATTGTAACTCATTGTAACCCTAAAGCAAAAAAATATTTTATAATATGGCTTAGGGTTAGGGATTTCATTATGTATCATTTTAGTACTTGCGGCGGAATTGAGCTGTAAGGGGATTACAGATTGTAATCAGGTTGTAATCACTAGATAATAAAATATTGGGCTCGCTGTTGGTGGACGTAGCCCAGGAATTGGGTGAACCACGTTAAATCTTTGTCTTGAGTTCTCTTCTGTGTGGTTTATTGTTTTTCTGATATTGGTTATATTTGCATGTAATTGTTATTTCTGTCTTGTTAATCCTAATAGCGGTGAGGGCTGGGTGGCTGTTTTGTGATGGCTGGGTGGCTGTCCGGTGATGGCCAGGTGGCCGTGCAGTGATCGCCTAGTGGCTGTACGGTGATGGCCGGGAGGCCGTACGGTGATCACCTGGTGGCCGTACGATGATGCCGAATGTTTACAAAATAATATAAATACCCAGACGAAAGCCAATATATTTGCAAAACAGTTTTATTGATATAAGTGAAAACACTTCGGATTCGCCAGATTCGATACATTAGAACAAACAAAATAGGGTGAGGGTTGAATCCCACCAAAATTGCAAATACCAAATAGGGAGGGTCTTTGACCTCCGAAATGGCAGCCAACAGAATCCCAACAGGAATTCGCAAATATAAATAAAATATCAAATTTCAACATGACAAATACATCCTACACGCCGGTCATAAATACCCCTTTGGAGAAACTCCCGAGGGTTTACAAAAGAAGCTGACACAACAAACACCTACGGAAAAGAAAAATAAAAGGGACAAAGATAAGCTAAATCAATTGGTCCACATACAATAGGAAAATAATTTATTTTATGACGGGGATATTACAATCCTCTCGTCCCAAAGTTTGCTTATCCTCAAGCAAATGTAACGCTGGATGTTGGAGAATGTGTTCACCTTCCCAAGTAGTGTCATCTAGTGGCAAGTGCTTCCAGCGTACCAAGTACTCTTTTAGGGTATGGTTCCGCAGTATCTTCTCCCGTACATCAATGATCTCAACTGGTTCCAATATGAGCTTCCCTTCATTGAGCGACGAAAGATCTGTGCTTACTACAATGTTCTGTCCCACGGCTTTCTTCAGGCAAGAGAGATGGAAGACATTGTGGATGCGGCTCCTTGTTGACAATTCAAGTTCATAAGCAACTTCACCGATATGGTGAGTTACACGATAAGGACCATAAAAGCGTGGCCTTAGTTTTTCTTTCCCCTTTGCCTTCAACGATGTTTGCCTGTACAGTTGGAGTCTGAGATATACTAAGTTGCCTACCTCAAAGCTTCTCTCTATTGTGTCTGTCAGCATAGATCTTTTGTTCATTCTGTGCATTTTGTAAGTTTTCCTTCAAGACTTTGAGAATGTCCTGCCCTTCCTGAAGCCAGTCCTTTGCCCTCGGTGCGCGACTATCACCCAGAACCCTGTCAATAAATGAAAGGGGTTCATATCCGTAGAGTGCTTTGAAGGGTGCCATCCCAATAGACATATGATAAGTTGTATTGTAACAATATTCTCCCAAATGCAGCCATTTGACCCATGCCCATTGCTGTGCTGAAACATAGTTCTGGAGGTAACTGTTGATGTCAGTTTTGTACCACTACATAACATATAGCAATTGAATACTTGATATAGAATACCAAACACTCAACCCTCTCTTGAAAAGTAAATACTCATGAAGAACATGAGAAAACTCCAAGGTTCCTTACACTTGTGGATACTAACTCAGTTATATTAATGTGATTTGCTGGTTAATCACGTAGGCGGGCTTACGTTGTTCACTCAAAGATAACTTGGTGGTACTTCGTTTGCTTGACTTGTTCTTTTCTCCTTGATCACTTTCACTTTCAACTACTCCTACCACTAACTGCTTACTGCTCTAGTACTAGTATGAATGAAGAAATTAGCAAATGGACCGGGATCCAACCAAATGAAAGCTTGCCTGCGGCGCTACCTCCATTGGTGCAATGATTCAAAGGGATACTCTTAGGATTTTCACACTAACACCTATCTTCCAACCCAACTTGAAGTACAAGCGAAAGATGAAATGCAAGTAGAACTTGGGAGTGATTGGACTAGATTACCACACAAGACTTCCTAACAAGCCGCTAGGATGCTAGTGGCCTAGTATATAGATCCCTATCAAACATTCACTAACATCACCATACAACTAGCCATCTACTTCTACTCTAACAACATGAAATGAAATCCTACTTTAATTTGAGAGATGAGAAGAACCATGCAATACACCAAAATGATCATGTATATCCACCATGCAAGCCACAACAATGAATAGAGAACAATTTTGATAGTATTATGGCAACAATTCTCCAACATAACTCTCTTTACAAATGAGAACAAATGGCCTTATATAGAGGTTCAAAGTTACAACGAGTGGCCAAGATTAAGGGGCAAAATCAAGGGCCAAGATTAAACCTTACAAACCCTAATTAGGGTTACCATCTTTCAACCAATTACATGAGGGCACCAACTTTGTGGGCCAATGAGAAAATTACAATAATCTGTCAACTAATGAGAACATAGGACACTTGGCATGATTTGATTGCATGCACATGAAATTGCCACCTCATCAAGCTTATCTTATAAATTTATTTAATCCTTGAGATGAGGTGAAGCCTTGGATGCTTGAGCTTGTCCTTAGAAACTTTCTCATCACCACTTGAACTTGCCTGTACTTGATGTCCTGACCTTAAAAGGGCGAGGTCTCTATGCACTTGGGGTAATCTTGCCTTTGCCCCGGTGGCTTGCTTGGATGTGAACCTCCTTGCAATTTGAGAGCCTTGCTCTTGACCACCACCTTGAAATCGAACTTGTCCTCTTTCAACCTTTCGTCTCGCTTTCCACCTTCATTATTCTTGCTTTTCTTAACCTTCCTGGTCTTCTCCAACCTTCCTACTCAAATTTGGTTTGCATGCACCCCCCTCTGCTTCAATACTCTTGGGTTCTGGGGGCACCTGCCTTGGCCATACCTCCTCAAATCTAACCAAGCTAGCTTGCACGAATAGCCAAGCCTTGCCTAGCCTCAAATATCTTCAAATCTCTTCCAACCTGCAATGAAACCTGCTTCCTCGCTTGTACCTGCAATGGAGGGTGGGGGTGAAGCGGATGTAAGTGAAAGATGGAGATGGAGGATGGAGCTATGAAAATGTGGTGGCAACCCGTCTCCTTATCCTTCTTGGCCAAGGGGGAGGGGTTCTCCATCAATTTGTCTCTCAATTGTATCATGTTCACTGTGCCAATGCTGGTGTCACTCACTTGCTTCAATTTTGAGAAGAAGGTGGTCCTAGGCATCATGTTTTCCTTGTCTTTCTTGGTATACATTCCCCTTGGGTTCTTGCTTGCACTAGCATCCGCCATCCTAACCCTTATTTCTGCCTCTTCTTTCTACAAAATGAGATGGAACTACACTTATCTCTGCCGCTCCAATCCTAGGGATGGAACTACCACTTATTTCTGCCTCTTCAATTCTTATCACACTACACTTATATCTGCCTCTTTATTCCTAAGGATGGAACTACCACTTATTTCCGCCTCTTCGAATACTTATGAGATGGACTACACTTATCTCTCCACTTCGTTCCTAGGGGTGGGACTACCACTTATATCTCCCTTCAAATCCTATGAATGAAAACTTCACTTATATCTCCCTTCTTCAAACCCTAGATGAAATGATGAAGTGGTGGATGAATAGTGCAAGAAGAAATGGGAATGAACCAAGCAAGAACAAGGAGAAAATTTGCCTTTTAGACCAGCCTTCACCCTCAAGCATGAAGATCCTCTTCTACACCAACAAATTCTCCTCCAAAGAAGAAGAAGACAACACCAAAATGCACTCCACCAAAAGATTGCAGCTTTGCACCAAAATCGAAACCCTACAAAATAGCAGTCCTTGATAAAAAATCACAGCCCCTCTGAATTTTCGCAGCACCTTTGACAAAATTCGCTGCCTCAAGACCAGACTTGCAGCATTTCCTCCAGACTTGCAGCCCTGCTCTTCAAATTCGCTGCCCCTCAAGACCAGACTTACTGCCTCTTTGATAACTCACTGCCCTAGACACAAATTTGCAGTCCCTTGAACAATTTCGCTGGCTCTCCAAATTTGCTGCCTGCCTTCAAATTCGCAGCCACCTGCTCACTTAAATTCGCTGCCCCCTGCTCCAAATTTTCGCTCCTCTTAAAACCTGCTAAGACAAATGAGGAAAGGATGAGGAAATGAGGAGGGGGAAGCTCTCCTTATATATCCGATTTTTGCCTCCAAAAATAGGGCCGACTTGGCCTTGGAGGGAAAAGAAATAAATTAAAAAAATGCCAAAACAAAACATGAATTAAAGGAAATAAATCGCACAGCCCTAGGGGATATTAAATTCATTTCAAATTTGCCCAATTAATTAATAAAAAATTGCAAGTGGTCTGGGAAAAGAGTTAGGGTTGTCTTGGAGGATGAAAATTTAATTTGTTAAGCCCTATGCCAAGCCAAAATTGAAATTGAAAGGGGGCTGCCAGTTGTAAATTTGAAATTTCCCTAAGAAAATTAATTTTAATCTATTTAATCTTGACAACATCCAAAATTGAAAATTGCAAGCCAATCATAATTCAAATAATTTCCAATTTTCATTTACTCTTTTTCTTCATATAAAATTTCGAAAATCCCACTTGGCAATTTAATTAATTTTTTATTTTGCAATTTATCATTTGCAATTTATTTCCATTTAAAATTTTGTTTTCACCATCAAAAAATTTACAAGATTTTCCAAAAAATAACCAAGTCCACAATTAAATTTTTTTTGAAAATTTCTCAAGTTAGACAATTTCTACAAAATTTTCAAAATTAATATAAGGCTACAAATTTTACATTTCTAATCATTTTCAAAGCCAAAGATTTTAAAGTCTAAAACTTGTAGATTTTACCCACAAAATATTTCAATCGAAAATAAAGCATCTTCGTTCAATATCCTGTCCAGCCCAAGGCAAAATCGTTATTTCAGGAAAACCAGAGTGTATGTATGGTGAGAATGGGAAGAGCTCACTTGCAAAGCATTTGGAAACGAGTTCCAGGTAAAAAATCATCAAGTTCAAGACTCCTTGGAATCCTTCCAAATTTGGCCGAGGTACCCGAATTGCTCCCAAACCTTACTTTCAAACTCTTGACTGAGAAAAATGCCAACACCTATTCAAAAAAAGGGGGTCCGCAAATTCTTTGGGGCGATGGTGTGAAAACCTCACAACAGTAACCTTCTACCCATTTGTTCACAATTTCCGTCTGTCCGTCGGTCTAAGGGTGGTAGTTGGTGCTGGGTGACAATTTTGTTCTTGTGAACCGAAGCAATTCTGTCCAGAAGATGCTGAGAAACCGACCATCCCTGTCACTAATAATGTTTCGGGGTAACTCGTGCAAATGAAAAACTTCTCTGAAAAATAAGTCAGCTACCTGTGCGGCCTGGAAATCTGAGGAGATAGCGAAGAAGCATACTTCATCAACTTATCAACTACAACAAAGATACAGTCCCTTCCATTTACCTTAGGAAGTCTAGTGATGAAGTTCATGGAGATACCTTCCCACTTTTGTTCTGGTATGGGCAAGGGTTGTAATAGTCCAGCGGGTAAGGTGTGTTCGGATTTGTTTTGCTGGCATACTACACATTCCCGCACGTACTGCAAGACATCATCTTTAAGTCCCTTCCATGTGAACCTCTCCCTGAGCTGTCTATAGGTCTTGAGAAACCCCGGGTGTCCGACCAATGGTGAGGCATGTATTTCCTTCAAGATTTTCTGCTTCATTTTGGACTCAGGTACTAAGTATATCTGATCCTTATAGTAAATGATGTCATCTACCACCTTGTAACGGTCATGCTGAGTGTCGCCGTCCATTAATTTACATGCAAATGTGTTTTTAGAATATTCCACTAGTAGGTGTGCTTTCCAGTCAGCTGAGATTTGTGACAACACGCAGATGGCCGACTTTTTTGACAAAGCGTCTGCAACCACATTATTCTTACCTTTTACATATTCAATGTCAAAATTAAAAGCCTGGATCTTACTTACCCATTTTTGTTGCCTCTCGTTCAGATCACGTTGCTCCGAAAAATATTTTAAGCTATTATGATCGGTACGGACGGTAAACTTGGAACCCACTAGATATTGCTGAAACTTGGTCAAGGCATGCACAATGGCCAACATTTCTTTGTCATAGATGGAATATAGGCGCTCAACTTGCGTAAGCTTCCGACTTTTGTAGGTTATAGGGTGTCTTTCCTGCATCAGGACCGCGCCAATGCCCTCTTTGGACGCATCACATTCCAGAATGAATGGTTGAGCGAAATCAGCTAGGGCGAGGATTGGGCAAGTGCTCATTGCTTCTTTTAACTTATCAAAAGTGTGTTGTGCCTTTTCATTCCATTAGAAGGACCCCTTTTTAGTCAAATCTGTTAATGGTGCACTGAGCTGAGAAAATCCTTTTACAAACCTCCGGTAATAACTGCACAATCCAAAGAAACCTCGCAACTCAGAGAGTGATTTTGGTGGAGACCAGTCAAGTATAGCTTGAATCTTCTCCTGGTGGACCTGTACTCCATGTTTATTGACCACGTGCCCTAGGTACAATATTTCTGTCATCCCAAATTCGCACTTGGACTGCTTGGCGAATAAGGACTCAGCCTCCATGATCCCAAGAACTTCATCCAACTGTCTCAGGTGTTCTTCCCAGGTTTTACTGTAAATAAGGATGTCATAAAAAAATACCAGCAAGTACTTACGCAATTGTTTGTTGAAGATGCGATTCATGCAAGATTGGAAAGTAGTTGGTGCATTCGTTAATCCGAATGGCATGACCAGGAACTCACAATGCCCACAGTGACAACGAAAAGCAGTCTGCTCCACATCTTCCAACATGCGGATTTGATGGTATCCGGAACGGAGATCTATTTTAGAAAAATAAACCGCACCATGCAACTCATCTAATAATTCATCGATCTTGGGAATAGGATATCTATTTTTTATTGTCTTCTTATTCAACGCACTATAGTCCACACACATGCGTAATGTTCCATCTTTCTTTTTACCAATACTATTGATGATGCAAAAGGGGTAGAACTCGGACGGTTCCATCCCTTCTCGAGTAGTGCCTGAATCATTTGCTCTATCTCATCTTTGAATTTTTTGGGATGGCGGTATGGCGTGGTGATCACTAGTTTGGCACCCGCTTCCAATTCAATTGTATGCTCAAACCCACGATGGGGAGGTATGCCAAGAGGAATGTCTACAAAAACTTTATCATGGGTACTTAGGATAGCCTGTAGATCAAAATCCTGGGGTTGCGTTCGTTGTCCTTCAATAGGTTCTGCTGAGATAAAGCAGTGTGCAGCCCATGCTATGTCATCATGCCGGAAAATGGCCTCCATCCATTGTGCGGAGACTTCCTTGGGACCCTCATTAGCCATCCCTCGGAGAACAACTTTCTTTCTTTCGGCCACAAAAGTAAAATCCATCCGTTTGAAACTCTGTGTGTATTCATCCAGGGACTCCATCCACTATATGCCCAGAATAACCTCCATATCTTCCAGGTCTACTACAAAGAAACCCTCTATCACAGTGTGATTAGCCATGGTGATACTCAGTTGGGGAACCAGGTGTGTGCAAGGTAAGAGTGTTCTTCCAGCGACCTTGACTTGGAAACCTGTGTGAGTCTCTGTAGGAATACCTCTTCTCTTCACCAAGGATGAGTTTATAAAGTTAAGAGTGGCTCCGCTATCAAGCATCACAATGACCCTCTACCCCTGAAGGGTTCCCTGTACTCGGAATACCGTACATCTCAGGCTCCCAGCGAAAGCAATGGTCCCTCCACGCCGTACCAGTGCCGCGATTCTCTCCGTACTATTCAAGCTAACCATTTTGGAGACCTCCTGTGGGTGACTATCCTCTGTGGGAAGTTTCTCTTGATCGTCCTCATCATCAGACACAACCTCGATGTAGTGTATTTTCCCTTTACCGAGGCATCTGTGCCCAGGTTCCCACGGTTCCTTACAATTAAAACATAATTTCTTCCTTCGGAGCTCTTGTCTGGTGGCTTTGTCCAACGAAGGCTTCTTCAGCGGAGGTTTGGTATCTTTGTCTTTTGGAATGAATGGCGGTTTGGAGTGTTGGCATCAAGTGATGATAACTGGTAAGCCTACTACTGGTACAAGTATTGTCATTGATTGGCAAAAGAGTAAAGAGACTTGTCATCTCTGCACAGTCTAAAGATCCAAGGAGATCTATATGAAAGAAGGATGGCTTGGTCGATGGTTCCAATATTCACGACAGTTGTGACTAAACGAAAATGCCACCGGTCACTATACAAAGCCTTAGCCACCGAGAAATGCACATAGTTAAGGAAAAGTGGATTCCAACATCAGCTGAGGACAATGCTACAACCGGTATAGACAAGTATAGATAAAGCAACAAGTTAACCGGTGTCAACAATACAACCGAGGACGGTGCGTTTGGTAAGTCACGCAAGGGACAGCAAACCGAGGATTATGCAACCGGTGAGCCAAGAAAGAAACTGCAACAGGTCGAAGACTGTTACCCGTTTCCAGCATGTAGAACTCAAACGATATATTATAAGACTTCGGTATGAACCGAGGAAGTCATAGTCAACTATCTGTTCCAACCAACTCTTTTAACCAGAATTTATTGCAGTAAATCCGGGTGACCTTGAGTTATTTTTGTGATGTTAGTATTTTGATCTTGAAATACTAACAATAATAAATTAAATGAAAATAAGGGCCGACTTGGAATAATTATTAGGTACAAGTCGGCCAGCCTTGAGGAAGGGTTGTGACTCTTGAAGAGTCACCATTATGTGTATAAATAGAGATTGTAAATCTGCTCAAGGAACACACCGAAAACATAATGTGATAAGTACTTGAGCAGAGTTACAAGTTTATCCATTCAACATTAAGAAGCAAATTAGGCAGAGTGCTTCCCTCCCTAAAGGGCGAATTTGGAGCAGACCTAGGGCATATGAATTTGGAGCAGACCTAGGGCATACAAATTTGGAGAAGACCTAGGGCATACAACTGCTGACCTAGGAATGGCGAACTAGGGCAGAATAATGCCCTACAAAGTGACGAACTTCCACACGGTATTATGTTGCAGTTTGGCCATGCATTAGGCAGCAGCGAATAAGAACAGATTGGTAGGACTGTAGAAGGCCTAAGTAGGCTGACTTGGCACCTACATCTTGGAGAAATAAAGGTACTGATTTGAAGACAAATTCAGAACCTAAATTCGGGTACTATCTCTCCTTGCTTGTGCATGTTATATTAGATTCTGTGCTTAGTGTTTGGAAGTCCTGAATAGTTTGATTATTCCTAGGTAAATCTGGAAAATATTAACAAGTGATCGGTTTGATGCACAGTTGAAGGATTTAAAAGCCGTAATCAATGGCTTTTTGAGGCACGACTGAAGGATTTAAAGCCGGAGTCAGTAGTTTTAGATCAAAGTGTTATCTCCTATGAAGGAAAGTTGTCTGACACGCAACTACTGTTTTCTTCATTAGACAGATAAAGCAAGGGCATGCATCAGATGTTTCCTTAGATAATTGGCACTTCACTAAGTGATGAATCCGATAAGGATTTGATGTTAGGTCATGCAAAATGAGCACAATTAGGGTTTGGACCCTATATATTCTTCTGCCTAAGGTGAATAGAAGTTGCCTTCATTCTGCCAAGAAAAAGAGTGAACTTGTATGCTGCTGAAGCCAGGGTAAAGGAAAATAGAGGAAGAGAGATAGAAGATTGTGTAAAGAAGCACAACAGTAGATGAGAACACACCTGCGACGACCGGTGATGCTTCTAAGTTGAGCACAAATAGAGATCTTATCAGACTATGCAAAGCCATTTGTAAAAGGTCATCCTTCTATTGTTTTCTAGCAAATTACAATAGTTAAATCCTAGTATTTGGGTGGACTCTAACAGGTCCCTTGTATAAAAATCCTCTAACCGGGTGACATCTTTCAAGGTGTTTCAAGTCCTCTAACCAGGTAGGTCCTAACAGACCTTATTGTAACAAATCCCTTGGTCGGGTCGCATCTAATAAGTGCGTTTTTATCCTTTAACTTGGAAGGCTCCTAATAGGGCGTACTCCAGAAGAGTACAAAATTTGTGAGGTCTCCTTACACCGTGGTTTTCACCCTAACCGGGTTTCCACGTGATAAATCTGGTGTCACTGTGTGATTGTTTACTTATTGTTATTGTTTGCTTAAATTTGCCTATCTTTTTGCTATAAGTTTACTTCATCAGATTTAGAGAGAAAAGTTTGTAGAGGTGCTGATTCACACCTCCCCTCTCAGCACTGGTTGGGACTGTCAATTGGTATCAGAGCTGGGAGGTCTGTTTTGTTTTGTTGCTTGACTGCACAAAGAAAAAGTCAAGATGATGAGAAAGGAAGGACCAAAGTTTTCAAAAGAAAACTTTACTCTCTGGTGCAGCAGGATGAAGCTGTACATGAAGACCAACGGGGATCAATACTGGAACCATGTCACAACTGACTACACTAAACCTACTGGCACGATGACACCCGATCAACAGAAGATCAAAGCCGAGCACACGGCTGCTTAGGACATGATAGCTAGCACACTACTTGATCATGTGTATGCTGAGATAGAACATCTTGACTCTGCCTTCAAAATGTGGGGCAAGTTACAAACGGTTTATGGAGGAGATCCTAATGTTCAAAGAGCCAAGGTCGAAAGCCTCAGAGGAAAGTATGACGACATGAGGATGAATGAAGGAGAAGACATCGACCAATATAGCAATCGGATCAAAGAAGTGATCAACTCCATGAAAAGCGTTGGAGGCAAGCTCAGTGAAGAGGAGGTGGTTAGCAAAATACTGAGAACTCTCAGACCTCAGTATGCCATCAAGATCTCTGCCATTCAAGAGCTTAGATTGGTGACCAAAGACCAAGTCACCCTAGACTGCTTAATCGGTAAGCTGGCTGCCTTTGAATTAAACAATTTTGATAATAGCTTGTCCATTCAAGAAGCATCATTTAAGTCTTCTTTCAACCTCTCTTCCACTAAAAAGAGAAGAGAAACCGACAATTGCTCTACCGGTAAGATTGACAATCTTGTTGGGAATCTGCTCTTAGAGGAGATGGAGCAAGATGAGTTTGAAGCACTCATCGCCAAGAGATTCCCCAGAGGGAAAGGGAAGTACAAAGGAAAACTTCCTTTGAAATGCTTCTCCTGCAACAAGATAGGACACATTGCTGCCCGGTGTCCAGACAATGATAACAGAGATAAAAGAGACCGGTTCAAGAGCAAAGCAAAGAAGGAATGCTATCTTGCCGAGGAAGGAGTCATAGACAATGAGTCTGAAGACTCAAAGGATCTAGAAATTGCATTTGTTACAATAAAGGAGGAGAGCCCATTTGTTAATGATGTTGCACTCATATCTAGATCTCATCAGCATGATGATTGGATCATTGACAGTGGATGTTCTCACCACATGACCAGTGACAAGAACAAATTCATCAACTTGGAGCTCAATGAAAGCGGATCTGTTACCTTTGAGAATAATGCCCCGTGTGCCATCAAAGGTAAAGGATCTATTGCTCTCTGCAACAATGCTGTCTGTGAAGACGTGTATTGGGTGGAAGGACTCAAGTACAGCTTAATGAGTGTTGCATAGCTGAACAATAAAGGATTCTAGTTGGAATTCGGTCAAGGTTCCTGCATAGTCAAAAATTAGTCTGGAACCCATGTTGCAACCGGAAGACAGAGCTAAGGCAACTTGTTCTACCTAGACTCAACGGAAGGAGCCTGTTTGATAGCTTCAATCAGAGGAGAGTCAAGCAAAATCAGTCTTATTTCCAAAGAATACAATAGCTGGTTATGGCACAAAAGACTCTGCCACATAAACTTTGACAATATTGTCAAAGTGAGTAGAAAGAAATCGGTTAGAGGACTCCTTGAGATTGCAAAACCCATGAGTGGTATTCGTAAAGATTGTCAGTTAGGAAAACTGACTCTAACAAGTTTCAATAGCAAGTCTTTTTCTGTTGAAAATGTTCTAGATCTTGTGCACACAGACTTGTGTGGGCCAATAAGGACAAAGAGCTATCATGGAGACTGATACTTCATGTTGTTTGTTGATGACTTTGCAAGGATGATGTGGACACTGTTTCTCAGAGAGAAATCATAAGCCTTCCACATGTTCAAAGTCTATAAGGGTAGAGTAGAAAAGGAAATCAGTAAAAGTTTGAAGTGTTTGAGGTCGGATAGAGGAGGTGAGTATACCTCTTAGGAGTTCACTCATTACTGTGAGGAACATGGGATAAATAGATAGTTTTCTGCACCAAGGACTACTCAGCAAAATGGAGTAGCAGAAAGAAGAAACAAGACACTGATCGACTGTGTCAGAACCCTATTGATCCAGAAGAATCTCCCTCACCACTTCTGGAGAGAAGTTGTCAGTACTGCTGTCTACACAATCAACCGAGTTCAAGTAAAAAAGGGAACCGGTAAGACTCCTTACGAACTATGGTTTAAGCACACTCCTAGTGTAGGGTACTTCAAAATCTTTGGGAGTAAATGTTACATCAAAAGAAAGATGTTCTCTGGGAAGTTTGATCCCAAAAGCGATGAAGGAACATTCTTGGGTTACTCTACCAAAAGCAAGGCCTATCGGTGTCTGAACAAGAGAATGGGCAAGATAATTGAATGCATCAATGTAAAAGTTGATGAATTTTCAGAACCAAATAAGAAGACCGGTCTTGATAATCATGACAGTCTTAATGAAGGAGATGCCTTTGAGTTCAATAAGCACCAATTGAAGATGAAGGAGCAACACTCATGGACAGACATCTAGAGCAGGAAACTGTACCCAAAGCTGACAGGCCACCACAGGATGGTGAACAAGGTGTTCAGAACTATGATGAAGAAATTGCTCAACAAGAAGAATCGGACTAGGAATAGAGATCGGTTCTCCCAATGTATGTCACATATCACTCTACTGATAATATAATTGGTGACAAACATGGGAATGTCTTGACCGGGAAGAAGGCCAAAGAGAACAACTGTTTGCTCTCATGTGTTGAGCCAAAATCCACCGAAGAAACTCTGGAAGATGAGAATTGGGTCAAGGCCATGGATGAAGAAATTGAACAAATAGTGAAGAATGATACATGGGAACTTGTGCCAAGACCTCAGGACAAAAAAGTCATTGGGACAAAATGGGTCTACAGGAACAAATTGAATGAGAATGGTAAAGTCATAAAAAATAAGGCAAGATTGGTTTGCAAGGGGTATGCCCAGGAAGCTGGACTAGACTATGGAGAAACTTTTGCACTGGTGGCTAGACTGGAAGGGGTAAGAATTCTTCTTGCCTATGAAGCTCACAAGAAGTTTAAAGTTTATCAGATGGATGTCAAGTCTGCATTCCTCAATGGAATACTGGAGGAGGAAGTCTACATTGAGCAACCAGAAGGCTTTATATCTGCTCAAAAGACTGATATGGTCTGCAAGCTGAAAAAGGCTCTCTATGGGCTTAAGAAAGCTCCAAGGGCTTGGTATGAAAGGTTGCACTCATACTTGCTGATCATTGGATTCACAAGAACCGGTGACAACAGCAATATGTATCTCAAAACCGGAAAAGATGGAAATTTGATTGCTGAGATTTTTGTTGATGACATCATTTTTGGAGGAGATGACAGGATGAGCAAAGCCTTTGTTGAAGAAATGAAGAAAGAATTTGAGATGTCTATGATAGGTGCTATAAAATTCTTCATTGGACTAAAGGTCCATCAACTAAAAGAAGGTATATTCATCTCTCAGTCCAAGTACATAAAAGAAATTCTTAAGACTTTTGGACTAGAAGAATCCAAACCGGTTGGAACTCCAATAATAACTAATCTCAAGTTATCAAAGGAGGATGATGTCAAAGAAGTAAATGAAACAATGTATCAGTCCATGATAGGAAAATTGCAGTATGTTGTTCACAGTAGACCGGACATTGTACATGCAGTTGAGATAGTGGCAAGATTCTTTGCTAATCCCAAAGAAACACATCTAATGGCAGTAAAAAGAATCTTCAGATATCTAAAGGGAACCAAGGAATATGGCTTGTGGTTTCCACACAAGGGAGGGTTCCAAATCAAAGTCTACACTGATGCAGACTGGGCTAGCAACATTGACGACAGAAAGAGCACAGGTGGAGGTGCATTCTTTCTAGGTGGGAGGATTATGTCTTGGACAAGTAAGAAGCAGAACTGCATTTCAAAGTCTACTACTGAAGCTGAATATGTTGCTGCTCCAATTAACTGCACACGGGTGATCTGGATCAAACAACTGTTGGAAGGAATCCAAGAACAGGTACTTGAACCGATTGCAATCCACTGTGATAGTATCAGTGCAATCAACATATCCAAAAATCTTGTTATGCACTCCAAAACCAAGCACATTGCCATCAAGTATCACTACTTGAGGGAACTAGTACAAGACAAAGAGGTAAGATTGGAATATGTTCCCACCAAAGAACAAATTGCTGACATCTTTACAAAGCCATTACTAAAGAGTACTTTTGAGTATCTCAGAGGTAAACTAGGGGTTGGACGCCTCTCTGATCATCAGTAATCATCAACCGGGAATCATCAGTTCGTTATGCTTCAACAAAGGGTTACACCTCATCTTTTCTGAACTGATGAAAAGGACTACTGCTCGCAGGGGGAGCAGATTAGAGAAAGGAAGCCTTTTTGATTAGACTTTTTGGCATTATTGTCAAAAAAGGGGAGAGTTTGGCAATAAATATTAATATGGTGATGATATGATTGCTTATCAAGGTTTTGCCATCAATGCCATAGGGGGAGATTGTTGGCATCAAGTGATGATAACCGGTAAGCCTACTACCGGTACAAGTATTGTCATTGATTGACAAAAGAGTAAAGAGACTTGTCATATCTGCACAGTCTAAAGATCCAAGGAGATCTATATGAAAGAAGGATGGCTTGGTTGATGGTTCCAATATTCATGACAGTTGTGACTAAAAGCAAATGCCACCGGTCACTATACAAAGCCTTAGTTATCGAGCAATGCACACAGTTAAGGAAAAGTGGATTCCAGCATCAGTTGAGGACTGCACTACAACTGGTATAGACAAGTATAGATAAAGCAACAAGCTAACCGGTGTCAACAATACAACTGAGGACGGTGCGTCCAGTAAGTCACGCAAGGGACATCAAACCGAGGATTATACAACCGGTGAGCCAAGAAAGAAACTGCAACAGGTCGAAGACTCTTACCTGTTTCTAGCATGTAGAACTCAACCGATATATTATAAGACTCCGGTATGAACCGAGGAAGTCATAGTCAACTATCTCTTGCAACCAACTCTTTTAACCAGGGTTTATTGCAGTAAATTCGGGTGACCTTGAGTTATCTTGGTGATTGGTTTGATGCACAATTGAAGGATTTAAAAGCTGTAATCAATGGCTTTTTGAGGCACGACTGAAGAATTTAAAGCCGGAGTTAGTGGCTTTAGATCAAAGTGTTATCTCCTATGAAGGAAAGTTGTTTGACACGCAACTACTGTTTTCTTCATTAGATAGATAAAGCAAGGGCATGCATCAGATGTTTCCTTAGATAACTGGCACTTCACTAAGTGATGAATCCGATAAGGATTTGATGTTAGGTCATGCATAATGAGCACAATTAGGGTTTGGACCCTATATATTCTTCTGCCTAAGGCTAATAGAAGTTGCCTTCATTCTACCGAGAAAAAGAGTGAACCTGTATGCTATTGAAGCCAGGGTAAAAGAAAATAGAGGAAGAGAGATAGAAGATTGTGTAAAGAAGCACAACAGTAGATGAGAACACACCTGCGACGACTGGTGATGCTTCTCAGTTGAGCACAAATAGAGATCTTATCAGGCTATGCAAAGCCATTTGTAAAAGGTCATCCTTTTATTGTTTTCTAGCAAATTACAATAGTTAAATCCCAGTATTTGGGTGGACTCTAACAGGTCCCTTGTATCAAAATCCCCTAACCGGGTGACATCTTTCAAGGTGTTTCAAGTCCTCTAATCAGGTAGGTCGTAACAGGCCTTATTGTAACAAATCCCTTGACTGGATCGCATCTAACAAGTGCGTTTTTATCCTTTAACTTGGAAGGCTCCTAATAGGGTGTTCTCCAGAAGAGTACAATATTTGTGAGGTCTCACACTGTGGTTTTCACCCTAACCGGGTTTCCGCATGATAAATCTGGTGTCACTGTGTGATTGTTTACTTACTGTTATTGTTTGCTTAAATCTGCTTATCTTTCTGCTGTAAGTTTACTTCACCAGATTTAGAGAGAAAAGTTTGTAGAGGTGCTAATTCACCCCTCCCCTCTCAGCACTGGTTGGGACTGTCATGGAGTGTGAAAAGCCTCGAGAGGAGGACGTTGATGATGATGCCATACTTCGTGCCTTTTTGATAGCCTCTGCAAGGGTGGTGGGATTGAAGCTCTTAACCCATCCCCTTAGTGGTTCTGTTAATCCATCCATGAAGAGTACTATCCGTCTGCTTTCGAAAATGTCTGTAACCAACACGGAGAACTTCTGAAACTCTGTGATTTATTGGTCGACCAATCCAGTTTGCCTTAACTGAACTAGCTCTTTAAAATTAAGCTCTGAATCTTTACCATCAAATTGATCTATCAATCTTTCTGTGAATTCAACATATGCACTTACTTGGTCGTGTCCTAGTGTGATGGTGCCGTGATGCCACCATTCATGTGCCACTCCCTCCAAGTGAAGTGCTGCAAATTTAATTGCTTCCTCCTCTGGCATTGGATTGAGTTGGAAGTAAGTATCGGCCTTCATTACCCATGCCTGGGCAGATATGGATTTGGATCCATCAAATGGTGACAGATTCACTTTACTCAACTTCCTTCTGAGATCATCGTTAAAATATCCTCGGCTTCCACCTCCGGAGTATCGCATTCTCAATTCCGCGTAGTCTTTGTAGGATATATCCCCTTCCAAGTTTTCATTCTTCCAGTCTTCTTTTAATTGTTCTTGAGCTTCCTCAAAGGCCGGTTGCCTTCCTCCTTGTGGTGCCTCCGTCCTTGGAGGGAAAATTGGCATGGAAGGATGGGAGCGTGCTGGATGAGGATTTTCTTTTCCCGTCAACGAGTCGGCACTATGACCATTTTGTTCATCAGATATCTTATTGTCTGCCAGTTTCCGAAGAGCTTCCTCCATAAGTCGTTGAGTGTCATTGATTTGTGCCCGATTCCTCGAAAGGTCCCTCAATAGCGCCATGAAATCAGCAGGAGTGGGTTCTTGATCTGCCATTCTATTAGCTGAGTGGGATCTCGTTCGTTTCCGACTATAGACTTTCATTCATTGTCCACAGGCTGGCAGGATCTCAAGCTCTGATACCATTGTAATGTTCCTGACCCCTCCCAGAAAGAAAGACGGCCGTACAGTGTTAAGCAGAAGGTTGTACGGAACAATGAAGGTCGTACGGTGTATCTAGGTGCCGGTAGGAGGGTCGTATGGGATCAGCAGTGAGGACCGTAGGGTGTTTCCTAGTGGCCGTTCGGTGATAGCTTGGTGGCCGTACGGTGATGGCCGAATGGTCGTGTGGTGATGGCCGGGTGGTTGTGGGGTGATGGCCGGGTGGCTGTCCGGTGATGGTTGGGTGGCCATGCGGTGATGGTCGGGTGGCTAACCAGTGATGGCCGGGTGGCCGTGCGGTGAGGGCCGGGTGGCTGTCCGGTGATGGCCAGGTGGCTATCCAGTGATGGCCGGGTGGCCGTGCGGTGATGGTTGGGTGGCTGTCCTGTGATGGCCGGGTGGCCGTACGGTGATGGCCTAGTGGCCGTGCGGTGATCGCCTGGTGGCTATACGGTGATGGTTGGGAGGCTGTACGGTGATCGCCTATTGGCCGTACGGTGATGCCGAATGTTTACAAAATAATATAAATACCCAGACGAAAGTCAATATATTTGCAAAACAGTTTTATTGATATAAGTGAAAACATTTCGGATTCGCCAGATCCGATTCAACAGAACAAATAGAATAGGGTGAGGGTTGAATCCCACCGAAACTGCAAATACCAAATAGGGAGGGTCTTTCACGTTAGAAATGGCAGCTAGCAGAACCCCAACAGGAGTTCGTAAATGTAAATAAAATATCAAATCTCAACATGACAAATACATCCTACACGCCGGTCATAAATACTCCTTCGGAGAAACTCCTGAGGGTTTACAAAAGAAGCCGACACGGCAAACACCTATGGAAAAGAAAAATAAAAGGGACCGAGATAAGCTAAATCAATCGGTCCACATAAAATAGGAAAATAATTTATTTTATGACGGGGATATTACACCAGCAATTTGATTTTGAGGAATCGAGTAAAGAAAAGGAGAGCATAGAGGCTGAAAAGTTAGTAAAGGTGGAATCTCATGATGGGGAAGTTGAGGGAAGACTTAAGGAGGCGTGTCTCACAAGTGTACAACAGGAGGGATCATTCAGGATGACAGGCGTATTAGTAGTGTTGGCATTTATGCTTAGTTGTCATCATTGGCAAACTACAAACACACCGGTCTTTATGTTAGAGTTTTAGTAGTGAACCGGTAGTTGTCCCAGTCGAAAATCATCAAACTTGCTAAGTAACCAATGTAATTACACTGGTCACAACAATATTGGACTTGTCCAACCGGTCTAGTAGAAAACCACAGAAGGAAGATGACTCGACCTCCCACAGACTAGTTTTCGTCCAACAGTATCAGACCTACCGGTTTGTGCTTATATGATTTCCTATCTGGCTTTAATGGCAATCCGATCCGGTTTTTGCGGAGCGTTTTGGGATGAATTGGAGTTTTGTATGCGAGCATTTTGCGATGAACTGGAGTTCTGTATGTGAGCATTTTGGCTTGAACTAGAGTTTTGCATGCAAGATTTTGGGGATGCTTTCTAGAACGACATTTTTTGAAGGATTTATTGCTTGGTGCCACAATTTCATAGAGTAATATGAGTTTCAATTATATATATGGGTCATCGTGCATAAGTGAAGTGTGGTTGAAGAAATCAAGTGCGTAGAGAGAAAGCAGAGTGTTGTCGTAAATTTTGTTTTAATAAAATTTAGACAACTACACATGAATTTAATTGTATTTTCGATTGATTTAATTTGGTATTAAAACTCTAAGTATTTTTATTAAATAAATAAATTTATTTATTTATTTAAAGTTTTAAGTCGTTGGTTTTAATGTTTTTTTTGTTTTTACTTTATTTTAGTTTTATTTTATTGTTGTTTAATTTTTAATAATATATTAATGATATATTATTAAAATTCTTAAGTCACCTTCAATCGACCTTTTGATACACAATTAAAATATATTTAATGTTATTTTGAAATTTCAAATATTTTAAAATAATATCTTTTGAATGCATTACGCATGTAAATTACATGTAATGTTTGATTTAAAAGGTTTTTAAACATTCCCAAAATTGACAAAGTCGGAGAATTTACATAGCATTACATATGTATTAACATGTCAAATAAAGTACGAAAATGTTTAAAAGTCTAACACATCTCTTAAGTCGCATACTTTATTTGGCATTACATATTTTACATGTAAAATGATGCTGAGATCTTCTAAAGTCCCGATACATATTTGGGCGGATATTTTGAAGGCCATTACATATGCAATTACAAGTGTAATTTGATATGCAAAGATTTTCGAGATTTAATCGGACTTTTACTTGTCATCGCATCTATCTCTAACATATTATATTGTATACAATGTAATATGTTAAAGCTTTTAAAACTCTCGATGAGTGAACGGAACGCGTGAAGTATTAGTTCGTGGGCGCCAAATGAAGAGTTCTTGGCAAACTAAACTACAGTTCACAGAAAATGCGGAGTCTAAACTCCCAGTTCGTAGTGTTTGGAGTGCATATTTTCAAGCTTCAAGGTCGTTTTTGATTATTCTTTCATCCTTGGCGACTTTGGAAACCATTCTCCTCTATTTGTATTTTGTCTTGAAGCCCTCTTTCAGCACCATTGAATTGTTTCTCAAAGTTTTGTGCCCTGGTCTAGGTACATGGCCTTTTTCTTGTCCATTTGTCTTATCACATTTGCAACAGTTCTGGTTTTAAAGGGTTGTTTGTATGAAAAACGTGTTTGTATCTCTGCATTTCTACATATTCATTAACGTTTTTAGTCAAAAACATTTTTCATTTACAGAAGAATGTGATTTTAATGGTCGTTTTTAATAAAAATGTGGCTGTAGATGCTCTTTTTATTGTTATTTTTGACTTTTAAATGGTCGTTTTGGCCTTCCCATATGTTTTGGATGTCTAATACTTGATATTTTTTGAGTTAGATATCATTTTTCAGCTACAGCCAGGGTTTTATGAATAAATTTTCTGTCAAAAACGGGATTTGTATTCATCTTTGGTTCTTTGGAAGCCATATTTGGGGGTTTATTTTTTGTGAATTCCTTCCAGCTTGCATTCAGCATGGTGTTGAAGAATATTTCCAATGCATATGCCACCATTTTCAAAATAATGTTGAAAGTTTGAAATCCTTCATTCATTTGCAGCCATACCCGGAAATTCCACATTTATATCATTATCTTGAGAAAACTGAAATTCCCTTTCATTTCCATAAAATACAATGTTTGAGAAACTTGCATACATATACCTTGCAAAAAATATCAGTATACCTCATATTTACTATGCAGCGTTTCCCGAAGTTCAAAGTGTAATTCCTCCGAAAAGTTCCATTTTATGTTTGCTTTTCGGGATTTTTCATATCCATTGCGTATTTCATTGCATGTCATTTTACATGTAATGTAATATGTAATCACCTCAAAAATCCCCGAATACAATTTTTTTTTTGCCCAAATCCACTATAATTCCAAAATCGGGATTTTTGAGACCCATTACATGTACTGTTACATGTAATCAAAAGTGAAACTACCCCGGAAATCTCCACCCTAAGTTTACTCAAATCGGAGATTTTTACACCAACTGCACGTACTGTTACATGCAGTCAAATGTGCAATCGCATCTAAAATCTCCTACAATACCCAAGTTGAAAAAACAATTCCAAGTGCAAATCGGGGATTTTTGACCCGATTGCAAAACGAACTACATATGCAACTACACATGCAATCCTAAGTGTAGTTGGGTCCAAAAACCCCGATTTCACTTAAAGTCTTATGTTTTTCCCTTGTAGTAGGAACTTTTTGGTCCAACTACATAAAATATTACAAGTTGAACTACATGCAGTCAAATCTGCAGTGCACCCCAAAATCCCCGAATTGTATCCATTGATCACTAATGCAACATTTTAAAGCATTGATTGAAGCATAGCTTGCAGACATGAGCCACCAACATCTCGGTGCTACAAGCGTTCATCCAAAGTCAGAAGGGCCAATCATCAAGGATGAAAAAAAAATGAAACTCAAAGTTTCATAAATATTAGAATGCTTTCAAGACTGATTCCAAGCAGGTGATAGCAGGATCAATAAGAGGGATCGTGAACAGTTTTCCACTTATGGGTGATAACGAAAATCAGTGATTGGTTGATACCACCAAATGCAGAGATCAAAGTGTTATTTTCTGCAGATGTTCCCACTCATGTACAGATTTGGAGATTTCCAGCACTTGGTATTTTGGTGACAGGAAAACCTCTCCAATAGAGGTTAATGTAATAGGAGTCGTGCTTTGTCAGACACTTAGTTTATTTTTCATCATGCATTTTGACAAGTTACATGTAAAGCATAAAATTGCAATTACATATGTAATGAAACATGTAAAGTAAAATTTTGCAATTACATATCTTGCTACATGTAATCACATTACAAAGGATTGTAATGTTGAATAAGTCAACCTTAGGTAGTTAGTTTTCCATATTTTTCTCATAGCCTCTCTCCTATAAATACAAGAGGGCTCATTGTAAATATATATCTTTATGCATTGCAAAAAAACTCTGGAGAAATTGTACAAGTTCAAACTTTGCTTTAATTTGTGCAAGCTGATTTTTAGAGTGAATAAAAAATAAGTGTTTTTCAATCTTTGAGTTGAGGAAACTTGTGGAATTATTTGTGTTGTTATAAAGAGACCCTTGAATCTGATTTTGTGTAGACTTTGTGCTATAATTATCAATTTGAGTTAGTTGAAAGGGAATGCATAGTCTTTGAGCTGTGGTTCATACCGATATTAAAATAGAAAAGAAGTTTCATGTGTTCAAGTCTTTGTGCTTATCATATTGCTGCTTCATAGTTTAAATTCTCTTCAGGATACTGTATAAGTCTGTGAGTTTATATATATTCCTTAGTTTATAGTCAACTAGTACGCTTAACAATTGATCTTTCGGTTAATTTTGAGTTTATTGGTATTATTGCTCCAACTAGTTCTTAGAGGTGAAATTGTAAAAGTTTTCAGTGTGTAGAAGTGTATCCTTGTGAAAGTGAAATCCTTCCTGAAGAAAGAGGAAGTGATACTTGAAACACCTAATTTAGATTACGTTTGAGTTTCTCGTTAAGTTTTAGTTGAATTAGTTGCAATAAGAAGGGTGCCTCCCCTAAGCTGAGAGGAGAGATTATTTCTCATACACTGTGTCTAAATATCCCATTTTGCAAGTAGTGTGTCTACGACTATCTACAAAATATTTAGCCAACACAGAGAAGAAGAGCCGAGTCTTTTGAGAAAGGATACAATTACCAAGAGTGAACGACAAAGATTGAACAACCAAGCTGAGCAAGGAATAGAACAGGTATGATCTGAACGACAGATTGAGTGTTTACAAAAGATAATTTTTCTTATTGTGTGAAGCATGAAAAATCCCTTTATCAGGGTGAACCCTAATAGGTTCCATTGTACAAATCCGTTAACCGAGTGAATTCTTGATTGATGTTCTTAAGTCCTTTGGCGAGGCGACTCTTAATAGGGTCAGGATCTTAACCGATCTATATCAAATCCCTTGATAGGGGAGCACTCTAACCAGTGCATTTGTAAGCCTTTAATAGGGCAACATTATTATTGCAGTAGTGAAGATTGTGGGTTCTGTCCCACCATGGTTTTCTCCCTCTAACCGAGGGTTTCCACATATAAATCCTGTGTTAGCTTATGTATGTGATTTCTGCTCAAGTTACTTAAGCATGCATTACATTTTCAGTATCACACAGTAGCTGTATTCAGTTTAAAAGGATAAAAAGTTAAATAAGTTGAATTGACTGATTCACCGCCCCTCTCAGTCACCAGTTAGGATTAACAATTGGTATCAGAGCCAAGTTCTTAGGTAAAGAAGCTTAACTGCTTGAGTAACGATCATGGAGGGTTACAAATATCAGAAGCAGTTAGAGGAAGCAAATTAAAGGATTGCTTCTCTTGAAAACAGACTGAGAAGATCTCTTGCCAAGAGAAAGGAACTGGCTTTGCAACTGAGTGAAAGTCAGGACACAATAGATGAACTATTTGAATAGAGTAGTTCAGATGAAGCAGAGCAAGTAGTCTCTGAACTCATGGAGAGAAACCAAAAACTGACCAATCAAATCTCTAATCTGAAAAGAGAACAAGGTCATGCATTGAGAATGACTGAACTCATCGAAGCAAGCAAAAAAGATGAGGATGAGAAAAATAGTGTTAAAGAACCACTACAGACCGTTGAGAGTGCAAGGAACCTAGCTGAAGATGGTCTAAGAGAGAGCGATGCACTCATACTGGAACTACAAGCAGACATAAAGGGCATAACTCAGGAAAATGCCATCATGCATGAACACTGTAATGACCCTTACTATAAAGGCCACTAAAAACCCCAAATCTGAATTGAGACAATTTGTCAAACACTTGGCATGCACTGAATTGTTTTGTTTGTAATGTAGTGTTTCAAGGTTGTAAATGTTGAGCAACGAATCCACAAGTACAATTAAGATAATAATGCCAATATGCAATGATGAACAATGAACAATAATAGAACTCTAAATA
This sequence comes from Chamaecyparis obtusa, assembly GCA_027943335.1. Taxonomy (NCBI): domain Eukaryota; kingdom Viridiplantae; phylum Streptophyta; class Pinopsida; order Cupressales; family Cupressaceae; genus Chamaecyparis; species Chamaecyparis obtusa. The sequence continues at coordinate 493,325 of BSBK01000269.1, read as the reverse complement.
TCAATGCAATGACCTCAGTGCCAAATGACTTATGAAATTCCCAAAGTCTGATTACAATATACCAAGTATGATAATTCTGAGAATGTATGAACTGTCACACATGAATAATGAACTATTACAATGACAAGTCCTTATCAATACACTCTCATTTGCTATGACAATCCAATTACATGTAACAGATAACAGTGACTGTTTATGACATATACTGGACTGTTATGACAGTGACTGAATCTATGCAATTTTTTACACAGTTTGGCATTCAATGACAACAACTAAAACTCATGAAATGAACCTGGAAATCGCTCCTTAAATTCCGATGATAAATGCTGATGAAACACCTTCAAATTGCACCCAGACTGTACCCAATCTGCAGCTGTTATACTGGTCTGGTACAGGGCTGTACCTGGGCCGTACAGTACGACAGCTATACAAAAATCTCTGCTTTTTTTTGACTGCCGAAAATGGACCAAACAGGGGCGCCTAGGGTTATGGGATCATTTCCCAAAAGCATAGAAATAATCTCCAGCTGGTTAGGAAGCTATGAGTGAAAATGTGAGTCCAGGCCCTGATATGAACTTCTCTGAAAATGCACAAAATGGTCTCCCAAACTTTACCAAACTGATTCTCCAATGCAATGATGAAATCAAACCCTTATTCAATCAATTTCAATCCTTCAAATCAACCCTCAGATGAAATCCAACATGAAATGGCTAAGTACCATCTCCAATGGCAACCCTTCAGAAGATTTTCACTTCCTCAGTTATGCTGATCTAAGGGAGTTATCGTTCCCAGAGAACAAATGATATTTGTAGACCAAATGACTACAAATTGCTCCACAATGGAAGAAGTAGAAGAAATCCCAAAATCAGCTTGTCCCAATGAGAGGCCAAGTCTTCTATTTATTCACTTTTCTAAGAAGTTCTAAGAACTTCTAAAAACATCCATTATAAAATCCCATTATAATGCACTTTTATAATAAAATAACTTTATAAAATAAAAAGTGCAACTCAACTTAAAATTATAACATGTGGGCCCCGCATAACACATAATAATAACAAATAGGCTCCAAAACATCTCTCCAAGAGCAAATAAGACCATCCAATCTCCAAATAATCACCAAGATGACTCTCTCACCAAAGCTATTTGCCTACGAGAGTCCATGATAGGCAAATCCACTGAAAACTAACATGTCACTAAAAAAGGGGACATGACAAACACTTGCATGATAAAGATGAAGCAAGTAGAGAAATGGCTGCTAAAGTTGAAAAACTAAAAATGCAATTGAAAACTCTTGAAGAGAGAAATGAAAAGCTTAGAAAATATAGTGAGAGTTTCGAGAAGGTGGATGAGCAACTTAAAGCTTAGAGAAGGTACAAGGACCCCACAGGACTTGGTTACAACGGCCAAGGCACCAAAGAAACCGGTGAGTCCTCAAATCTCAAAGGAATCAAGGAGGACAAGAAGAAACCAACTGGAGAAAAAGGTAAGAAACTCTCCAAATCATCTTGCAAACATTGTAACAAACTGGGACATAAGTCTAATGATTGCAAGAATGCACCGGTGAAACCCTTCACCGCCAACTGATACTGCAATAACTGTTATAAGTATGGACATAGGACCTTTGAATGCAGGTCAAGATCAAACAGTGTGTCCAGTGGAAGCAGAGGAAGCTTTAAAGGCTATTGCTATGCATGTAATAAATTTGGACATAAGGCTGAAGAGTGTAGGTGTACAACCATGGTATTCAAATCTCCACCGAGACCGGTATTCCATAGCAGAAATGCAAATCGGGGCACGTCTATGTGTGCTACGTGTGAACAATCAGGGCATAGAGCTGCTGAATGCCGTTCACCCATGGACAAAGGAAAGAGAGTTAATCCACGGAGAGGAAGTAGGATGACTTGTTACAATTGTAACAAGTTAATCCATAAATATATAGTAGACCATACAATGGTTCCTTATTCTCTAATAAAATTCAAGTATTATCTTGTAAATCAGTATTTAACTCATAGATGTGTGCCAGCATTATAATATGATTCATCACCTCTATTGAATACCAATTATAAATAATAATTCACATTATTCTTTTCTGATCCTTTTCCATATGATCAGTATCAAATATATTTAATTATCTATCATTTGATGGTTCCTAAAGTGTGATGGAGCTTGCTCTTATATCTCCTATGTCCAAAAGGTGGTTCTTTTTAAGGTTCGATAAGTAAGGTCTTTCCTTGATCGAACCCTTTTATAAGAATTGTTTTTATGTTGTTTTGTCATCACTAATTGCTGCTATCATAATCAATAACTGATCCTTCTTATTAATTCGCACCACTACATAGATAACTGATTAGTCTTTACTCACTGACTGACTAGCCATCCATTAATCTTTGTTATATTGATCGGGCCTTCTTGTATCTTGTTTGATAATATTGATCGGGCTTTCTTGTATCTTATTTGATAATCTCTATCTTTATTAGATAATTATTATTGATTAGTAGTTATACAATATCAGCGTTCTTAACCAATTGTTTTTTCCTTAGTCCTCAATATTATTTGCTGTCGATATATTCTAATAAATGTCGTTACGTGAAGTCTCTGCTTTAACACTTATGTAGCCAAGTTTATGAGCCACTGTTTGCTCTTGATAATCTTTGTTTTTAATCGTAGCTTTCTCTCATTTTGACTAATCGCAGATTTAGAAAATAAAGTGCTGACTAGACTAGACTTAGGCTATCCTTACGTTGTAATACACCGTTCAACACTTATATTGATTGGGTATCAAAATCCCATGTAGAACTTAATCGTTTCCTGTTTGAAGTGTCAATTAAAGCACAGCTTTGTATATATGAAATGACTAGTGCAGAATGTCTTTCACCAAAAAGTAATATAAAATTTGTATGTTTTGCAGGAATGGCGAGTATTTTGTGATGCCAGATGTTACTTTTTTACCGTCATTTGTTGGGTTTTAAGCAAGACAAGGTTTTGTATATTGGACATGCTCTGCAACATAGGGTTTACACAAAAACTTCTAGACCAGAAAACTTGAGGATATGTAGGATTTTTCACAAAAAAATAGAATGAAATTTGTATGTTGGGAGCAAAAAGTTGCAAAGAATTTACAGAAACAAGACTTGTGAAAATCACCCCTTGATTGTAATATATTTTATTTCAATTGTTCTTTGACACAAACAGTCAGCCCCTGTGATGTCCCTGTTTTAGCAGGGATTAGGAACATGTTTTGGTCAGTTCATCATTGCGACCCTCGTGAGCTGACAGTTGGATTTGAGGGTCTCTGTGTTAGACTTGCTATTTATAGTAAGTCTATTTTGGGGTGGTTGCTATTTTTGGCAGTGCAGTGGAGGCTCAGGGAAATGAGTGTCAGTAGCATTTAATCAAACTTTTTCTTGGACCTTAATTAAGCTTTTTGCATATGGAGTTATTGTTTTAATTGAATGGTGTCAGCTTGAAGCTTCTTAAGTGAAACGAGTAAGCTTGAAGCTATTGGGCTTTAGTGTGTTGAAGAAGCCTTTTTTTTAATGCTTATTAAATAAGCCTTGAAGATTTTCGAAAGCATTCTATTATGCATATTATTTTGGTGAAGAAAATCGAATTGGGAAGAGAACTTGAGGGTTTGGACTTGGTCTTGAAGAAATGACAAATTTCTTCAGATTTTTTTGTACACTTGGAATTGGATTTTCATGCCAATGAATTGTGTTGTTTTTCTATTCATTATATGTTGAATCTAGAGTCCGTACGACAATTGGAAGGGAGCTATGATTTAATTCAGAGGTGTGCGAATTTGAGTTGTAGCTGTGATTTGTTCTTGGGAAGGCTGCCGTCCCATCCTTGGTACCTCTTGCTGTGTAAGGCACTCCCATATACGAGGGTGTCTTAGATAATAATAATTGCTATCGTCTTCATTTAGAGGGTTGTGTCTAGTGTGGCCAAGCAGCTGCGTTTTCCAAGAGGTGCCTACTTTGCAATTAAAATATATGTATTGTTTCTTGAATATTTGCAATCATTTAAAATTAAATAAATTAGTGAGTATTTTGAGATAGAAGTATTTTGTTGTTTGATACTATGTCATATATTGGAAAAAATTGCAAAAAAAATCATATATGTTCAAAAAACCAAAAAAATATGTAAAACAATTTAAAAAAAAACATGTCTCCAGCATAGAGCCAGCAAGACTCTTTACAGTGGTATTAGAGCATTAGTCTTGCCAGCTTGCAGGTAATTTGGCTTCAGTATGGCAAAGAGATTCATTCCAGGAATGCATTATACCCGTAGGGGTAGAGCTTCACCACTATTGGAAGACGGTGAACAAGAATCACAGTTTGGTCATATGGGTGATAGGAATGTTGACAATACAGGTAATGATGTGGACAGATTGGCTAGAGATGCATTCAAGAATTTGACAGGACAACATCATGTTGCAAATGTTTTGCAACAGCTATCTGACACTTTACAACGTATTACATTACCTGGTGACCGTACCAAAGATAAAGGTATGAGGAGTGCATCAGTCAGTTCACACAGGTCTAGAGCTGAGGATAGATAGGATTATAGAGTTGATCCTACAGGCACACGTGATAGGCCTTTACGTCCCACCTTTTTGAGGCCTGATTCAGATGTAGCTAGCGTTGAGTCAGTGCCAGCGCCATTTGTAGATGATGTTGTTGCTCACTACAGGGTGGGATGCTTTACCTGAAACAATTAAATGCAACTTGAACTTTGACAGGTTTGTGACGCAGAAGAGGGAGCATTCTAGAGGTAGATTTGAATTTGATATGAGACAGAATGATTTGAATCAAGCAACCAGCAGATGGAAGTGGGAAGATGACAACTAGAGCTTGGGGTCACAAGATGGATACATACTTATCATTACGTCCTATGTCAGAGGAGGACGCTATACGGTTTTTTGTGTTGCACTTGGATGGCATAGACCATGATTGGTGGTACCATGGGTTGGTTTCATTGCACCATGATCAGATTGTCTCTTACCAGGAGTTTGTAGACAAATTGGTTGAGAGGTTTGACAGGAAGGACCCAGAGTCCTATTTTCGTGAGTTGGTACAACTCAAGCAGATTGGTAGTCTGGAGGCCTTCATCAGTGAGTTCCAGAGAGTTTCAGTGATGGTGTATGATATTTCAGAGAGGAGGCATGTGATGCTGTTTGTGGAGGGGTTAGTTGAGCCTCTCAAGGGATGGGTTAAGTCTTTTGACCCTTCATCTTTGCAGGCAGCCACAAAGAAAGCAAGAGACTTAGAGTTTTCAGCTCCACGTACTAGATTTCCTCCTAAACCATCTAGCTCTTCTTATGACAACAAGGCTGCTCCAAAAAGAATAGATGGATAAAATTCTAAGAAACCTATGACAGGGCCCTTGGATCAAGAAACACTTAATGATTTGAGGAGAAAAAGATTATGTTTTTATTGCAGGGGTCCATATGATGAAAAACATGAATGTCCTTTGAAGCCTAAGGGAAGAAATAGGCTTATGGGGTGGTACTATGAGGATGAACATAGTTTTGATTTTGCGGGACAGTAAGTTGATAATGAGGAAGAGAGTTATGAAGAAACAACTAATGAAGAAAAGGTTGACGAGGATCCCTACTTTAAGGTAGTATACCTCTCTGGTATGAATAAAAAGGGATCTTTCAAGTTGAGGGGCCTCTTGGTAGGGCAGCGTGTTATTGCTTTGTTGGATATAGGTGCTACCCATAATTTCATTGATTCACAATTGGTATCTAGGAGAGGCATTCAAACAGAAGGCTTTGAAGGCATTAGAGTCAAGGTGGCTGATAGTTACACACTTATGTGTGATAGGATGGTTCTAGACCTTTCCATGCGGTTGAATAATTATGACTTTAAGTCTGATTTTTATGTTGTTGACATGGGAGGTACTGTTACCCAAAAATTTCTTATCATACAATTTTGGCCACAGGTGGAGTGAAATGAGGCTCCCACAAGGGTAGAGCCCAGCCTGTGAGAGAGACCTTATAAATTTTTTGGTCTTGGTTGTGTTTCTTGTCATCTTTTCTCTCTTTGTTTGCCTGCAATCTTGTTTTGACTTGCGAAGAAAATCTACGAAGTTTCATAGTTTGCGCCCTTAGCCCGAGGTAGTTCATGATGTTGTCAAGCTCCAGTTCAAATCACATGTGCTTAATCGAAAGAACTAGTGAGATATTCAAGTTTGAAGGTCTGCAGGAAATAACTGTTGTTATGTTGGGGGTTTCATAAAAGTTGTCTTAGTCCAAAAGCCCACGATGTTTTCTGTTTCTTTGTCACCTTTTGTCGAGGTCTGGAAACCTTGGTTGTTTTCTGCCTTTCGCACCTTCGCTTCTCTGCCCGACGTCACCATTTTTCTATCCGCGTAGCTGCGACCGATTGCCACCTGTCGTGGTGGACCCAGTTTCTTAAAACTCCGAAGTGGTTAACGTTCGGTCATATCTGACGGTTGTCGCGTTGCTGCCATGGAAAGTTGCTCGACGGTTAATCTTTACGGCTTTGCGACAGCCGTCCGATCTTCCAAGTGATAAGGGTGATCTGACAAGTGGGACCATGTTGTCAGGCGTTGTAGATTTGTTCATTTCTGATTGGTCGCGGTCCGGTGACGTGGAGGTTGTCAGTGGGGCCAGGGTTTTCGGCATGTTAAGGCGACGACAGTTGTCTGAGGATCTGGCGGTTGTCGCATTGCCGCTAAGGAAAGTTGCACGAAGGATAGTCTTCACGGCATTGCGACAACCATCCGATGAAAAGTTAAGTAAAGCCGTGGTTCCGAGATGCCGGTCATGCTGAGGTGCTCGATTTCTATTGGTTGCCGAGGAGGTGATGTGGCGGAGACTTTTTAAAGGGGTTGGTTGACTGTTGTGGTGAATTATAAGGACCGCCCGATCTGCCAGGAAAACATGAAATCATCGGCCATGTTTTAAAATAAAATTAGGTGGCCGTTGGAGCCCGAATTTGAATCTTTTGCAAGGTTTTCGTTAGTGTTCGATGCAGTGAGTCGTATGCGACAAAGGGGGTAGCTCAGATTTGATTTTCTTCAGGATGGTTGCAGTTAGGAAAATGATGCGAAGATTTGGGTAGTTGCCTTGTGTTGATTTTGTCTTCATGGAGTGCCATGCTGATTAAATGCTGTTGACTGTTGCTTGGCGCAAGCGGCTAGAGTTTGTTGAATGTCAGGTAGTTCTATGTCCCGATTCACGCAAGAGGTTGCAGACCTATATCTAATATTCTGAAGATATTTCCAATGCATTTATGATCAGACATGACAGAGTTAGGGTTTCTATTATTATATGCAAATCTATGTAACCCTAAAAGTTCTTTACTCCTGCCTATGTGCAAAAGGGAGATGTATATATTAGTCTTTAGAGGTTTTAGAGCTTAGAGTTTTCCTTTCTTAGGAGTTATCCGTGGCATACTTTCTGCCCTTTGGCTTCTACAGTTTGTAAATCTTTCATTGATCTATCAGATTTAATAGAGCCTTTCCGTGGCATCTTCTCTGCCCTCAAGCCTTTCCCTTGTCTGTATTTCTCTTATTGGGTATAATATACTGGCTTTGTTAGAGAAATCTTGGAGTTCCAGAGCCCTTCTTTCTTTCAACTTATTTGTGTGCTATTGTGTCTGATTTGATTTATGTTAAGTTTTAGGATCGATTACAAATGTAGTAATATTATTGTCTTTCTATATTTTCCAAATGCATCGATCTCTTGGTTTTATACAAGGCAAAGACAAGAAGACATGTCTATTCATTTCAAGGGACATGTCTATTAATAATTAGTTACTATAAGATTAATATAACTTATATATTCATTTATATTAATAATATATATAGTAATATTAATGCATATAACTATTACATATATATATTGATATAAATAATCATTCAATGTTCTAAGATAACAATGACTTTTATCTGAGCGAAGCTACATACTTTAACACTCCCTCTTAGCTAGGGAAGACAAAAGTCAGTAATATGTTTTTACAAAACATCAACTAAATAATATCAGTGATTTGTTTCAACATCACATGATGTATATCACTTTCAATAATTGTGATCTGTTTCAGCGTCACATGACGACTATCACAATATAAGTACCGGTGATCTGTTTCAGCGTCACACGACAACTATCACCTTCAATATTTGTGATCTGTTTTAGCGTCACAGGACGACTATCACCTTCAGTACTGTGATCTGTTTCAGCATCACATGATGACTATCACAGTACGAGATCATGGTCATTTTAAGGAACTCAATCCACCATGTAATAATTCATTTATCATGATCTGTTTCAGCCATCACATGAGGTCTATCATTATAAAAGATAGTTATTGTAAGATCGTCACCTTTCAATAACATCAAAAATACAAGTGATAATCACTTGGAAGTCGTCACTTCCTTATGATTTACATAGGGCCCATATAGCATTAAATAATTCCATTAGTATAATAATCAATTATATCAAGTTTACCTCAGAGGTGTTCCACCTTCATTAGTGAACTCCCTCTCAATCACAAAATGACCGAGATTATCAAAAAGTTGACTGAGCTATATCATTTACCTTCTCCCTCTGAAGCTCAAGTTCATCAACCTCTTGACCTCCTTTTAATTCTCAGACTCCCTCTGAATGAAAATGTCTTTATGCTTTCCTCCTGAAGGTATGTCAAGATGAATAGTTCATAAAGTTAAACTATCTCGAAAAGAAATACCATTGATAGAACCATACAACATTTATCATTCAATGAATTACAAACTAAAAAATTCATATGGATTAATAAAACATGAAATACTTATCTTTTATAATCAAAAGGAAAATGCCCTCTCGGCACCATTGATGGAGTTCAAGTCATCTCTAATTTCCACATATTCTCAATCCTCAGTCCAATTTAAAATTGTTTTCCACCTTACATATCGGTTCATAATACATCGCCGTATATCTTTATAAGAAACCACTTAAAGACTTACTTAAGTCTTTAACAAATATTTATCTCCAATACACATATCAACTGACGTAGTATAATGTCAATTCCTCTATATTTGTTGTCCAACGTTCCTTGTCCAAAGGAGACATAATTCAATTTCGATCTTCTTATCCTCCAGCCATATATAATTTTTTATTTTATTTTTATTTTTATTTCCCGTCAAAGGTATGAGGGTCGTATTATATTTTTCAGTCGCATATGGCCTTTGCATCATTTACCAAGAGGTGACTTCTGCATACCTATCACTGTAGGAAGTTTTTTTTTTTTACTATTGTCTAGGGCGAAGAGAAGTTGTCAAAGAGAAAGGGAACTAGTATGTAGTGCGTTGGAGACTATCTGGCACACGATGGATCAAGGGTGTCCATACCAAACGCTTTTGGTAACCTACGGTGAATAAACTCCATCTTATCCCACGCAATATTTGTTCTACCCCACACGAGCTTTGTTCTGACAATAGAAGACAGACTGCTTTGTTCCCTCAACGCGAGCCTTGGAGTCTCACAGCCAGCATATAAATGACTCTGCTCCTCATCATCAGCAGGCCCGCGTGGCTCACAATGAAGATTCTTTGCCATCGCATACTGCAGAACACTATAATCCTTCGCACTTCCTTGTCTTTGATTCATTCATAAATGTTTGCCTGTTCTGTTAGCTTTATTACATTTGTAGTCTGGCTTTGATACCATGTTAAGTTTTAGGATCGATTACAAATGTAGTAATATTATTGTCTTTCTATATTTTCCAAATGCATCGATCTCTTGGTTTTATACAAGGCAAAGACAAGAAGACATGTCTATTCATTTCAAGGGACATGTCTATTAATAATTAGTTACTATAAGATTAATATAACTTATATATTCATTTATATTAATAATGTATATATTGATATAAATAATCATTCAATGTTCTAAGATAACAATGACTTTTATCTGAGCGAAGCTACATACTTTAACAATTTAGATAGTTTTGTGGATTTTGTTCATCCCTAGCTATCTTGTCTCATTCATGTGCCTTTTTGCCGAAGAGAACGTTTGCTTGCAGGTCACAGTCTGTGTCTTTTGTTCAGACCTCTCTGTGAAATACTTATGCAAGCTTGTTTAGGAAGATTGTGTTCTATTAGATTTGAGAGTTTTCATGCTAATTTGGTCAATATATTATGTTCATATCATTTCGGTGTATCACCTAGTAGGATAGTTTGCTTATTCAGTTATTTCCTTTTCAGCATTCCTTCTATCCTTTTCCCTTCAAGAATTTACTTTTATGTCAAGAAGCAAATTAAGGTGATTATACAAGAGGAACCAGCCTAGAACCAGGAGGTTTCATCTCAGTTAGCAAAGGTCCCACAACCTGGAGATGATCCCAAAGTTATATTAGGTTATCAAGAACAAGAGAGCTTGAAAAGGGTGCAAAACTTAGTGTATAACAGGTACATAATTGGTTTTGGGCATGAGTTGGTTGCATTCCATTGAGGCATTTTATCTCAGCCTTAAGGATATGGAAATGAGGTTTGAGATAAATGGTAAAAAGCATATTCTTAAGGTAATTAGAGAGGAAAATCTGAGGACTATCACACTTAGATGTATGCAGTGTCTCATTAGTCATGATGCAGTTGAGTGGGCAACAGAGTGTAGATTATTGCCCACACTTGATGAGACAGGGAAATCAATTTATCATCCTGACATATAGGATCTTAGGAGTAAACACTCTAAAGTGTTTAGTGATTTACCTCATGGTAGGCCCCTTGACAAAGGCATTGAGCACATTATTGAGTTAGAGGAGGGCACTAAGCCCATCATGATTACTCCTTATTGGCATCCTAAGTGCCTGAAAGATGAAATTGAGAAAATAATTCAAGAGTTGCTATCCATGGCATATATTAGGCCGAGTAAGTCTCCCTTTACTTCATCAGTTGTTTTGGTGAAGAAAAAGGATGGTACACTCAAGATGTGCATTGAGTATAGGATGCTGAACCGGAAAACAATTAAAAATAGGTATCCTATTTAGCGCATCGATGAGGTGATAGATGAGTTGCATGGTGCAACTTTATTCTCTAAGATCGATTTGACGTCTGGTTATCATAAGATTAGAGTTCGGGAGGAGGACATAGAGAAGACAACCTTCCGATGCCATTGTGGACACTTTGAGTTTTTAGTCACGCCTTTTGGGTTGACTAATGCTCCGGTTACTTTCCAGTCTACCATGAACATGGTCTTCCATAGTCAGTTGAGGAGATTTGTTTTGGTCTTCTTCGATGATATCTTGGTATACAGTAAGACACGGGATGATCATCTGGTTCATTTGGATACAGTATTGGATATTCTGGATAGGCCTTCTTTGTATGCAAAGGAGTCTAAGTGTGCTTTGGGGATGACTGAGTTGTTGTACCTTGGTCATATTATTACTGCAAAGGGAGTGCGCATGGACCCTGATAAGGTTCGTGCTATTCTAGATTGGCCTACTCCCGAGAGCTTGACACAACTTCAAGGATTCATTGGTCTATATGCCTTCTATCGCAGATTTATTGCTGAATTCTCTTGTCATGCAACTCCTCTTACAGATTTGACCTGTAAGGGTGCTTTTGAGTGGACCTCATAGGCGCAGGAGTGCTTTGAGAAGTTCAAGAAGATTATGACATGACGCTCGGTTCTAGCGATACTAGATTTTTCTAGACAGTTTGATTTGCATTGTGCCCCTTTTGGTGAGCGCGTTGGTGGTGTACTTTTCGAGGATTGCCATCCCATTGTTTTTGAGAGCAGGAAGCTCAGGGGTCCTGAGAAAGATTTTAGTGTTTATGACCAAGAAATGTTAGCCATAATGCATGCTTTGGCTAAGTTCAGGTAGTATCTGGTTGGGAGTAAGTTTTGCATAAAAATTGATCATTATAGTCTGACGTATTTCCTTGGACAGCGTGACCTCAATGAGAGACAACAAAAGTGGGTTAGCAAACTTTCTCGGAGGCCTCATTTGTGTGCTGTGACAGAGATAACTTACGATTGGAGACACTTGATCATTGCTGGTTATGCTAGAGATCAGTGTGCATCTGATTTTATTGATGGGACCATACATGACAACAAGTATACTCTTGTAAATGAGTTGATCATTTACAAGGAGAGAAAATTTCTGGTTCCAGGATTGAGTGTTAGACAGGTGGTGTTGAGAGCTTTCCATGATTCTCCTTTAGCTGGACAGCCTTGGTTTCTCAAAACCTATAGGCAAGTGCAGGATCGATTCACATGGAAAGCCCTGAAGGATGATGTGTAGCAATATGTTAGAGAGTGCTCTGCTTGCCAGTAGAACAAGTAGGAGCACACATATCCAGTTGGGTTATTGCAGCCACTTCCAATTCGTGAGCGGAAGTGGGAATGCATTTCTTTAGATTTCATTGTGGGCTTGCCTAAAGTTCAGGGTTCAGGTTGCATCTATGTAGCAATCGATCATCTCACAAAATATGCTCATTTCTTTCCGACCACTAGTACATTTTCAGAAACTTAGGTTGTAGATTTATTTTTTAGGGAGGTTTTTAGATTGCATGGTTTACCCTGAAATATTGTGAGTGATCGAGATAGCCGTTTTATGAGTCACTTTTGGCAAGAGTTATTCAGTTATGTGGTACTGAGTTGACTCTTAGTATCAGTTACCATCCGCAGACTGATGGTCAAACTGAGATTGTTAATAAATGGGTGGAGGGCTATCTTCACATTTATGTGTTCGCTCAACAAAGAGCTTGGGTGAAGTGGATAAACTTATGTAAGTATTGCTACAATTCCACTCACCATATGTCTATTTGGATGACTTCTTTCAGAGCTTTGTATGGGTATGATCCTCCTAGTTTTTTGGATTTGATGCTCAGTGATAGAAGAGTTCGTAGTGTAGGTGTGTAATGTCCCCGTTTTTCAGATTTTGGGATTAACTTGTTTTGGCTACCCTCGCAGGCTAATCAGGTGATCAGAGGGGGTCAGATGGCGGAGCCAGTGTTGGGATTCCATTCTGGAGGTTCAGTTTACCAGGTTTGCTCTTCGTTCGGGTCAATTTGGTCAACTTACTATTTTAAGTAAGTGGTATTTTGGGTATGGCCAGGATTAGCAAGGGGTCTGCACGGAGTGTCAGATCTGCCATGATCGAGTTTCAGGGAATCTCCAGTTTGAGAGACTTACTATTTTTAGTAAGTCTATTTTTAGTAGTTGGCTATTTTTTGCAGTTGGTTATTTCTGGCAGGTCAGTTGGCGTTTGAGGCTCTGGTGTCAGAAATGAGTTTGTCACAGTCAGTGTGATTCAGTGGCTTTTGTTTTAAAGGTTATTGTGATTAAATTAAATTATTTTAATTTAATAACTTTATTACTTTATAACTTTAATGTTATAAAGTGAAGTTATCTTTGAAAAGCCTTTTTAATGAAAAAAGTGAAATTGTGCTTTTTCCGAAAAAGCTATATACTCATTTCGAAAAAGCACTTTCATTCATCCATTGTTGAATTATGATTTTATTGAAGTTGTGAGAGAGACTACCCGGCCAGGGTTTTGAGGACTGATTCCTCTTCTGGCAATTTGAGCCATTACAGATTGCTGGTGAATTTTGCAGCTGTATTTGAGATCATAATCCAGTGCTGAGGTATACTGGAATTCTGAGAATTATTAATCTAGAGATAGATGATTGCATTCCAAGGGTTTAATTATTCTTCTTGCTGAGGTTTGATTTTATTGGGGAATATGCTGTATGCTAATTGCTAGTGCTGCAAATAAGAAATTGGTGTTTGAATTATTCAAAAGATCAAGAATGTGACTGATCTCTTTGTGAAGAGCCTGACTAGCTCTTGGCTCCAGGTAATTAATTTCTTAAAAATATTTTACACTTCCTCAGGATTTTAAACAAGAGATTATGTAACTTAGAAATTCTTCACAAATATATTGCCATAAAATCCAGACAATCCATTTACAATTAAAAACTCATGAAATTGAATGCTTTAATGATTAATAATCTAAATTCTGGAAATGAACATTTAAAAATAATAATGGCACTTGACAAAGTTTGCAATATATAATCTCACAAACTGAGACACAGCCTTGAATGAATATCATCACTTCCAGCAGTCACGTGGCAGCAAGTAATTAAAACGTGGCTGTTATAAATCTCCAACAAATCTGACGCAGTACCAAGACTAAGATAGCTGCCACCTTAAGGAGTCACGTGGCAGCTTGAAACTATATGCAGGCCCTTGCTATGTAAAACAGCCCTCAAAGGAAAATGTGAGAGCTGCAAAGGAAAATGTGAGAGCTGCAAATGAAGCGTTTCAGCTTCCTAAAACCCCACGCACTTAGCTTGCTGGTTGACGCAGAATGTAGTTGAATAACCAATGCCGTGTAACACCCGCCCTTTCCTCTATTTGAAACGCAGCCTGTATAGAATCAATGAGACTTGAACAATTACGAACTTCTCCAGCCAATTGCTCAGAACCGTAATTTCCCAAACAAATTCAGAAGTTCAGCAGGAAGACAAATCAAACCCTAGGAGAATTAATTGATTTGCCTGTAGAATAAAACTTCTCATAATTCCAGTATACTTCAGCACTGGTTTCTGACCTCAGATACAACTGCAAAATTCACCATCAATCTGTAATGGCTCAAAATGCCAGAAGAGGAATCAGTTGTCAAAACCCTAACCAGGTAGTCTCTTTCACAACTTCAATAAAATCATAATTCAACAATGGATCCTTTTGCTTTCACAAAGCATTGCTTTTATAATTCAAAAGTGTCTTCTCTAACACACTTTTCACTTAAAACACTTTTAATACTTAGGCACATATTGAATAATATAATTTATTAATTCATTTGGCTCCAAAAAAGGCCTTTTTACCAATATCATGAAATTATGACACGCAAGGTCCTTGTTTCTTGTGCCCAAGATTTAAAACTTTTCATCCTGGTTCCAACGAGCTATAACACTAAGGTATCAAACATATAATACCAACAAAAATGGAAACCTTAACAAATTTAATTAAATAATAATAATAAACCACCCATCTTGCGAAAACAACTGAGGAGGTGTCCGAATCAAAATTTGTCTGCACAAGATTGATCCAGATGATGAATGAACTTGACAGGGTGACTTACTAAACATAGACGCTCTCTCCAAGATTCTTGGAGGCCAATCTGGAAGCCAGAAATGAAAACCGAGAGCATCATTCAATTCCTCTAACTCATTTGAGCTCATCAGAAGTATCCATTGACTTACTATAAATAGTATGTTCACACCAAAGACCCTCTAAACACCTCGCCAAACCACGAGGATCACAATAATGACCTGGCACCATCAGATCAATGACCTGCAAAAAATGGGGACATTATAGTCCTCCCTCCCCAAGATTGCTTGACCCCAAGCAATCACCTGAACAAGAGACATCACAGTGCACCTGGATCCCACAGAAAAGAATATACTGTACCACTGACATCAACTGTAGGCTCCTGTAACATCACCCAAAATACAAATCGGATAACTCTGTAAAGAGACCCAAAACAACCACTCACCCAAACTCCTGTACTGAATATGTCTTTGCCCGGATCTCGAAAGAAGTGAACTTCAAGATCATCAAAAACTAAGATGTATGGGAGACTTAGATCCCATACACACTGAACTCCCCCTGTGCTCCCAACTGACCTGTACTAAGTGTGTAGACCATTTGCACAACAGTGATGAATACCCCTGAACAAAGCTGTACCAGGACATGGATATCCACCCATTGCATAATCCCTGCAGTCACCATAACTCTGCAAGTCACCTGCTACGGACTTGCAGCCAAAACTCCCATCAACTACTGATGGCGAGAACCCATCCCATAATGGATGATAAGGGCTAGGAGCCAAACTACCCTTGCGAGAGATGAAATCTTCTACCTGTGGGTCAAAAAACAAATGAACATGCCCCAGCGTATATAGCTAGTCGGAAACCCCAATCTTTGTCAATAGCTCATCATTATCAAACTGGGGTTCATGAGTTGGTTCTAATCTCTGACTCCGCATAACTATAGGCTGGGTAGGCCCCTGAGCAACTCTCTCCACAAACCCAACCTCGAAATCCCTGTGGGGAAGCATTGTAGATAGAGTCTCCACAATCCTCTCTACCAACCTCCGAATAGCACAAGAGCCTCGGATGAGAGTACCCTCGGACACTCTATAAGAATCCTGTCGCACATCTGCACTCTCAAGTAAATACTCCATAAATGACTCGGTGCAGTAGAAATTATAAGTGGAAGCGTCAACTTGCTCCCCCGCAATCCAGAACTAATCCCTTTGAAAATGTAGCAAAGCCAATTGTCCCATGCTATCAGCTATGTGAGGTGATGAAATAGATTCACTCCCAGCTAAGGGAAGCAAATCAACTTGATAGCTCGACTCCACTAGTATTGCTACCTCCTCCGAACCAAGAGCTCCCATATCCTGAACATGTGTGTCTGCCACATCATCATGTTCCTCATCACCACTCGTAAGAGCAAACTCACCACCAACCACCTCAATGTGCAATCGAACTAGGTCTGGGGTTGGTGTTGACCACAAATGCTCCAACTCGACGGTAACCTCCTCTAACTGGATCTACGACTCCTGAAGGGCCCGCCGAGTGTCCTCTAAAACCTCAGTAGTCGCTGTGAGCTCCTGGGTAAGCTCATTCACATCCTCGTCTCTGTCAATCAGTGCCTCATAAGCTGTACTCCCCCACTCCCCCAGATGATCCCGGTCGGTTACCATTTGTAAGTAGTTATGTCTCAAAATCTTGACAGCCTCATGCAAAGTATGAATCTCTATCAATGAGAGGTAACCACCACTGGCCTCATCTATCATAGGAGCACCCCAACCATAAACAACCAACAACTGACGAGCGGCACCAAAATACTCGAGAGTAGAAGTAATATCTCTCTCATCAACTTGCAATTGGTTAGTCACATGATGACTCTACACAACAGGCCTCCTACGAACAACCTCAAATGCACTGTCTACACTATTTGAGGAAGCTATATCCAACAAACTCCCCTCAAGATCACCGTCTCTCTGTGTACTTTCATCTGAGTACACCTCAACAAACTGAGTACAGGCATCGGACACGTCCTCATGTAACCCCGAGGAAGCTGTTGCTGAATCTGACTCAACAAAATCTCCAGTTACCTCGTCCTCTGCAACCATTTGACAGTCCAGATCCTGAGACACATCCTCATGAGTTACTGAAGAAGTAACCCCATCTCTAAAAGTGGAATCCTTGGCTGTAACAAACTCCTGCCACTCATAAGCTTCCCTGTCCTCTTCTGTGAGTCCCTGTAACATAGAATCCTGGAACCAACTATCACCATATGACAACTTGAATCAACACCCAAAGTCAAATATAGAAAGCCAAAAACACTACAGCACTCATCGTCCTCGCTCTCAGCATCGGAGATATTTGCAATGCTAGTGTCCACATCATCTATCCGCATCTCCTCTACTAACTCTGGCTGCAAACACGACTCAATGTCGTCATGTGAATCAACTATACAGTGGCATGAAACTGCGTCTCCCAAATCAACTGCAAGACCCCATCTTGAGTGTCATCATCAGAAAGCTCCATGCACACATCCTCAACAGAAGAAGAAACCACTGTCTACTGTACTGATCCCACACTGCGACTCCTATCATAAATCTCTGAGCTGTCAGAGCTCATACGCTCCTCACAGTCATCACCCAACATCTCACAGGGGGTGTCATCTCCAATGCAACTCACCGCATCCTCAAAAGTGTCATAAGATGTGTCTATACTATCAGCTCCCACATCTCCTGCTAAAATCTCATCTGCGGACACCTGTCTCTACACACAACTCAACGTCAAGCTGTGCACCAATAATGCTAGAGCACGAACTGTCATTAGCTGACCCCGCTGTAATGCCCAGATCACCAACCTCACCACTGGGAGACTCCGTACATGCCTCGGTCCTATCTAATGAAGAGACTGCCTCCTGAGCTGTAGCAATACTACTATAGCTGACATAAACATCTCCAATAATAACTCCCTCCATGAAAGAGTCTGAACTCTCAGTGATAACTGCAACATCAGCTGCCTCTGTACAATCTGTAGTGACTGCTCTAAGACCCTCAACCCGGTGATGCTCAGCACTGTTGTCATCCAATGGCACTGAAACATAACTGGTTCCGGTGTAATAAATCCATGATCAGCATTGCGAATGGGAATAGCAGGTGTTGAACTAGATGTAGGAACATCAGCATCACAGACAATTGTCGGGGAAAACTCTAGCCTTCTCCCCTGCAAACTCGATATCGGCCTTCTAAAGGCAGAGACCATGTATCTCGCTGCCCTATCTACTGTAACTGGATCCGACAAACTCTCTACCAATCTCTGCTGATGCAGTCTAAGTCTCTCCATGCTTTTTACTAAAGCATTTAATTCTGCTCTATCTCCCTTACTGCTATGACGATTTCCGGAACTGGATCTCTTGTATTTATCCATAGCTAGGGAAAATGGTAGTGCTGGTCACTTTTTAAATACTTCTCAAAATAAATGATTCCAGACCCCACAGGATGGCAGGAAAAAAGCTCTGATACCACTGTGAAGAGACTGACTAGCTCTTGGCTCCAGGTAATTAATTTCTTAAAAATATTTTACACTTCCCTAGGATTTTTAACAAGAGATTATGTAACTTAGAAATTCTTCACAAATATATTGCCATAAAATCCAGACAATCCATTTACAATTAAAAACTCATGAATTTGAATGCTTTAATGATTAATAATCTAAATTCTGGAAATGAACATTTAAAAATAATAATGGCACCTGACAAAGTCTGCAATATATAATCTCACAAACTGAGACACGGCCTTGAATGAATATCATCACTTCCAGTATTCACGTGGCAGCAAGTAATTAAAACGTGGCTGTTATAAATCTCCAACAAATCTGACGCAGCACCAAGACTAAGATAGCTGCCACCTTAAGGAGTCACGTGGCAGCTTGAAACTATATGAAGGCCCTTGCTGTGTAAAAACGACCCTCAAAGGAAAACGTGAGAGCTGCAAATGAAGCGTTTCAGCTTCCTAAAAACCCCACGCACTTAGCTTGCTGGTTGATGCAGCATGTAGATGAATAACCAATGCCGTGCAACACCCGCCCTTTCCTCTATTTGAAACGCAGCTTGTCTAGAATCAATGAGACTTGAACAATTACGAACTTCTCCAGGCAATTGCTCACAACCGTAATTTCCCAAACAAATTCAGAAGTTCAGCATGAAGACAAATCAAAGCCCAGGAGAATTAATTGATTTGCCTGTAGAATAAAACTTCTCATAATTCCAGTATACTTCAGCACTGGTTTATGACCTCAGATACAGCTGCAAAATTCACCATCAATCTGTAATGGCTCAAAATGCCAGAAGAGGAATCAGTCCTCAAAACCCTAGCCGGGTAGGCTCTCTCACAACTTCAATAAAATCATAATTCAACAATGGATCCTTTTCCTTTCACAAAGCATTGCTTTTATAACTCAAAAGTGTCTTCTCTCACACACTTTTCACTTAAGACTCTTTTTATACTTAGGCACATATTGAATAATATAATTTATTAATTCATTTGGCTCCAAAAAAGGCCTTTTCACCAATATCATGAAATTATGACACGCAAGGTCTTTGTTTCTTGTGCCCAAGATTTAAAACTTTTCATGCTGGCTGCAACGAGCTATAACACTAAGGTATCCAACATATAATACCAACAAAAATGGCAACCTTAACAAATTTAATTAAACAATAATAATAAACCACTTGTCTTGTGAAAACAACTGAAGAAGCATCCAAATCGAAATCTGTCTGCACAAGATTGATCCAGATGATGAAAGAGGATGAATGAACTTGACGGGGTGACTTACTAAAAATAGACACTCTCTCCAAGATTCTTGGAGCCCAAACCGAAAGCCAGAAATAAAAATCGAGAGCATCATTCAACTCCTCTAACTCATCTGAGCTCATCAGAACTATCTATTGACTTACTATAAATAGTAAGTTCACACCAAAGACCCTCTAAACATCTCGCCAGACCACGAGGATCACAATAATGACCTGGCACCATCAGATCAATGACCTGCAAAAAATGGGGACATTTTAGTGCTCCCTCCTAGAGATTGCTTTTCCTGAAGCAATCACCTGAACAAGAAAAATCACAGTCCACCTGGATCCCACAGAAAAGAATATACTGTGCCACTGACATCAACTGTAGGCTGCTGTAACATCACCCAAAATACAAATTGGGTAACTCTGTAAAGAGACCCAAAACAACCACTGACCCAAACTCCTGTACTGAATCTATCTCTTCCCGGATCCAGAAAGAAGTGAACTTTAGGATCATCAAAAACCAAGATGTATGCGAGACTCAGATCCCATACACACTGAACTCCCCCTGTGCTCCCAATTGACCTGTACTAAGTGTGTAGACCATTTGCACAACAGTGATGAATACCCCTGAACAAAGCTGTACCAGGACCCAGATATCCACACTGCATAATCTCTGCAGTCACCATAACTCTGCAAGTCACCTGCTACTGACTTGCAGCCAAAACTCCCATCAACTACTGATGGGAAGAACCCATCCCATAATGGATGATAAGGACTAGAAACCAAACTTCCCTTGCGAGAGATGAAATCTTCTACCTGTGGGTGAGAAAACAAATGATGAACATGCTGCACTGTATACAGTCGGTCGGAAACCCCAATCTCTGTCAATAGCTCATCATTACCAAACTGGGGGTCATGAGATGGCTCCAATCTCTGACTCCGCATAACTGTAGGCTGGGTAGGCCCTTGAGCAACTCTCTCAACAAATCCAACCTCGAAATCCCTGTGGGGATGCATTGTAGATAGAGTCTCCACAATCCTCCCTACCGACCTCCGGATAGCATAAGAGCCTCGGATGAGAGTACCCTCAAACACTCTATAAGAATCCTGTCGCACATCTGCACTCTCAAGTAAATACTCCATAAATGACTCGGTGCAGTAGAAATTATACGTGGAAGCGTCAACTTGCTCCCCCGCAATCCACAGCTGATCCCTCTGAAAATGCGGCACAACCAACTGTCTCATGCTATCAGCTATGTGAGATTATGAAATAGATTCACTCCTAGCTGAGGGAAGCAAATCAACATGAGAGCTTGACTCCATTGGTATTCCTACCTCATCCGAACCAAGAGATCCCATATCCTGAACATGTGTGTCTGCCACATCATCATGTTTCTTATCACCAGTCGTAAGAGAAAACTCACCACCAACCACCTCAATGTGCAATCAAAATGGGTCTGGGGCTGGTGTGGACCGCAAATGCTCCAACTCCACGGTCACCTCCTCTAACTGGATTTACGACTCCTGAAGGGTGCGCTGAGTGTCCTCGAAAACCTCAGTAGACGCTGTGAGCTCCTGGGTAAGCTCACTCACCTCCTGTCTGTCCATCAGTGCCTCATAAGATGTACTCCCCCACTCCACTAGGTGATCTCGATTGGCTACCATTTGTAAGTAATTATGTCTCTAAATCTTGAGAGCCTCACGCAAAGTATGAATCTCTGTCAATGAGAGGTAACCACCACTGGCCTCATCTTTCATAGGAGCATCCCAACCATAAACAACCAACAACTGACAAGGGGCATCAAAATGCTCGAGAGTAGAAGTAATATCTCTCTCATCAACTCGCAATTGGCTAGTCACATGATGACTCTACATAACAGGCCTCCTATGAACAACCTCAAACGCATGGGGTACACTATGAGAGGAAGCTATATCCAACAAATTCCCCTCAAAATCACTGTCTCTCTGTGTACGTTCATCTTTGTACACTTCAACAAACTGAGTACAGGCATCGGACACGTCCTCATCCAACCCCGAGGAAGCTGCTGCTGAATGTAACTCAACACAATCTCCAGCTACCTCGTCCTCTGCAACCATCTGACAGTCCAGATCCTGAGACACATCCTCATGAGTTACTGAAGAAGTAACCCCGTCTCTAAAAGTGGAAGCCCTGGCTGTAACAAACTCTTGCCACTCATAAGCTTCCCTATCCTCATCTGTGAGTCCCTGTAACACAGAATCTTGGAACCCACCATCACCATATGACAACGCTGAATCTACATCCAAAGTCAAATATAGAATGCCAGAAACACTACAACACTCATCGTCCTCGCTCTCAGCATCGGAGATATCTGCAATGCTAGTGTCCACACCATCTATCTGCATCTCCTCTACTAACTCTGGCTGCAAACACGACTCAATGTTGTCATGTGAATCAACTATACAGTGGCATGAAACTACATCTCCCAAATCAACCGCAACACTCCCATCTTGAGTGTCATCACCAGAAAGCTCAATGCACACATCCTCAACAGAAGAAGAAACCACTGTCTCCTGTATTGATCCCACACTGCGACTGCTATCATAAATCTCTGAGTTGTCAGAGCTCATACGCTCCTCGCAGTCATCACCCAACCTCTCACAGGGGGTGTCATCTCCAATGCAACTCATCGCATCCTCAAAAGTGTCATCAGATGTGTCTATACTATCAGCTCCCACATCTCCTTCTGAAATCTCATCGGCGGACACGTGTCTCTGCACACGACTCACCGTCAAGCTGTGCACCAATAATGCTAGAGCATGAACTGTCATCAACTGACCCCGCTGTAATGCCCAGATCACCAACCTCACCACTAGGAGACTTCGTACATGCCTCGGTCCTATCTGAGGAAGCAACTGCCTCCTGAACTGGAGCAACACTACTACAGTTGACATAAACATCTCCAATAATAACTCCCTCCATGAAAGAGTCTGATCTCTCAGTGATAACTGCAACATCAGCTGCCTCTGTACAATTCGTAATGACTGTTCTGGGGCCCTCAACCTGGTGATGCTCAGCACTACTGTAATCCAATGACATTGAAACATCCACTGGTTTGGTGTAATAAATCCATCATCAACACTGCGAATGGGAATAGCAAGAGGTTAACTAGATGTACGAACATCAGCATCACGGACAACTGTCGGAGAAAACTCTAGCCTTCTCCCCTGCAAACTCGATGTCGGCCTTCTAAAGGTAGAGACCATGTATCTCGTTGCCCTATCTATTGTAACTGGATCCGACAAACTCTCTACCAATCTCTGCTGATGCAGTCTAAGGTTCTACATGCTTTCTACTAAAGCATTTAATTCCGCTCTATTTCCCTTACTGCTATGACAATTTCCGAAACTGGATCTCCTGTATTTATCCATAGGTAGGGAAAATGGAAGTGTTGGTCACTTTTTAAATACTTCTGAAAATAAATGATTCCATACTCCACATAACGGTAAGGAAAAAGCTCTGATACCACTGTGAAGAGACTGACTAGCTCTTGGCTCTAGGTAATTAATTTTAAAAAAATGTTTTACACTTCCTCAGGATTTTTAACAAGAGATTATGTAACTTAGAAATTCTTCAAAAATATATTGCCATAAAATCTAGACAATCGATTTACAATTAAAAACTCATGAAACTGAATGCTTTAATGATTAATAATCTAAATTCTGTAAATGAACCTTTAAAAATAATAATGGCACCTCACAATAATCTCACAAACCGAGACACAGCCTTGAATGAATATCATCACTTCCAGCAGTCACGTGGCAGCAAGTAATTAAAACGTGGCTGTTATAAATCTCCAACAAATTTGACGCAGCACCAAGACTAAGATAGCTGCCACCTTAAGGAGTCACATGGCAGCTTGAAACTATACGCAGGCCCTTGCTGTGTAAAAACGACCCTCAAAGGAAAATGTGAGAGCTGCAAATGAAGCGTTTCAGCTTCCTAAAACCTGACGCACTTAGCTTGCTGGTTGACGCAGCATGTAGATGAATAACCAATGCCGTGTAACACCTGTCCTTTCCTCTATTTTAAACACAGCCTGTATGGAATCAATGAAACTTGAACAATTACGAACTTGTCCAGCCAATTGCTCACAACCGTAATTTCCCAAACAAATTCAGAACTTCAGCAAGAAGACAAATTAAACCTGTTGAGAATTAATTGATTTGCCTGTAGAATAAAACTTCTCATAATTCCAGTATACTTCAGCACTGGTTTATGACCTCAGGTACAGTTGCAAAATTCACCATCAATCTGTAATGGCTCAAAATGCCAGAAGAGGAATCAGTCGTGAAAACCCTAGCCGGGTAGTCTCTCTCACAACTTCAATAAAATCGTAATTCAACAATGGATCCTTTTCCTTTCACAAAGCATTGCTTTTATAATTCAAAAGTGTCTTCTCTCACACACTTTTCACTTAAAACACTTTTTATTCTTAGGCACATATTGAATAATATAATTTATTAATTCATTTGGCTCCAAAAAAGGCCTTTTCACCAATATCATGAAATTATGACACGCAAGGTCCTTGTTTCTTGTGCCCAAGATTTAAAACTTTTCATCTTGGTTCCAACGAGCTATAACACTAAGGTATCCAGCATATAAGATCAACAAAAATGGCAACCTTAACAAATTTAATTAAATAATAATAATAAACCACCCGTCTTGCGAAAACAACTGAAGAAGCGTCCAAATCGAAATTTGTCTGGACAAGATTGATCTAGATGATGAAAGATGATGAATTAACTTGACAGGGCGACTTACTAAAAATAGATGCTCTCTCCAAGATTCTTGGAACCCAAACTGAAAGCCAGAAATGAAAACCGAGAGCATCATTCAAGTCCTCTAACTCATCTGAGCTCATCGAAACTATCCATTGACTTACTATAAATAGTAAGTTCACACCAAAGACCCTCTAAACACCTCGCCAGACCATGAGGATCACAATAATGACCTGACACCATCAGATCAATGACCTACAAAAAATGGGGACATTACAGTCCTCCCTCCCCAAGATTGCTTGTCCCCAAGAAATCACCTGAACAAGAAACATCACAGTCCATCTGGATCCCATAGAAAAGAATAGACCGTGCCACTGACATCAACTGTAGGCTCCTGTAATATCAACCAAAATACAAATCAGATAACTCTGTAAGAGACCCAAAACAACCACTCACCCAAACTCTTGTACTGAATCTGTCTCTGCCTGGATCCCGAAAGAAGTGAACTTCAGGATCATCAGAAACCAGGATATATGGGAGACTCAGATCCCATACACACTGAACTCCCCTTGTGCTCCCAACTGACCTGTACTAAGTGTGTAGACGATTTGCACAACAGTGATGAATACCCTTGAAGAAAGCTGTACCAGGACCCAGATATCATTTGTCTTTTGACCCATAGGTAGAAGATTTCATATCACGCAAGGGTAGTTCGGCTCCAGTTTCTTATCATCCATTATGGGATGGATTGGCACCATCTTTTACAAATGGAATTGGCTGTTGCAAGTTAGACTACTTGCAGTATCCACACACCCAGGACTGTTTGTCAGAGGGTAGAGTTGATAACAGTGATTCTGGCACATTTGGTCATTGTCGTTTTCTCATTGCAGTTGGGTGTGAGTGTCGGATAGACAGGTACTGAGGCTTTTACAGAGTTGTTATTTCAGTTGGGTTGAGTTCTGCTGGGTGTTTTTCTGCATCGGCATCTGCATTTGGTTTTTGGATGTTGTTTTCAGTGATGTCTGTTATTTGGGTGTTTAGGATAGTTTCTCAGATGTTGGTGTCTGTTCTATTGGTATTTTCTTCACAGGAGTATGGTGAGGATCGGGACATTATTATGACCATCCTTGGGATCTGGGTGGTTGACGATGTTGCTTGTTTTTTCTTGATTGCTTGAGGACAAGCAATCTTGGGAAGGGAGGACTATAATGTCCCCGTTTTTTAGACTTTGGGATTAGCTTGTTTTGGCGACCCTCGCAGGCTAATCAGGTGATCAGAGGGGGTTAGATGACGGAGCTAGTGTTGGGATTCCATTCTGGAGGTTCAGTTTACCAGGTCTGCTCTTCATTCGGGTCAATTTGGTCAACTTACTATTTTTAGTAAGTGGTATTTTGGGTATGGCCAGGATTAGCAGGGGGTCTGCACGAAGTGTTAGATGTGCCAGGATCGAGTTTCAGGGAATCTCCAGTTTGAGAGACTTACTATTTTTAGTAAGTCTATTTTTAGTAGTTGGCTATTTTTGGCAGTGGGTTATTTCTGGCAGGTTAGTTGGCGTTTGAGGCTCTGGTGTCAGAAGTGAGTTTGTCACAGTCAGTGTGATTCAGTGGCTCTGGTTTTAAAGGTTATCATTATTAAATTTAATTATTTTAATTTAATAACTTTATTACTTTATAACTTTAATGTTATAAAGTGAAGTTATCTTTTAAAATGCCTTTTTAATGAAAAAAGTGAAATTGTGCTTTTTCCAAAAAAGCTATATATTCATTTCGAAAAAGCACTTTCATTCATCCATTGTTGAATTATGATTTTATTGAAGTTGTGAGAAAGACTACCTGGCTAGGGTTTTGAGGACTGATTCCTCTTCTGGCAATTTGAGCCATTATATATTGATGGTGAATTTTGCAGCTGTATTTGAGATCATAATCCAGTGCTGAGGTATATTGGAATTCTGAGAAGTATTAATCTAGAGATAGATGATTGCATTCCAAGGGTTTAATTATTCTTCTTGCTGAGGTTCGATTTTATTGGGGAATATGTTGTATCTTAATTGTTGGTGTTGCAATTAAGAAATTGGCGTTTGAATTATTCAAAAGATCAAGCACGTGATTGATGTCTTGGCCGTACGTTATTGAAAGACCCCTATGTTAGAAATAGAGGCTGTCTTCATACCTCACGTGAGTGCCATTTTCAGCTACAGTAGGGTGCGTGAGTTTAGGAGGCTACGACACCTCCATTGACTGCCGACGTGACTGCTAAAGGGGCTGTTTTCATTCTGCTAGGGCCTGTAAATTACTACAGGACAGCCACGTGATCATTACCAGCTGCCACGTGACTGCAAGAAAGCGGCGCTAATTAATTCTGGGCTGTGTCACAGTTTGGAGGATATGACATTTGCAAAAATTTGCAGAATTTGCTAGGTGCCATGATTTTATATTAATAAATTGCTTATATGGTTGGTTTGACATGGGATTAAAAATAATAAATGTTATCAAGGATATTCTTTTGTCTGGATTTGTTATTTTAATAAATGGTGAAAATCTGAAAGCGTTAATTGCATTTCATATTTATTGTTTTTCAATTCTGGAAGTAATTTAAAGGTGCAATTACATTTGAGAAAAAAGCTAGTTTGTTAATAAGAGCCTGCAAGGGTTCTTCACAAGGTGATTTGCTGCATGACAGTCAGGATATTATGGTAACATTGCAGGATAATATTTAGAGAGCTCAGAATCAGCAAAAGCAGTATGCTGATCAGAGGAGAGTTGCTCGATCTTTTCAGGTAAGGGATATGGTATATTTGATGCTACAGGCCTACAGGAAGTCATCCATTCGAAAGAGCGGAGCTGAGAAGCTCAAACCTCGGTATTATGGCCCTTTCCGTGTTGTCAGGGGGGATGGCGAGGTTGCTTATGAGCTTGATTTGCCAGAGGATGACAAGGTGCATAATGTATTTCATGTTTCGAGCCTCAAGAAGGCGTTAGGCAGACATGTCGTCCCATCTTCTATTTTACCCCCATTGGATGATGAGGGGAAGCTGGAGTTGATTCTTGAGGCTATTCTGGACACTACAGAGAGACATCTACGCAAGCAAGTCATTAGGGAGTTTTTGGTGAAGTGGCATGGGTTACCAGTTGAGGATGCCACTTGGGAGTCAAAGGATATTCTTCAGCATCTTGGATTGCGATTTCTTGAGGACAAGCAATCTTGGGGAGGGAGGACTGTGATGTACCTATTTTAGCAGGGTTGAGGAGGATGTTTTGGTCAGTTCATCATTGTGACCCTCGTGAGTTGACAGTTGGATTTGAGGGTATTTGTGTTAGACTTGCTATTTATGGTAAGTCTATTTTTGGGTGGTTGCTATTTTTGGCAGTACAGTGGAGGCTCAGGGAGCTGTGTGTCAGGAGCATTTAATCAAACTTTTTCTTGGATCTTAATTAAGTTTTTTGCATATGGAGTTATTTATTAAGCTTAGCTTAATTAATAACTTATGAGTTATTGTTTTAATTGCTTCTTAAGTGAAATGAGTAAGCTTGAAGCTATTGGGTTTAGTTTGTTGAAGAAGCCTTAATTTTTTAATGCTTATTAAATGAGCCTTGGAGATTTTCGTAAGCATTCTATTATGCATATTATTTTGGTGAAGAAAATCGAATTGGGAAGAGAACTTGAGGGTTTGGACTTGGTCTTGAAGAAATGACAAATTTCTTCAGATTTTTTCCTACACTTTGAATGGGATCTTCATGCCAATGAATTGTGTTGTTTTTTTGTTCATAATATGTTGAATCTAGAGTCCGTACGGCAATTGGAAGGGAGCTGCGATTTAATTCAGAGGTGTGCGAATTTGAGTTGCAGCTGCGATTTGTTCTTGGGAAGGCTGCCATCCCATGCTTGGTACCTCTTTCTGCGTAAGGCACTTCCATATACGAGGGTGTCTTAGATAATAATAATTGCTGGCGTCTTCATTTAGAGGGCTGCGTCTAGTGTGGCCAAGCAACTGCATTTTCAAAGAGGTGCCTACTTTGCAATTAAAATATGTATTGTTTCTTGAATATTTGCAAGCATTTAAAATTAAATAAATTGGTGAACATTTTGAAAAAGAAGTATTTTGTTGTTTGATACTATTTCTTATATTGGAAAAAATTGCAAAAAAAAATCATATATGTTCAAAAAACAGAAAAAAAAGACAAAACAATTTAAAAAAAAGAAGTCTCCAGCATAGAGCCAGCAAGGCTCTTTACAGCCCATAAAAGGAGACTTCAACAAAAAATTAGAATTGGCTTTCAACCAGAGACACAACCCAATAGACTTAAGAATCACTTCTTAAAAATGTACTAGAGCATTGTTTATCTATAACATGTTGGTATTGTTGATCTGTACACAATCTCTTTTCTGTAAAGATTATGTTCCATACATATCTTATGCCACTGTTCACTAGACAGCGGTTTTAATTGTAGATTTCTTCTCCATTTGATAACAATTTATTCTTTGGACTTGATGGTGATTGGACAGAACTTTGGCAGAATTTCTCCTCTCCCTTAAATCTTCTTGATTGGCATTCCCACTCCAAGGGCTTCTTCACTCTGATACCAGGTGTGGAAGAATGAATGCACTGAGTTTGACAGTTTTTGTTAGCATACATTTCAATGAGTGTGGCTTCTATTATATTGAATGAAGAAGTTACAAGGTGGATGTAACTTACTTGTTTGACATAACTATTGTGGCATTATTACTTCAACATAAGCAATAGATGTCCATGTACAAAGTTTATTCTAATGTTGTATTACACGTGATAAAGAACACCACAGTAACCGACAGCAAATGTCGTTCTTATTGGTAAACAAATAACTTGAGAATATATACTTGGTTTTTGTTTCATATTCTTTGGATCCTGTAATATATAATTTTTTTGTCAACATTACATTCAACAAGTATCTCTTCTTTGCACCTTTGTTTAATCTTAACTATTGGGCATGGTATTAGCTAGGTAGCGTGGATAGGAAATACTGAATATGTAACTGCATTATTTTGTGTAATGTTCCCTGCTGGGAGTCTGCTCAAATTTCAAAGATGATCTTCGTTTACCATGTTATCAATTTAAATTAAACATAAGAGATAATTTAGGATCCATAATTGATATGATAATTAACATACTCATTCCAAATTCTCTATTCCTTTCCTAACCAATAACCTTAAGAAGGATGGGGATTTACTTGTCCTTAGGGCATTTGGACACCAATCTACAAGTAGGCTTCCTCAAGATTTCTAGAGCACGTATGCATACCTATCTTGGGACTATCCCTCAAGGATTCGTAATGTATGTCCTTACCCCATATTGGGAGTTTCCTCCTACATTGTGAGGTTTTACTCCATTTCTCCTTGACAAAACCAACCTATCCTCTTAATGGTATTAGTGAGGAAAATAAGGGAATTGGATGAAGAGCATACTAATTATAAAGAATTTATAAACTATGATTATATTTGTATAAAGAAATACATCATATTCCCCCCCCCCACACACATAATGAATGCTATCACTAACTTAATATCACAAAGTATATTTCAGATTATCAATATTAATAATGAGATACTATTTATCAGTGTAACACGGGGAATTGTCCCTCCCTCAAAACCCCCACGCACCCGGGTCGGGGACGTCCCCGCGTTGGAGACCTCGCTTTCCCAAATCCCCCCACCACTACCTTCGCACTACCATCTCGCCGCTGGGGGTTTCTGCAAGCAAAAGTTGCAGCTACAACGCTTTTGATAGAAAGGGGGTTTATTGGCTATCGTAAACACACACACACACTACATATGCATATTTATCATAGTTACAAGACTCGAACTCGCCTCGGACTCGGCAAGCTAGATTTGGGCTCGGACTCGGACTCGGTGCCCGAACTTGGCAAATTGAAAAACCAAAGAAATTCAAAGATTTTTAAGGATTTATGTCATGTCCCCTTCTTAGTGACATGGACTTTTTCCAAGGATTAGCCTATGACAGGCTCTCGTAGGCTAATGGTGTTGTGGAGGGAGCCATTTTTGGCGACTATTTGGAGATTAGATGGCTTTATATGTGGTTGGGGGAATGGCTCTTTATTATGTTTTATTGTTATATTACTTTATCGGGGCCATTTGTTATAATTTGTTGTTGAGTTGCACTGTTTATTAAAAAGTAATATTTCATAAAGTCCAAATATTTTAATAGAACATTTGGGATGTTTCTAGAAGTTTTAAGTGACTTCTAGTGGAAGCCAATGGAAAAGAATAAATAGACCTCATGGTCTCTCATTTTGGACATCCAAGTTATTATTGCTATTGCTATTCTCTCTACAAGCATTTGTGGAGCCATTGGGTCTGCAGATTTTCAGCTTGTCATTGGGAATGGAATCTCCCAATTGATTGCATAACTGAGGGAGTGAAATATCTCTTGAAGGGTTGCATTTGTGGAGGTGATATTTCAGTCACTTCACTAGCGCATCATTGAGGCATAAGCCTATTCTGAGGACATCTACATTTCAGCGAGGGTTTGTACCGAGGAGCTTCATTACAGGGCATCAATCTTGAAGGAGAAGAAGTATTTGGATGCTGGTCATGATCATCTGCAAGTCTGACATAAGAATCAGGGTTTTCAGGACAGACCTAGGAAGCACATTTTTGTTCGTATCTTCCTCATACCTGGTCGGATTTGCTTGGGACCAAGTGCATTGGATTTCTAGGAGTATGGCGATCAAGTTTGGGGTGTTTTGAGCCCTCAAAACACTCACATTTATTTTCTAGAAAAATCGCAAGTGTCAGCTGGAGACGTGTTTTTGGGAAGAGATAGACTTTCAGTTGGAAGGCATTTGGGATGATCAAATTGGTTGCAACATCATCTGCAGTTCATCTACTGCTCTCAGCCAATCAGGTTCTATCATTCTCGGTCTTATCTTGCATTGTAACTAAGAATATAAGTTTCAACTGAAGGTGAATTTGTAGTTTCAGCACTTGTGCATTTTAGTATTGTAAAAGTCATTGATTGCCAATATTAAATAAGAAGGAAGGGTTTAGTAGTTGTATTGGAAAAGAATTGTAATTGATAAAAGGTATTGGCTGGAAATGTACTTCTTTGTCATAATTTGATGATATATATATGGCACAATGATCATGGTATCTTTCTACATTTCTCTTAAGTGAATAGAAGTGGTTGGATGTATGTTTGTTATTCTGAAATTTCATAGCAGCAGCATATATACATTGCATGACAAGTGTTTGACAAAATTCCAAGTAAGAAGTTAAGTGGTTTTAAGGTCCTAGCTAGTAGGGGACTTTACAATTTAAAACTTTATCCATGCATCATTCAGACAATTAACATCAAAGACACAATAATTGAGATAAATAGAAGCTAATTTGCACACATACACAAGTTTACATTTATCACATAAGTATAAATGCGAATTTCTGAAGGAAATAAGTTAACTGTTAAACTAGTTACTAAATAACACATTAGAAATCTCAAACATAGTGTCATTGTCAAAAGTCTACAATATTCATGGAAAATGAAATCCATGGAATCAAAAGTTCAAAACATATATCAAAATAAAAGCTAGAGCCTAGAAGACTAAGGCTCTATGTCTTCTTGCGTGTACGCCTAAGATAGGTCATGGAAGATTCTACAGTCATTTTTTGTCCCTGTGTCTGAGGCTCAACCCTAGTGGCATCCTCATCATCCTAATCCTCCTCATAATCCTCATCATCCTCAGATCCCTCATTCTCAGCCTCAGCCTCAGCTTGTACGTCCTCCACTGGGTCGCATCGCGCTCTAGCCGCCTCTTGTGCCATTGCTACTACCTCCGCCTCTTGATCCACCTGATCAACCCATTCCAAGTCTTCATCACTGAAGACAGGATCACCAATCTCAATGTTCCACTTTGCTAGTGGATCAACCTCCTATAAAATGATAGGAGATATGTCGGTACCCAAGATCTATCTATGACGAAGGCGAAGGTTATAATGCACAAACACAAGATCATTCATCCTTTTCGTTGCCAACCTATTGTGCTTCTTCGATTGTATATGCTCGAGCATACTCCAATTGCGTTTGCATCTTGAAGCACTACATGGCTGGCTCAAAATACGAACTGCAATCCTTTGTAAATTTGACACTGTATTACCAAACATCTCCCACCATGCATTTGAAACAAGAGATTTAAAAATCAATTCTATAACTTTGACTTTATCAATGTAAAATGATAATAGAATTAGAAATTAGAATTTAGATTTTACAATCATAGATTTTTACCTGGCATCAATAGTGTCCGATTTTTTTTGCATAAGTCTCGTGAGAATAAGTCTCCTTGTGAAGTACTATACATTTCTATCTCATGGATTACATGTGTTCCAACTGATTCATCTAGTGACATTCTCTCTACAACATCATAGAGCCCACTCCACACCTCATCATCGACCTTAAAACCTGGGCTGAATCGGAATGCTGGATTAAGGAAGCGGGCAGCTGCATGTATAGGCTTGTGAAGTAGATTGTGCCATCGTCGATCAATGACAGCCCATATGGGACCATATTTATCTCGATTCCCTGCATAAAATTTTTTAATGGCCTCTTTCATGCTATCCATGCCCTCATAAATATATCCCATTGTGGGCTTCTCTCCATCAACAATTCATAGGAGAACAACAAGAGGCTCTATGAATTGCAATCATTGTGAAAGTAGAAAGTTAGAAACATTAAGCTTTAATTTTTACTTTAAAAAATAAACAATGAACATAAACAAGTGTGAACAAAAATGATGAAATGAAATGAAAATGAGGAAAAAAAGGAAAATTACATCCACAATCTCCTTGGCCGGTTGCCAAAAGCCACTCTCATAAAAAATCCGATCAGTTGTCTCACTCCCTGCATTGGTATTTGCATATGATGATGCAGTCCACTCCTCACTTACAAACATGCGTTTCAAAGAGCCCTTGGACTTAAGAAAAGATTGCAACGTGAGAAAATTTGTTGCAAATTGGGTGAGCCCTTGACGAGACAACTCTTTTTTATTTGTTAACTTCCTCATAAGGTTGAGGACCTAGGTATGATTATATATGAATTTATTCATTCCTTGTTCTACACCTATTTTTATCCAAGTAAGTTTGCCAAGATCCTCCAACATGAGGTCAATGCAATGAGCAGCACAAGGGCTCCAAAACAAGTGGCGGTGCCTCTCTATAAGAAGTTTACTTGCAACAACATAATTTTTTACATTATCTGTGACTATTTGCACCACATTCTCCTCACCCACCTCCTTCAACACTTCCTCAATTACCTCACAAAGATGCTCAACATTTTTTTTTCCCTGAAGCATCAATTGATTTCAAAAACACTATGGCACTTGAGGAAAAAAAAATAATTTAGTACAATCATAATTTAAAAACTTAATCACTAAATCAATAGTTTACTACTAGTAAGTAGTAGTACTAAGTACAAGTTCTACAATTACCTGATGAGGAAACAAGAAAATTAAGCAATGTTCTATTTCTTTTGTCAGTCCAACCATCAGTGATGATTGTGCAACCCTTCCTCCATACCTCACGGTGCTCCTTAATTGCAACTTTTACATCAGCTACCGTTCCGGTCAAAATATGACCTTTAAGCTCCTCATCATTAGGGTTTTGAACCCTGGACCACAAACAGTAACAACATCTATTGCAATTTGCCAAGAAGGAGACCTAAAACAAATTAAATAAACACAATAAGTATACTATTAAGTTATCCCTTCAATGTTAAAAACTAATATAATGAATGTGGCATATTCTTGAGTCTTAAAAGCAAGAAAAATAAGACAGAGAAATTAAAATAATAACAAGTACCTTGGTGTACTAAATGGAATGTTGTTGTAGAAAAACAAATCTCCAAGTGTCATTTTCGCAGCCTCATGCTTCTTATTCCAACCCATGCTCTCAAGTTATGGTTGGGCACCCGAAGTCGTGCGTGGAACAAAAATGGAATCTAGTGTGGATTTCTTCTTACGAATACGAGACCCAATGGTCACTTTTGCACTTGCAATACCACTACTAGATGGAGGTAGTGGAGAACGAAGACTTGTAGAGCTCTCTCCACCTAAGTTTGCCATTTCTTCGTATTGCTTCTTTCTTAATTCTTTTTTCTCATCATGGGCCTTTAAA
Source organism: Chamaecyparis obtusa (assembly GCA_027943335.1). Classification (NCBI taxonomy): domain Eukaryota; kingdom Viridiplantae; phylum Streptophyta; class Pinopsida; order Cupressales; family Cupressaceae; genus Chamaecyparis; species Chamaecyparis obtusa. Next base: position 458,575 of record BSBK01000269.1, on the reverse strand, counting down.
TGAGCTTGCATTTCACATATAACCTCCGGGGTTGCTTTTTGACATGATTTAGCATCACGCCCTGATATATGTGCAAGATGATATTTCAATCTGTTAATACCTCCCTTATTATATTTAACATTACAATGCCAACACATAACTACTTTTTTTGAGCCCAGGATGGCATGTTTCCAAGCTTTATCCCTTGCTACACGAATAGGGTCTGCATCTGGGTTAACTGGAGGCCTAGATGAACTACCCTCAGGATGAGACATTATGTTGCTACTGCAATATATCATAAATAAAATAAAAGCATCTACAATAATGAAAATCAAAGACTAGGGCTTCTTACTTTTCAAGTTTTTTCATCAATATAAAATGTAACAAATCTAGGATTCTAAAGACAAATAAATGTAAACAAAATGAAAATATGAAACTTGAATGTAGAAAATTCATAAAACAACACAAAAATGTAACTCACCTCTTCAAAATTGCTCCGAAAATGAAGAAATACAACTCAAATTTATAGAGGCCTCCTCCAAATGCTTCTTTTAGCTCCTCTCAATGTGTGAATACAAGCTAGAAACTACCACAAACAATCAACAATCAATATATGAGAGCCAATCGATTTGCTAATCTATTTTCTAAAACCCCTATATTCTTCTCTGAAGCCTTTTTTCTCTCTTCTAAGCGTTTGTAAATGATGGAATGACCTTTTTAGGTCTTAGAGAAGGCATATAACACAAAAAGAATGATTAAAAATAATTCAAATAAAATATTTTTTTCTTTTTAATGAGTGCTGGACGCGGCAAAGTCCGGAGGATGGGACTCACCGAGTCCATCAAGTCCTGGGATGCAGCGAGTCCTTTAGGACTTGGCCAGGACTCGGCCGAGTCAGCTTGTCGAGTCAAAAAGACTTTGCAAGCCTGACTTGGCTCGAGACTCGTTGAGTCTTGTCAGGACTCGCAGAGTCTTGTATCTATGATATTTATGAATGTATGTACATGATTTCGTATTTTTTTTGATATCATGCTACTCATTGTAATCATCTTTATGATATTTTTGATATTCATGTTGCAATTTTGCCATGTTCAAGTATTTGGTATTATAATTTATTAGTTCTTATACTATTATACATCATTTCATAACTAGTATTTCGAGTACTATATGTATAGTATATTATAGCACGTCCATGCCACTTGGGATTAAGAAACATGACCATGCCAAATTGAAGCCGCCCCCCCGCTGCCATCCCCCCCACCATCCTCAAATTGAAGCCCTTCTTTCCCTCTTCCCGGAAACCCGTATCGATGTCCCGATGTCCCCCAGTGCCTGTGTTACACTGCTATTTAGTATTTATCAATATTATCTGGTTTAATCTTTCATACTACTGAGAGTATATTTCAAATTATTAGTATTAATCATGAGATATTATTTATTAGTATTATCTGGTATAAGCTTTCATATTACTTACAGTAAAATACTTTTGCCAGTGATCAGAACCAGCACCCTTCTAATATTTTCTTGTAACATATATACTAATATATCCCGATCTAAATCCTGATTGCTGCCTTTTGGATGGTGTTTGGTTTCTCTTTTATACCCATATCTCTGAAAGGCCATGCCACTTGGGATTAAGAGACACGTCCATGCCACTTCTTAACTATTCATTATTTATAAACAATTAATGATAATCGCTGGTTACATGATCATATTTGCCGCACTTGGACAACATTATTCACTCCCTTATTACTGTCGTAATACTTGTCATTGGTTCTACACCTTCATCATTGCCCAGTTCTTCTGGAACAATTCTGATTGCATTTCCGTCTATAGCTGGTGGCGATAGTGTTTTCTGTGTATTCGTGTTGTGATGGGGTCATGACATTTTTACCCTTTCTTATGAATTATCCCCCAAGAACAAGATTTATGTCTACATCACTTAATCCCATAAGTTGTTGATCAACACAATAGATCTAGTGTCACTAGAGATTTGGTATCCTTTGATGCTCGTCTACACAAGGCATTGATAATTTGGGATCACAACCAACTAAATTTCCATCACCTTTCGAAATTGGATCACAAATAAAATAATTTAAATAATTTGATGAAACCAGTATATCTAATCATAAAGTTTATAATGCCTCTGCTCCAATGGGGACATAAATATGTACTGTCGCAAAGTTGTCACTTTTCTTGGGGCATAGTCCACTTATTTGTGGGCTATTTAACACTAACATATAGATTGTCCATCTGTTATGAGTGATAGTTATCTTATTCAGGAGCAAGTACTAACAACAAGATTCCACAGAGTGAATCCCACTAGTAGAATACTCAGTGATTTGCAATTAAGGTAAAATTTAAAATTTTAGTCAACATTAACCAGATGCTCTTTTCATACCTTTTGAGGTAATTAACTTAAGAGTCTAATACATCTGTCAAAGCTTTAAATTTGTTTCTGTTCTTCAGTCAAACTGTTGTTACAGGAAATTCAATGGTACTACTACTTGTGGATGTTGCAGCTTTTGACTAGACTCCTTGAGTAAATCAAACTACACTGAATCCTCATTTAAAGAATCAAGTGGATTGTTAGGGTCATGTTCTCTTTGGACAGACCTTTGGATTGATTGGCTTTACAGGTCTCAGCTAATCTTCAAATTAATAACAGTCAAGTGCAACAATCAAATCACTTAAAATGAATTTATATTTTCTGTCATTGTACTCATGGTCTCAGGGCTTCTCTTGGTTCTGTCAAGGTAAATTCACCTAAATTGGGGATCAATACTGGCCACCACATTCTTCCTCTATGTGTAGCTACTAGGGTACTTCTCTTATTTTCTCATTCTAGATATGTTATATCAGAAGTTTCTTGATCTAGAGGGAAAGCACCCCTTATGTCTACATTCCACAGGACCTATCTACAAGCATGTTACCAACTTCAAATCTACCTGTAGTAGATCAGTGACTACAGACCTCATGCTACTTCTAGTTGCATCCAAAACAAACTATTTTTGAGCCTAACTTATTAAATATTGACTACGTATTATATGCAGCCATAGAAACAAGTGGTATTTAGTATTATTATATGTTACAGGCTTCTGTGGCATCAAGAGATTTTGGAGAAGGATGGTTTTGTAGAACGACCATTGACCAGCTCTTGTAAGCTTCTATTTACTGTAAGGCCTCCTCAAGTGTGAAAGGCTTAAGTCTTGACACATCTCTTATTGCAGCACTCTTTCAATCTATCAAAGCGTTTTCCAACTGCCCTTTGTGTTGAAATATTTCTACAAGCAAGCTAGCTTGGTAGAATTATCTGGGATAGGATGTCTCACTAACTTGTTTCCCTATGTTATTGAAAGTCATGCAGCAATCTTCCTGGGTATAAGCCTTACAATTATGACAACATGCAGTCACTAAATGATCCTAAGTGATGATTGCTAGCTAGTCAGCCTTGTCTTTACTGCCGTCACTCATTTGTTACATGTCAAATTCCGGCCATGAATGTTGAAAAGTGAATGTTCTAGTGATCTTGCATTGGACTTATTGGAAAATGATAGAGATTTAATCTAGTCAATCCCTTGATTTATTTCCTCTGAATTTTCTAGCAAGCTTAGGAATGAGAATTCTCTCAAGTATCGTTTGGGTAATGTAATGGAATTGTCAGCTCTGTTGGTTGCATTAGATTTCACAACTTCATCCTTTTCTAATGATTCTTTCTAGGGAATTTAAATAATGATCATAATGATCAGTGCCCTTACCTGTCTCTTTGGACTTTGATCACTCCCTTCACTCCTGTTCTGACTACATTCTCATCATTTGATTGTGGCAATTGAAAAATGTAGGGCTTTTCGATTTTGTCCACGCAGTTCCCTTCTCTGTTTTACGATCTTTGGTTGCCATCCTCTCTGCTGCTCTTAATAGACCCTCAATAGTCGACTGTGTCTCTCAAAAAATGTAAAGCTTGGCTAATTTTGCACACAGTTTGTCTTGTGCCCTCCAAGCAACTTCTTATGGCTTCCACCACTGAATACAATATTGATTTCAAATATTCCTCTAAATGAGGGTTCAGTATGGAGCGACTCTTGGTGCTCCCTTGTGTGGGCAAGAACCTTTTTTCGATACCACCATTATGTTTCTATTCCTAAATCTTCCACTATAGCTAGCAATACTTAAAAGCTTGAAATTTTTGAAGATTTTAAAGCTGGAAAGCTGAAATTTTTCTCTTCCCATCCTGTTGAAGACATAAAAATTTGATATTTTGAATCAGCCTAGAACACTGAAAAAGCAGAGAATGGAACTGAAAAGTTCCAAAAATAAGCTAAACTAATATTAACCTAAGCTAGCAGGATACAGATATGGCGCACATGAGCGGGCACATTGTAAGGGATGTAGGGAAAATACACTCTTAACACTTTCATATAGATAATTCCAATCTCTCATTTTTCTTATTGACATATGTTTGTAAGAAATATATAATCATAGAGGTGTCTTTTTGAACTCTATTGCTGCTTGTTTTCCATATTTCCTTTCTTCAAGTCTGGATTGTATGTCCTGGCTACAACTCTGCTCAACTTAGGATGGTTTAGATTTTAGAAGTCAAGCTAAACAAGTTCATTAATTTTTGATTCAAATTTCAATACATAGTTTTGAAGTAAGCTCCAATCCAATTAATAATGTTCCTTGTAAACTCAACCCAATTAAAAAATGGATTGTTCTTATATGCTTTTTTAGCTGAGTTTGTTATTCTTTCTTGTTGAATGCCTTCTTATCTTCATTTCTCTTGGGATTTATGTAATTTGAAATTTTCCAGTTCTGAACAAACAGGACACTGAATACACTTAATTCTGTTTAGATTTATTGACAAATATGGAACTCATGTTATCACTGGAGTAAAGATGGGAGGGAAAGATGTGATTTTTGTTAAACAACCACACAATTCAAGTCTTCCAACAACAGATGTACAGGAATTGTTAAAAAGAATAGCAGATGAAAGATTTGCAGATGGTAATGGTCCGTTCAGTTTTGAATCTGAGGAAAAGTCCCTAAGAGACAAAGTAAGAATGTTTTCACTCTTTAAATCTTTGTTGGTATTATTGAATTTATGCACTTGTAGTATTTTTTGATAGCCTAGTTGCATAAACTTGGAAAGAACGAACAAAAGTTATGAAATGCAAAGTGAAAATCTAGAAGTGTTTAATAAATTGGTAAAGAATAACTAGAGTTAAGGAAAATATAAATTTTGTATTTGGCACCTTAAATTGTATTTATATTTGTAAAAAACAGTCACCTGAAGACAGGGAGACTTGGAGGTTTTGGTACCGGTACTGGTATGACAATTTTTCAAAAATAGGAGACATGGTACCTGGAGAAAGCAATTTTTTTTTAATAATTTAATAATTTCCAAGAAATATCATAACATAGAGCTTTGAAATCAGAAAACAAGAACAATGGAAAGTTTTAATTATGAACATTGAAAATTTAGAACCATTGAATCCTTAGTTCAAAATATCGCAGATATATCTGCGATAAGTATACTTGTGATATTTTCTGTGTCCCCATAAACTACATCAATTTATCGAAGAAAACTTATCACAGTGAAGTTGGAATTTATTGCCAAGAAAACAAGTAAAATATTGACGATATTTCGGTTATTTATCGCAGAATCAAGCATACTCATCGCCCGGGAGCCTATTATAGGCAGTGATGGCCCAGAAAAGGCCAGAACACTTTTTTTTATTGGAAAATAGATTTGGACAAAGGGCAAAGAGGAGAAAGAAGGTGGATTCGCAGTGGGATTGGATGATATTCATGAGCAGGATGAGGGCACTGAGTCTGAGAGTGAGGAGGATATAGATGATGAGGAGTCATTGCCAGTGTCAGCACCATCTACATCTAAGATGGAGGACGAGTCACATTCACAAAGGACTTCTAAGGTTAGACCCCCTCCCATTCCAACAGTTTTTACTAGAGCTGTAGGGAGGGGGAAGAGGAAGATGTAGACTACTTTGATATTGTACTTGACACTTGTATTTTCTTTTAGTTTAACAAGGACAATTTTCTATTTTTAGTTTGCTTCAGAGTTCAGACTATTAGACTATGGCTACGAGCCATCAGCATTCCACATGAGGATGCAATTTTGTATCCTATTTGCATTTATATATATCTAGATCAGCTTGTTTGGTTTGTTTGCTCATTTACTGAATCATTAGATGCATTTCCTTATTGAATTTTGCAAAAAAATTGCATTTCTAATTAAATTTATGCAATTTTTAAGTTTTTGATATTTTCCCAAGAAGTTCCCGACTTATCTCTGCTATTTGTCGATATCTTTTTTTGGGCCCTCGCCGATAAGTTGTCGATACCGATATTTTGAACTATGAATCAAAACATGATATCGCATATAGTCTACTATTTAATAGTAATGACATTTATTCAATTAATATTGTTTCATATAGAGTCAAATAGTTCAAAACTCACACTGCATATCTAATTTTTGAGTCTTCGGTTAGAGCCTAAAACGATGCAAGTCTTAGTCTAAATGCAAAGTCGTCGGGCCTGAAACAATGGTCAAAGACTCAAAAATGAAATATTTTGTTTTTAATGTTCTTTTTCCTCCAGAGACGTGCGGGAGACTTCAAAGTTTGTGGCGGGAGACTAGGAGACTTTGGGAGACTTTGCGTCGAAGTCTTCACTCAATTTTGAAGACTCTAGAGTCATGCAAGGTCTCAGAGACGCGTCTCGGAGGGGGCAGACGCATCTCCCGGTGACTATGGTAAAAAACATTACATGATTTATATTTACTTGTTGATGGAGAAAATTTGTTTTATTATTATCCATTCTTACAAAGAGGGAATTAGGCTAAGGCAAAGATTGTTTTCTTGGTCATGGCTAAATCAGATATCAATTTTTCATATGAGAGCCCACTTTAGAGACCACATGAGGGTTTCTTTCAATTCACTTTATATGAGATCAGTATTTATTGGTATTATTCGGTTTGGATAATACAAAGATCAGTTGGACATTGTGTTCAGTGATCTTGCCCTTGAAGCTGTTCGGATAGTGGGTCCTTCTGTCTTCCATAACTCTTAACCGAGTTAGAATCTTTTAACAGGGATTCAAAGTCTCCTAACAGGGACTCATATGTACTGAATGTATTTCATAAGGCTCCTAAAAGAGTCAATCCTCTCACAAGGAATATTCATATTAGTACATCTTTTGTGGGCATCATTCCCACCGGGGTTTACTCTTTGATCAAGAGGTTCCCTAGTTAACATATCTTGTGTTATTGTGTAGTTGTGTATGTTATCTTTCTATGGTTGTTGCTTATATTGATTACATGGTTGAAATCTGATAAAGGTAATAAAAGTTGTTATTATCTGATAACTGATTCACCCCCCCCTCTCAATTATCTTAGTGGACTTTACTTTCTAACAGACTTTAGTGTCCTAAAGGCAATAGGTCCATAGGAAGAACCTGCGATAGTACAAGATCCACCGGTTCAATTCACTGCTTGTGAAGAACCAACAACCGGTGAGCAGGAAGTTCCTAAGGAACAGTTCACATCCAGTGAACAGGTTAATCTAGGAGAACAAGTTCTACTAGAGGAACAAGTACTAGGAGAGTCATCGGTCAAGATGACTACTGACAATACAATAGGTGAAGAAGAAATTGCTATGGGTGAGCTACATACAGCTGAGGAGTAGCACATAGAGCCACCATTGGAACAGGAAGTTCCATCGGAAGAGCAATTACATCTGGAAGAGGAAGTCCACCTAGAGGAAGAAGTGCAACCGGGAGGAGAAGAAAATCAAGAATAGCAGAATAAATAGGAACAAGAAGTACCTGTCAACACTGAACAGGAAAATCTTGTCGAAGAGCAACCAGAGCAAGAAAAGAGTCAGAAGGAACTGGTAGATGTTCCAAACTCATCCTCATCAAAGAGGAAGCTAACCTTTGCAATTGAGTCAGAAGCCAAGAAAAGAAAAGTTAGCGACACTGTGGTTGACATAAGCAAGATGTCAACTAGACAGCTTAAGGAGCTCACTAAAAGGAAACAAGACATGGTCCTCTCTAGTGTCAGAAACATCTTGTACAACTTTGTACTGGATGCAAATATTGATGAAGAACCTGTAATTGATTAATTGGAGAATTTGGCACAAGCAATCTGAGAAGATGTCACCGATCTAGAAACAGTTGCAATTGATAATTATGAGAAGAAGAGAGTAGAAATTCTCCATAAACAGGTTGAAGAGATAAAAGTAATAGTATCTATAAACACAAGGGTGCTCCAACAACAACTACAGGTTGTAGGAAGTCTAATGACAAGGACTTCAAACTTCGATATTTTTGTTCAAGACATCACAGAGAAGTCATCTAAGATTTCAGAAGACATAAGAGTTCTTTCTTCTCAATTTGATGTAAAGAAATCGTCTGCAATAGATTTCAGTAGGGAAATGACAAGCCTAGTTCTCATTCTTGAGAAAGGCATTTGAAGAGAGAACTAAGAGAATCCAAGATCTCATTGGATTCCAATTAATTCCTGCCCCGACATTTGATCTAATGCAACGGACTGCAATAGAGGCTGAAACCCTGATCAAGGAACCAGACTACAAGATTGTAGAAGACATGGAGAATATAATTGTATCGCTGCAAGTAGAACAAAAAAATGACAGTCCCAACCGGTGCTGAGAGGGGACGGGTGAATCAACACCTCTAAAAACTTTTTCTCACTAAATCCAGTGAAGTAAACTTATAGTACAAAAGGCAAACAGATGTAAGCAAATAATAACAGTAAGTAAACAATCACAAAGTGACTAGATTTATCACGTGGAAACCCAGTTAGGGTAAAAACCACGGTGTGAAGAGACCTCACAAATTTTGTACTCTCCTAGAGTACGCCCTGTTAAGAGCCTTCTCGGTTAAAGGATAAAAACACAGTTGCTAGATGCGACCTGGTCAAGGGATTTGTTACAAAAGGTCTATTAGGACCTGCCTGGTTAAAGGACTTTAAACACCTTGAAAGATGTCACCCGGTTAAGGGATTTTGATACAAGGGACCTATTAGAGTCCACCCAAATACTGAGATTTGTCTATTGTAGTTTGCTAGAAAACAATAGTAGTGTGATCTTTACAGATGGCTTTGCTTAGCCTGATAAGATCTCTATTTGTGCTCAACTGAGAATCATCACCGATTGCCACAGGTGTATTCTCATCTACTGTTGTGCTGCTTTGCACAATCTTCTATCTCTCTTTCTCTATTTTCTTTTACCCCTGCTTCTGTAGCTTATAGGTTCACTCTTTTTCTCGGCAGAATGAAGGCAACTCTTCTTCTCAACAGGCATAAGAATATATACAGTTTTGTTGCCCTATCTACGCCTCAAATGCATGACCTAATCTTGAGATCTTACGAATACATCACTCAGTGGAGTATTGGTTCGCTGAGTAAACATCCGATGCATGCTCTGGCTTTATTCGCTACATGAAGAAAACAACAGTTGCGTGTCAGGCAACCTTCCTTCATAGGAGATAACACCTTGATTTAAAGCCACTGAATCCGGCTTTAAATCCTTCAGTCGCGCCTCAAGAAACCATTGATTCCGGCTTTTAAATCCTTTCCCTGTGCTTCAAACCGATCACCAAGACAACTCAAGAGCACCCGGATTTACTGCAATAAATCTCGGTAGAAAGAGCTGGTTGGAACAGATAGTTGACAGTTGACTATGACTTCCTCGGTTCATACCGAAGTCTTATAACATATCCGGTTGAGTCCTTCGATCTCTTGCAGTCTCTTTCTTGTCTTACCGGTTGCATTGTCCCGGTTGTGTTATAGACACTAGTTGGATATTGCTGTTAGTTGTACTTGTCTATACCGGTTTGTAGTTCGGTCCTTGGTTGATACTGGAATACTCTCTTCCCTAATTGAGTGCATTGCCCGGTTACTGATGCTTAGTGTGGAGACCGGTTACAATGGATTACAGTTATTGTTTTCTTGCCAAACCAGCCTCTCTTGATGTAGATTTTCTTAGAGCTTCAACCTGTATAGAGATGACAAATCTCTATCCTCTTTTGCCAATCCATGACAATACTTGGACCGATAGAGAGCTTACCGGTTACTATCATTTGATGCTAACAATCTCCCCGTTTGGCATTGATGGCAAAACTCAAAACTTTGAAGGGGATTTGGAGTCTTGCATTACTTCCCTGGTTTGATTGCCGATTGCCAATTGCCACAATCTCTCCCCCTTTTTGACAATAATGCCAAAAGGCTGATCAGAAAGATTTCCATTCTCTAATCTGCTCCCACTACGAGCAGCTGTCTCTTTTCATCTATTCCTAAAAGATAAGGTGTAACCTTCTGTTGAATCATAATGAACTGATGGCTCCCTGTTGATGATTACTGATGATCTGAGAGGGGTACAACCCCCAGTCTACCTCTGAGATACTCAAAAGTACTCTTTGGTAATGGCTTTGTAAATATATCAGCAATTTGTTCTTTGGTGGGGACATACTCCAATCTTACTTCTTTATCCTGTACTAGTTCCCTCAAGTAGTGATACTTGATGGCAATGTGCTTGGTCTTGGAGGGCATAAAAGGATTTTTGGATATGTTGATGGCACTGGTACTGTCATAGTGAATTGCGATCGGTTCAGGTACTTGTTCCTGAATACCTTCCAGCAGTTGTTTGATCCAAATCACCTGTGTGCAGTTGATTGTAGCAGCAACATATTCAGCTTCAGCAGTGGACTGTGAAATGCAGTTCTGCTTCTTAGTTGTCCACAATACAATCTTCCCACCTAGAGAGAATGCACCACCGCTTGTGCTCTTTCTTTCATCAATGTTGCCAGCCCAGTCTACATTAGTGTAGACTTTTATTTGGAATCCTCCCTTGTGTGGAAACCACAAGCCATATTCCTTGGTTCCTTTTAGATATTTGAAGATTCTCTTTACTGCCATCAGATGTGTTTCTTTGGGATTAGCTGAGAATCTTGCCACTATGCCAACTGCATGAGCAATGTCCGGTCTGCTGTGAACAACATACTGCAATTTTCCTATCATGGACTGATAGATTTTTTTATTTACTTCTTTGGCATCATCCTCTTTTGATAACTTGAGATTAGTTATCATTGGAGTTCCAATCGGTTTGGATTCTTCTAGTCCAAAAGTCTTAAGAATTTCTTTTATGTACTTGGATTGAGAGATGAAGATACCTTCTTTTAGCTGATGGACCTATAGTCCAATAAAGAATTTTATGGGCCCAATCATAGACATCTCAAATTCTTTCTTCATTTCTTCAGCAAAGGCTTTGCTCATCCTGTCATCTCCTCCAAAAATGATGTCATCAACAAAGATTTCAGCAATTAGATTTCCATCTTTTCCGGTTTTGAGATACATATTGTTGTTGTCACCGGTTTTTGTGAATTCAATGGTTAGAAGGTATGAATGCAACCTTTCATACCAAGCGCTTGGAGCTTTCTTAAGCCCATAGAGAGCCTTTTTTAGTTTGCAGACCATATCAGTCTTTTGAGCAGATGTAAATCCTTTCGATTGCTCAATGTAGACCTCCTCCTTCAGTATTCCATTGAGGAACACAGACTTCACATCCATCTAGTAAACTTTAAACCTTTTGTAAGCTGCATAGGCAAGAAGAATTCTTACCCCTTCCAATCTAGCCATTGGTGCAAAAGTTTCTCCATAGTCTAGTCCAGCTTTGATCAGGATTAAAGTGGGAAAATATTGATCTAATTTTTCCAAAATTTCATATGTTTTAGTAAATTGCATTTTTGAGGGTCTTTGGTGCATTTCTGGGCAAATATGCTGCTCGGAAACATGATGGAACATTGATGTTTTTGAAATTTCGTTCAAGATTATTTGAATACCTTTCCAACGCATCAAACGGTTTGTAATTCGGAGCTAGGATGAGAAAGTTATGCCTTCTCCAAGTGGACCTAAATTTTATATTTAGTTTTTTTGATAAATTTTGATAGTTTTAATAGTTTAATTGTAATAAACATTATGATGACTCTTCATTTCAATTCCAAGGGATTTGTGTGACCCTTGGGATCCATCCGACTTGTATAAACTCCAATTTTGAATAGAATGGAGATAGTTTTTGGTTTGCAATCTTGTTGTTCTCAATTTTCGTGTTGAATTCTACAATACTGCAGGTATCACACCAGGTATTGTAATCTGGTTTTCATAAATCAGATCAGTGGTATCAGAGCGGGAACGCTCCTTTATGCCAATTTACACAAGGTCTTCCTACCAAAGATTAGGATTGGATACACAAGATTTGTCAAAATACCCACCTTTGAAACGCACACGATCGAAGATGTCAGACGATGATGTTAAGAAGTTGGTCGAGGAAGCTTTAAATAAGCAACGAGAGGAGATGATGAGTCAATTTTCACGCCTCCTACAGAAGCAAAAACCCTCTGAATCTGAAACATCATTTCGTGGAAATACCCCTTTCAAAGTGCAGGTCAATTTTGACATCCCGAATTTTGAAGGAAAGGTCGATTCTGAAGCTGTTGATAACTGGTTATCAAAGTTGGATAGGTACTTTTCTATAAATAATTTCTCAGATGCTGAAAAGATAACATTTGCTCTCCTCAAAGCTGAAACCCATGTGAAATTAGCATGGGAAACCAGAGTAGCAAATAAAGAACAAGAATCAGTTGATGAAGATGGTTTTATAATATCTCTTGATAAGAAGCCCATATGGGGAGAATTTGTGGAATACATAAAAGAAGCTTAACTCCCGAAGGATGTATATGAACAAAAATACATAGAATGGCAACTTCTTCGACAAAAGAGGGATTAGTCTGTGCAAGATTACACTAATACATTCCATTCACTTTCAGCAAAACTCGGTATTAATGATTTAGAGAAGCATCGAATTTTGAAATATCGGAGTGGACTTCACAGGTATATTCAAACAGAGATGGAATTTTTAAATATTGAGACATTGGCAACTGCCTATAAATATGCTACAAAAATTGAAGAAAAATCCAAGCAAAAAGGGAAGAGGGACTACTTTGCAAACAACAAGCCAAGGGTTGAAGGTGGCAATAAATTTGCAGGAAAACAGGTGACCAAGGAACTTCATTCAAATTCACCCAAGAACACATGGTGGTCTACTAAAAAGACAGACACAGGCATGTGGTGTGAGATGCATAAGTCCCCAACCCATAATACAAAGGATTGTCGAAGTATTAAAAATTTGATGACAGAAATACGAGGAGAGGAAGCTGAACCTGAATCGTCACCAATAGATAATTCTGAGAAAGAGGAGAATGATTCCATCATAGAAGCAAACCCATATGCCGTAGTTGGAACTGCTAAAGTATTGCCCCGTGAAGATGAAGAGAGACTTTTTCATTCACAGATGTGGGTTGATGGAAAGCCTCTACATTTTATTGTTGACAGTGGGAGTCAAAAGAATTTGATCTCTAGGGAGACAGTCAAAAGATTAAATCTTAAAGTGACAAGACACCCACAACCATACTCTATGGGATGGGTAAATGAGGGACAAGATATTCAAATAAATCAACAATGTCGTTTGCCATATTCAATCAAGCCTTTCAAGGATGAAGTGATATGTGATGTAGCACCATTGGATGTATGCGATGTCTTGCTGGGGCAGCCATACATGTATCAGAGGCATGGGGTGTATGAGTCCAGGCCACGTAGTGTTACAATCAAGCTTGGTGGGAAGAGGTATTGAATACCAGAGGTATGTCCAACACAAACTGCTTCTTTAATTAGTGCTAAACAATGTAAACGCTTGATTGCTCAAATTGGAGCTTTTGTTGTACTCATGATTCGCCCTGAACAAACAAAGTCAGTTGTTCTTAATACACATACTAAGGTAACAGAGAATCAACAAAATCAGATGGATAAAATTTTGAAAGAATATCACTGTGTGTTTACACCACCAGTGGGCGTACCAACACACTGTCAAGTCAAGCACTCTATTGATTTAATCCCAGGCACACCGCTACCACATGAGCCAATATATAGGAGGTCAGTTTTGGAAAATGATGAGATTAAGAGACAAATTCAGGAGTTGATTCAGAAAGGACACATTCGTCCAAGTGCTTCACCTTGTGGAAGTCCAATTGTCCTTGCTAAAAAGAAAGATGGGACATGGAGGCTTTGTATTGATTATAGAGCATTAAACAAAATCTCTGTTAAAAATAGATATCCAATCCCTCGAATTGATGATTTGTTGGACCAACTTAGGGGGGCTAAATTCTTTACAAAAGTTGACTTGAAGTCTGGATACCACCAAGTACCAATTGATCCAGCAGATGTGTGGAAGACTGCATTTAAATCTAAGGATGGTTTGTTTGAATGGTTGGTCATGCCTTTTGGCCTAACAAATGCCCCAGCCACATTTATGAGATTGATGAATGATGTGCTTAGACCATTCATTGATTCTTTTGTAGTTGTTTATTTGGATGACATACTCATCTTTAGCAGGACTTGGTCTGAGCATTTGCAGCATGTTGAACAAGTTCTTTCAACTCTGCAAAAACACAAACTTTATGCCAACATTGAGAAGTGTTCTTTTGGTATGCAGAGTATTCAATACTTAGGGTATATCATTGACACTGAGGGTGTTCATGTTGATTCAGCAAAGATTCAAATAATCCAAGATTGGCCATCCCCTAAAAATTTCACAGAGCTTCGCAGCTTCTTGGGCTTAGCCAACTTCTATCGCAGATTTGTGTTTGGTTTCTCACACATATCATGGCCTCTTAATCAATCACTAAGGGGTGGAGCACAAGCAAAATTTCAGTGGACAGAGGCAAAGCAACAAGCATTTGAGGAGTTAAAGAAAAGACTATGTTCAGCACCAGTATTGGTCCTTCCAGATCTACACCAAGCATTTGAGATAGAAACAGATGCATCAGATTATGCTCTTGGTGCGGTACTCACACAACATGGGCATCCTATTGCCTATCATAGTGAAACTTTTTCTGATACAGTACGTAGGTATCCCACCTATGATAAGGAGTTGTATGCCATTGTTCAGGCTTGCAAACAATGGAAACACTATATACTGGGAAAGGAAACTGTTATACATACAAACCATAAACCACTCCAATTCTTGCAAACACAAGGGAAGCTACAGAATGATAGACATCAACGGTGGTCAGCCTATTTACAACAATTTCACCTCAACATTCGTCATAAAAAAGGAAGCAGTAACAAAGTGGCAGATTGTTTGAGTAGGCCTCCAATTGCAGGTTTGACAATAGTGTTGGATTCATGTGGTCATCAATCATCCACTTGGGAACAACTATATAGTACTGACCCTGATTTTGCTAACATCTATAGTAATTTGGTAGAAGGAAAATTTGTCTTTGATTTTCACTTGTAGGATGGGTTTCTTTGCCATAATGGTCACATATGTGTACCCACCGAAGAACGGAAGAAAATGATATGGGAAGCTCACTATAGTCGTGTTGCAGGACATTTTGGTATTGGTAAGACTACTGCTATCCTTCAAAAGTATTTCTATTGGCCAAAAATGAAGCAGGATATCATTTCACATATACAAGCTTGTGCAGCCTGTGCAATTGCAAAGCCAGCAAACCGTAAGTTGGGTCTATACTTACCATTACCTATTCCTGATAAGCCATGGCAGTCTGTTTCAATGGATTTTATGTCTGGGCTTCCAACTACCAGGCGAGGGCATGATTGTGTATATGTTGTGGTAGATAGGTTTTCTAAAATGGCTATCATGGTGGCATGTAAAAAGATGATTTCTGCAAAAGATACTGCCAAGCTATTTTTTGAACATGTGTGGGTTCATTTTGGTTTGCCAAAAACCATTATTTCTGATAGGGATAGCAGGTTCATCAGCAAATTTTGGTCTGCACTATGGGCTAAAATGGACACGAAATTGACAAAGTCCACAGCATTCCATCCCCAAACAGATGGGCAGACAGAAGTGGTGAATCGAATGATTATTCATATTTTACGGATGTATCATTCAAAACATCCTCGCACATGGGATGAAAGCTTACCCTATGTGCAACACAGCTACAACCGTGCACTCCATAGTACTACAAGGCACAGTCCATTTGAGGTTTCTCTTGGGTACCGACCATTGGCACCTATGGATGTAGCAATACCATCTCTACACTCTAGTAGTCCATTGAATGGTTTCAAGGAGGTAGATAAAGTAGAAAAATTCATTGATAACATTAGACACCTACAACAACAAGTTCATGAGATATTGGAGCAGAGTAATCAGAAGTATAAGGAAAGACATGATAAACATAGAACTCCTCATCAGTTTCAGGTTGGTGACAAGGTATGGTTACATCTTCAGAAAGAGCGCCTGCATGGACCAAATAGGAAGCTTCGTCCTCTTCGTTATGGACCATACACTATTGTGAAACAAGTTGGTGAGAATGCTTTTGAACTTAATTTGCCATCCTTTTTGGGACTGCATCTAGTTTTCAATGTGGAATTGTTGAGACCCTATTTCCTTTATTGGATATCTCCCAAGCTACTGAACACATTCAAGCTGCAGAGTTAAATCCCTCTACTACTGCTCCAGTCTAGTGTGACCATGTTACTGAAGCCATTTTAAAGACTTTGAGAAATCAGAACATTCCTTTGTATCGGGTGGTTCGAGCTGGTCAGCATTTTCATCAAGGCAAGTGGTTTACTAAGGAACAAATTGAAGAACAATTTCCTCATCTGTTGCAACAGCTTAGTGCAATGGGGTCCATTGCCTCTTAAGGGGGGAGGAATGATCAGGATTAAAGTGGGAAAATACTGAAATCTAATTTTTCCAAAATTTCATGTTTTAGTAAATTGCATTTTTGAGGGTCTTCGGTGCATTTCTGGGCAAATATGTTGCCCGGGAACATGATGGAACATCGATGTTTCCGAAATTTCGTTCAAGATTATTTGAATACCTTTCCAACGCATCAAACGGTTCGTAATTCGGAGCTAGGATGAGAAAGTTATGCCTTCTCCAAGTGGACCTAAATTTTATATTTAGTTTTTTGATAAATTTTGATAGTTTTAATAGTTTAATTGTAATAAACATTATGATGACTCTTCATTTCAATTCCAAGGGATTTGTGTGACCCTTGGGATCCATCCGACTTGTATAAACTCCAATTTTGAATAGAATGGAGACAGTTTTTGGTTTGCAATCTTGTTGTTCTCAATTTTCGTGTTGAATTCTACAATACTGCAGGTATCACACCAAGTATTGTAATCTGGTTTTCATAAATCAGATCAAGCTTCCTGAGCATATCCTTTGCAAACCAGTCTTGCTTTATTCCTGATGACTTTACCGTCCTCATTCAGTTTGTTCCTGTAGACCCATTTTGTCCCAATGACATTTTTGTCCTGAGGTCTAGGCACAAGTTCCCATGTATTATTCTTCTCTATTTGTTCGATTTCTTCATCCATGGCCTTGACCCAATTCTCATCTTCCAGGGCTTCTCTGGTGGATTTGGGCTCAACACATGAAAGCAGATAGATGTTCTCTTTGGCCTTCTTCCTTGTCAAGATGTTCCCATGTTTGTCACCAATTATATTGTCAGTAGGATGATATGTGACATATCTTGGAAGAACAGGTCTCTGGTCCCGGTCTGGTTCTTCCGGTTGAGCATTGTCTTCAAGATGGTTCGGGATATCAACTGGTTCGCCATCCTGTGTCTCGCTCTAGATGTCTGTCCATGTGTATTTGTCCCTCATCTTCAGTCATAGCTTCATTCAACTCAAAGGCATTCCCTTCATTTGGGCCTTGAAGACTGTTATGATCATCATGATCGGTCTTCATTTCTAGTTCTGAAGATTCATCAACTTTTATATTGGTGCTTTCAACTATCTTCCCTGTTCTTTTGTGCAGACACCGATAGGCTTTGCTTTTGGTAGAGTAACCCAAGAATGTTCCCTCATCGCTCTTGGGATCAAACTTCCCAGAGTACATATCTCTTTTCACGTAGCACTTACTACCAAAGATTTTGAAGTAGCCTACACTGGGAGTATGTTTGAACCAAAGTTCATAAGGAGTCTTACTGGTTCCCTTTTTGACTTGAACTCAGTTGAGTGTGTAGACTGCAGTACTGACAGCTTCCCTCCAGAAGTGATGAGGCAGATCTTTTTGAATCAACAATGTTCGAGCAAAATCAATCAACATTTTATTTCTTCTTTTTGCTACTCTATTTTGCTGAGGAGTCCTTGGTGCAGATAGCTGTCTTTTTATTCCATGTTCCTCACAGTAGTGAGTGATCTCTTGAGAGGTAAATTCACCTCCTCTGTCTGATCTCAGACACTTCAAGCTTTTACCGGTCTCTTTTTCCACTCTAGCTTTGTAGATTTTGAACATGTGGAAAGCCTCTGATTTCTCCTTAAAGACTGTCCACATCATTCTGGAGAAGTTGTCCACAAAGAGCATAAAGTACTGGTCTCCATGGTAACTCTTTGTTCTCATTGGTCCACACAGGTCAATGTGCACCAGATCTAGAACATTCTCAGCAGAGGACTTACTGTTAAAAGATGTTCCAGTCAGCTTTCCCAACTGACAATCTTTACAAATGCCCTTGATGGGCTTTGTAATCTCAGGAATTCCTCTTACCATTTTCTTTTTGCTCACTTTGACAATACTCTCAAAGTTTATGTGGCAGAGCCTCCTGTGCCATAACCAGATGTTGTCTTCTTTGGTCATAAGACAAATTTTGCTTGATTCTCCTTTGACCGAGGCTATGAGACAGACTCCTTCCATTGAGTCAAGATAGAAAAGATTACCTTTTCTCTATCTACCGGTTGGAACATGAGTTCCGTATTGATTCTTTACAATACAGGAACCTTGTCTGAATTCTAGCAGGAATCCTTTGTTGTTTAGTTGTGCAACACTCATAAATTTGTACTTGAGTCCTTCAACCTAGTACACATCTTCACAGACAGCATTGTTGCAGAGAGCAATAGAACCTTTATCTTTGATACCACAGGGAGCATTGCTCCCAAAGGTAACTGATCCGCTGTCATTGAGCTCGAGGTTGATAAACTTGCTCTTGTCACTGGTCATGTGGTGAGTGCATCCACTGTCAATGATCCAGTCATCATACTGATGAGATCTTGATATGAGTGCAACTTCTTCTATTACTTGGCTCTCCTTTATTGTAACAAATGCAATTTATGGATCCTTTGAGTCTTCAGATTCGTTATCTGTGACTCCTTCTGCAAGATAGCTCCCTTTCTTTGCTTTATTCTTGAACCAGTCTCTTTTATCTTTATGTTCATTATCAGGACATCATGCAGCAATATGAACTATTTTATTGCTAGAGAAGCATTTCAAAGGGAGCTTCCCTTGTGCTTTCCTTTCCCTCTGGGGAATCTTCTTGCAATGAGTACTTCAAACTCTTCTTGCTCCATCTCTTCTGAGAACAGATTCTCAGCAAGGTTGCCAATCTTACCGGTAGAGCAGTTACCGGTTTCTCCTCCCTTTTTAGTGGAAGAGATATTGGCAGAAGACTTGAAAGCTGCTTCCTAAATAGGTAAGCAATTATCAAAATTATTTAATTCAAAGGCAGTTAGCTTACTGATTAGGGAGTCTAGAGTGACTTGATCTTTGGTCATCGATCTGAGCTCTTGAATGACAAAGATCTTGATAGCATACTGAGGTGTGAGAGTTCTCAGTATTTTGCTGATTACTTCCTCTTCACTGAGCTTTCCTCCTGCGCATTTGATGGAATTGATCACTTCTTTGATCCGGTTGTTGTATTGCTTGATGTCTTCTCCTTCATTCATCCTCATATCGTCATACTTTCCTCTGAGGCTTTCGACCTTGGCTCTTTGAACATTAGGATCCCCTCCATAGACTGTTTGTAGCTTGCCCCACATCTTGAAGGCAGATTCAAGATGTTCAATCTCAGCATAGACATGATTAGGTAGCGTGCTAGCTATCATATCCATAGCTGCCGTGTGCTCGGTCTTGATCTTTTGTTCATCAGGTGTCAACGTGCCAGAAGGTTCATTGTACTCGTTGGCAACATGATTCCAGTAGTGATCTCCAGTGGTCTTTATATATAGTTTCATTCTACTGCACCACAAGGTGAAGTTTTCCTTTGAAAATTTGGGTCCTTCCTTTCTCATCATCTTGACTTTTTCTTTGAGTAGTTAAGCGGCAAAGAAAACAAGACTTGGCTCTGATACCAATTGACAGTCCCAACCGGTGCTGAGAGGGGAGGGGTGAATCAACACTTGTAAAAACTTTTTCTCACTAAATCCAGTGAAGTAAACTTATAGCACAAAAGGCAAGCAGATGTAAGCAAATAATAATAGTAAGTAAACAATCACAAAGTGACACCAAATTTATCACGTGGAAACCCGGTTAGGGTAAAAATCACGGTGTGAGAAGACCTCACAAATTTTGTACTCTCCTGGAGTACGCCTTGTTAAGGGCCTTCCTGGTTAAAGGATAAAAACGCACTTGCTAGATGTGACCCAGTCAAGGGATTTGTTACAAAAGGTCTGTTAGGACCTGCCTGGTTAAAAGATTTTAAACACCTTGAAAGATGTCACCCGGTTAAGGGATTTTGATACAAGGGACCTGTTAGAGTCCACCGAAATACTGGGATTTGTCTATTGTAGTTTGCTAGAAAACAATAGAAGTGCGATCTTTACAGATGACTTTGCTTAGCCTGATAAGATCTCTATTTGTGCTCAACTGAGAATCATCACCGATCGCCGCAGGTGTATTCTCATCTACTGTTGTGCTGCTTTGCACAATCTTCTATCTCTCTTTCTCTATTTTCTTTTACCCCTGCTTCTGTAGCATATAGGTTCACTCTTTTTCTCGGTAGAATGAAGGCAACTCTTCTTCTCAACAGGCATAAGAATATATACAGTTTTGTTGCCCTAACTGCACCTCAAATGCATGACCTAATCCTGAGATCTTACTAATACATCACTCAGTGGAGTATTGGTTCACTGAGCAAACATCTGATGCATGCTCTGGCTTTATCCGCTACATGAAGAAAACAACAGCTGCGTGTCAGGCAACCTTCCTTCATAGGAGATAACACCTTGATTTAAAGCCATTGAATCCGGCTTTAAATCCTTCAGTCGCGCCTCAAGAAACCATTGATTCCGGTTTTTAAATCCTTTACCTGCGCCTCAAACCGATCACCAAGACAACTCAAGATCACCCAGATTTACTGCAATAAATTCCGGTAGAAAGAGCTGGTTAGAATAGATAGTTGACTGTTGACTATGACTTCCTCGGTTCATACCGGAGTCTTATAACATATCCGATTGAGTCCTTCGATCTGTTGCAGTCTCTTTCTTGTCTTACCGGTTGCATTGTCCCGGTTGTGTTATAGACACTAGTTGGATATTGCTGTTAGCTGTACTTGTCTATACCGGTTTGTAGTTCGGTCCTTGGTTGATAGTGGAATACTCTCTTCCCTAATTGAGTGCATTGCCCAGTTACTGATGCTTAGTGTGGAGACCGGTTACAATGGATTACAGTTATTGTTTTCTTGCCAAACCAACCTCTCTTGATGTAGATTTTCTGAGAGCTTCAACCTGTATAGAGATGACAAATCTTTATCCTCTTTTGCCAATCAATGATAATACTTGGACCGGGAGAGAGCTTACCGGTTACTATCATTTGATGCTAACAAAAAATGTGAAACATGTCACTGGTCAGTGGAATCCTTTTCTTCAAGCAGCAAAGAACATTTACAAGGATATCTTCGCAAAGTTACAGATATAAACCCTTTGTCCTATGGAGGCAAAAAGGGGAAGAAGATGGAGAACTGGAAGAAGATAAAGGGAAGGTTAGAATACAGGATAGATTACGCTACAAAGCAGAAGGAAGAATTATAACATACAAGCACAAGCACAGGGGAAGTCTACAAGTACAGGGGAAGTCTACATGACAGAGAATGAAAAGTAATGTTTTGTGGTGATGTTTTGTGATGTTTTGCCACCAATGCCAAGGGGGAAGATTGTTGGCATATTTGAGTTGTCATTGGATAAGTTTAAGGCAAACATCAATGCAAAGAATATGAACCGGTAGACCAAACAGAGTGTCTATAACCGGTCTTATAGAACATACAGGGGATGTATGAGGAACCGGGTATAAGATTGATACCGGTCGACTGCATGGTAATCCACATTGGATTATGCGGAGTTGTTTCAGTTCAAACCGGATTATACGAAGCATTCACCGTTTAGAACTGGAGTTAGCTTTTTAACAGGAGTTAGTTTTATTTCTACGCGGATGTTTCAAGGTAAACTCAAGATCATTTTGCAAAGCTTTTTGCTGCATGATTTAAGGGTGAGTTTACAGCTTGGCGGTACGATGAGTTGAGCTTTTTGTTAAGATTTATTTCTTATAAATACAGGTCATAGGACACAAAGTAAGTGTTGTTAAATATACAGAGCAGGAGAGAGATATCTGTTGAGAGAAGCTACGGTCACAAGAGGTGAAAGGCAGAGAAGTTCAATAGCCAAGCAGAGCAGAAAGGGTAACAGGTATGATCTAATCAGACAGATTGTGTCATTAGAGATCATTGCTTTTACATTGTTAAAGCATTTTCAAATCCCTCTTTCAGGGTGAACCCTAATAGGTTCGTTGCATAAATCCCTTAACCGGGTAGCATCTTAATTGGTGTTGAAAGTCCTTTTGCAAGGCTACTTCGAACAGGGTCAAGGTCTTAATAGGTCTTCTATCAAATTCCTTTACCGGGTAGCACTCTTACAAGTGCTTTGTAAGCTCTTAATAGGGCATCTTTATTAGTGCAGTTGTGAAGTTGTGAGCTCTATCTCACCATGGTTTTTTCCTTCTAAGAGAGGGTTTCCACGTACATATGCTGTGTTGATTTGAGTATTTCTATTTCTTTTTATGAATGATTAATTATATTCTGTTTATATTGAAAGAATATATATACAAGGTTTAAAGGAAGATAGAAATAATATTTACTGATTCAGCCCCCCTCTCAATAACCGATTAGGAATAACATGAAGACAACTTAAAACGAGTCCTAACACTTTATTAAATTCATCACAAATCATGATCTATGATTTTCAATATGAATTAGGATTTAAAATACAAATCAATCATGATAGTAGATCCACTCTTTCCATAATGTTAAATTCAGATTTTTTGAAGACAACTCTGCAACATACCCTCTCTAAATGATTTTGAGCGTCGAACTTTGGTGATTTTTTCACAAGAATATCCATACAATACTCAGCAACAACCCCTTTAATGATTTGGTGAGTTAATGAATTATGGGAATTTTTACCAAAATCGCCCCTGTTTATGGTGTTTTCAGATTTTAGTCTGGAGAGGTGTGTTTCAGACCTCTCTTGACCTTGGAATAACCATCAAAACACTTCAAAAGGTCTGCACAAATTGGACCTTATGGAGGAATCTTTAGACTTAGTCTGAAAACTTATATCTTCAGCTCCTTTAATGTTTGGAATCCGTCCTAAAAATCAGATTTTGACCTTGCAATTGATATGCAATCAAATTGGGAATGGTTTAAGAGCTTGATAATTTTCTGTGATTTTCCAAAAAATCACCACACGTGGAGAAATTCTCCGATTTCAGTCTGAAGACTCAAACTTTCAGTCACTTGATGTCATTAAAATGTCCTTGAAACTCATGTTTTTCCTTTGTCAACATCCCTACAATCAGACTTGATGAATTTTGTGAATGAGGAAAATTCAAGAAATTTTGCAAAAAATGGCCTCCCATGAAAAAGTTTTCATTTTGAAACTGAATACACTTATTTTTTGTCATCTCACCTTTATGAATTTTGACAGTCCCAACCGGTGCTGAGAGGGGAGAGGTGAATCAGCACTTGAAAAATTCTTTCTTTTTTCTTTAATCCAGTGAAGTAAACTTACAGCACAAAAGCAAGCAGTTCTAAGCAAATAAAACAGTAAATGAACAAACATAAACTGACACCAGATTTATCACGTGGAAACTCGGTTAGGGTGAAAATCGCGGTGTGAGGAGACCTCACAATATTTGTACTCTTCTGAAGTACGCTTTGTTAAGAGCTTATTCGGTCAAGGGATAAAACGCACTTGCTAGGTGCGACCCGGTCAAGGGATTTGTTATAGTAAGGTCTGTTAAGACCTGCCCGGTTAAGGGACTTCAAACACCTTGAAAGATGTCACCCGGTTAAGGGATTTTGATACAAGGGACCTGTTAGAGTCCACCCAAACACTGGGATTTGTCTATTCTAGTTTGCTAGAAAACAATAGAATCAAGATCTTTACAGAATGCTCTGCTTAGCCAGATGTGATCTTTATTTGTGCTCTACTGAGAATTATCACCGGTTGACACAGGTGTATTCTCAACTATTGTTGTGCTGCCTTGCACAACCTATTATCTTTCTTTTTCGATTTTCTCTAACCCTTGCTACTTCTCTAACCCTTGGTTCTGTACCATATAGGCTCACTCTTTTTTTCTTCGGCAGAATGAAGGCAACTTTTATTCTTGACAGTCATAAGAATAAATACAGTTGTTTTGCTCTGACTGCGCCTGAAATGCACGACCTAATCTTGAGATCCTTTGATTACATTACTCAGTAGAGTACTGGTTCGCTGAGCGCTGAGCAAACATCCAATACATTCTCTA
The DNA here is from genome assembly GCA_027943335.1 of Chamaecyparis obtusa. Lineage (NCBI taxonomy): Eukaryota > Viridiplantae > Streptophyta > Pinopsida > Cupressales > Cupressaceae > Chamaecyparis > Chamaecyparis obtusa. The sequence goes on along the minus strand of BSBK01000269.1, from coordinate 433,958 downwards.
GCTTTATGAAGAAAACAATAGTTGTGTGCTAGGCAACTTTCCTTCATAGGAGATAACTCCTTGATTTAAAGCCACTGAATCCGGCTTTAAATCCTTCAGTCGCGCCTCAAGAAACCATGGATTCTGGCTCCTTTACCTGCGCCTCAAACCGATCACCAAGACAACTCAAGATCACTCGGATTTACTGCAATACATCCCTATCAAGAAGAGTTGGTTGGAACAGACAGTTGACTATGACTTCCTTGGTTCATACCGGAGTCTTAAAATATATCGGTTGAGTTCTTCTCTGCTGCTGTCTCTTTCTTGGCTTACCGGTTACACGTCCTAGGTGTGCTTCCTTTTGCGTGGATTACCGGTTGCACTGTCCCGGTTGTGTTATAGACATTAGTTGGATATGCTTTTATTTGTACTTGTCTATACCGGTTGAAGGTCGGTCCTTGGTTGATACTAGGATACTCTCTTCCCTGCTGAGTGCATTATCCGGTCGCTGATGCTTAGTGTAGTGACCGTTTTCACAACCTCTCTTGATGAAGAGTTCTCTCTATAGAGACAACAAATCTCTATCCTCTTTTGCAAATCAATGACAACACTCGGATCGGTAGAGAGCTTACCGGTTAGTGATGCCAACAATCTCCCCCTTTGGCATTGATGACAAAAATATGATAGTAATCATATTCTCCCCCTTTTTGATGATAGAATGCCGAAAGGTTAATCAGAGAGATTTGCATACTCTGCTCCCCCTGTGAGCAACAATCCTTTTCATCAGTTCATAAGAGATAAGATGTAACTTTTTGTTTGAATCATAATGAACTGATGGCTCCCTGTTGATGATTACTGATGATCTCAGAGGGGTACAACCCCCAGTCTACCTCTGAGATACTCAAAAGTACTCTTTGGTAATGGCTTTGTGAATATATCAACAATTTGTTCTTTGGTGGACACAAACTCCAATCTTACTTCTTTGTTCTGTACAAGTTCCCTCAAGTAGTGATACTTGATGGCAATGTGCTTGGTCTTGGAGTGCTTAACAGGATTTTTGGATATGTTTATGGCACTGGTACTGTCAGAGTGAATTGCGATCAGTTCAGGTACCTGTTCTTGAATACCTTGCAGCAGTTGTTTGATCGAGATCACCTGTGTGCAGTTTATTGCAGCAACAACATATTCAGCTTCAGCAGTGGATTGTGAAATGCAATTCTGCTTCTTACTTGTCCACGATACTATTCTTCCACCTAGAAAGAATGCACCACCACTTGTGCTCTTTCTATCATCCACGTGGCCAGTCCAGTCTGCATCTGTGTAGACTTTAATTTGGAATCCACCCTTGTGTGGAAACCATAAGCCATATTCCTCAGTTCCCTTTAGATATCTGAAGATTCTCTTCATTGCAATTAGATGTGTTTCTTTGGGATTAGCAGAGATTTTTGCTACTATGCGAACTGCATGAGCAATGTCCGGTCTGCTGTGAACAGCATACTGCAATTTTCCTATCATGACCCGATACATTGTTTCATTTACTTCTTTGGCATCCTCCTTTGATAACTTAAGTTTAGTTATCATTGGAGTTCCAACCAGTTTGGATTCTTCTAGTCCAAAAGGCTTGAGAATTTCTTTTATGTACATGGACTGAGAGATGAAGATACCTTCTTTTAGTTGATGGACCTGTAGTCCAATAAAGAATTTTATGGACCCTATCATAGACATCTCAAATTCTTTCTTCATTTCTTCAGCAAATGCTTTGCTCATTTTGTCATCTCCTCCAAAGATGATGTCATCAACAAAGATTTCAGGAATTAGGTTTCCATCCTTTCCTGTTTTAAGATACATATTGCTATTGTCACCGGTTTTGATGAATCCAATTGTCATAAGATATGAATGCAACCTTTCATACCAAGCCCTTGGGGCCTGCTTGAGCCCATAGAGAGCCTTTTTTAGTTTGCAGACCATATCAGTCTTTTGAGCAGATGTAAACCCTTCCGGTTGCTCAATTTAGACTTCTTCCTCCAGTATTCCATTGAGGAATGCAGACTTCACATCCATCTTGTACACTTTAAAGCCTTTGTGAGCTGCATAGGCAAGAAAAATTCTTACCCCTTCCAGTCGAGCTATTGGTGCAAAAGTTTCTCCGTAGTCTAGTCCAGCTTCCTGAGCATAGCCTTTGTAAACTAGCCTTGCTTTATTTCTGATGACTTTACCATCCTCATTCAGTTTGTTTTTGTAAACCCATTTAGTCCCAATGACATTTTTATCATGAGGTCTTGGCACAATTTCCCATGTGTCATTCTTTTCTATTTGCTCAATTTCTTCGTCCATGGCCTTGACCCAATTTTCATCTTCAAGGGCTTCTCTGGTGGTTTTGGGCTCAACACATGAGAGAAGACAGATGTTTTCTTTGGCCTTTTTCCTGGTTAGGATGTTCCCATGTCTGTCACCAATTATATTGTCAGTAGAGTGATATGTGACATACCTTGGAAGAGCCGACCTCTGTTCCGGGTCCGGTTCATCTTGTTGAGCAATATCTTCGTCATGGTTCTGAACATCTACTTGTTCACCATCCTGGGGTGTCCTGTCAGCTTCGGGCACAGTCTCTCGCTCTTGATTTTTGTCAATGGGAGTTGCCTCCTCTTCTTCAGTTGTTGCTTCATGGAACTCAAAGACATCGCCTCCATTAGTAGGTTTAAGATTTTCATGATTGACATGTCTGGTCCTCTTGTTTGGTTCTGATGATTTATCAATTTTTACATTGATGCTTTCAATTATCTTGCTTGTTCTTTTGTTTAGACACCGATAAGCTTTGCTTTTGGTAGAATAACTCAGAAATGTTCTTTCATCGCTCTTGGGATCAAACTTCCCATAAAACATTTCTCTTTTGATATAACATTTACTACCGAAGATTCTGAAATAGCCTACACTAGTAGTATGCTTAAACCATAGTTCGTAAGGCGTCTTACCGGTTCCCTTTTTGACTTGAACTCGGTCTATTGTATAGACAACAGTGTTGACAGCTTCTCTCCAGAAGTGATGCGGAAGATTCTTTTGGATAAACAGGGTTCTGGCATAGTCGATCAGCGTTTTGTTTCTTCTTTCTGCTACTCCATTCTGCTGAGGAGTCCTAGGTGCAGAGAATTGTCTCTGTATGCCATGTTCCTCACAGTAATAAGTAAAATCTTGAGAGGTGTACTCACCGCCTCTGTTTGACCTCAGACATTTCAAGCTTCTACCAGTTTCCTTTTCCACTCTAGCCTTGTAAACTTTGAACATGTGAAGGGCTTCCGATTTTTCACGGAGAAAGAGTGTCCACATCATTCTCGAGAAATCATCTACAAACAGCATGAAATACCGGTCTCCATGATAGCTCTTTGTCCTCATTGGTCCACACAGGTCTGTGTGTACAAGATCTAGGACATTTTCAGCAAAGAAGGACTTGCTATTGAAACTTGCTCCTATCAGTTTTCTTAACTGACAATCCTTAGAAATACCACCCATCGGTTTTGCAATTTCTAGGAGTCCTCTGACCGATTTTTTCTTGCTCACTTTGACAATGCTGTCAATGTTTATATGGCAGAGTCTCTTGTGCCATAGCCAACTATTGTCTTCTTTGGAGATAAGACCAATCTTGCTTGATTCTCTTTTGACAGAAGCAATTAAAGAGGCTCCTTCTGTTCAGTCTAGGTAGAATAGATTACTTTTGCTCTGTCTACCGGTTGCAACATGAAATCCAGATTGATTTTTGACTACACAGGAGCCTTGACCGAATTCCAACTAGAAACCTTTGTTGTTCAGCTATGCAACACTCATCAGGTTGTACCTGAGTCCTTCGACCCAGTACACGTCTTCACAGACAGCATTGTTGCAGAGAACAATAGATCCCTTGATGGCACAAGGGGCATTGTTTCCAAATGTGACTGATCCGCTGTCGTTGAGCTCCAAGTTGATGAACTTGCTCTTGTCACCAGTCATATGGTGAGTTCATCCACTGTCAATGATCCAATCGTCATACTGATGAGATCTAGATATGAGTGCAACTTCATTAAGAGCTGGGCTCTCCTCCTTTATTGCAACAAATGCAATTTCTAGTTCTTCTGAGTCTTCAGACTCATTGTCTGTGGCTCCTTCCTCCGCAAGATAGCATTCTTGCTTTGCTTTGTTCTTGAACCGGTCTCTTTTGTCTCTGTTTTCATTATCTGGACATCGGGCAACAATGTGTCCAATTTTGTTGCAAGAGAAGCATTTTAAAGGGAGTTTCCCTTTATACTTCCCTTTGCCTTTGGGGAATCTTTTAGCAATCACAGCTTCAAACTCATCTTGCTCCGTCTTCTCTGAGAGCAGATTCTCAATGAGGTTGCTGTTCTTACTGGTAGAGGAGTTACCGGTTTCTCTTCCCCTTTTGGTCGAAGAGGCACTGACTGATGATTTAAATGCTACTTCCTGAATGGATAGGCTATTATCAAAGTTGCTTAATTCAAAAGCAGCCAACTTACCGATTAGGGAGTCTAGGGTGACTTGATCTTTGCTCACGGATCTGAGCTCTTGAATGACAGAGATCTATATGGCATATTGAGGTCTGAGAGTTCTTAGTATTTTGCTCACCACCTCTTTTTCAGTCAGCTTGCCTCCAGCACTTCTGATGGAGTTGATTACTTCCTTGATTCGGTTGCAATATTGCTCGATATCTTCTCCATCATTCATCCTCATGTTGTCATACTTTCCCCTGAGGCTTTCGACCTTGGCTCTCTGAACATTGGGATCTCCTCCATAGACTGTTTGTAACTTTTTCCACATTTTGCAGGCGGAGTTAAGATGTTCAATTTCAGCATACACGTGGTCGGGTAAGGTGCTAGCTATCATGTCCATAGCAGCCGTGTGCTTAGTCTTGATTTTCTCTTCATCAGGTGTCAAGGTGCCAGTGGGCTCACTATAGTCGTTGGTAACATGAATCCAGTACTGGTCACCGTTGGTCTTCATAAACAGTTTCATTCTGCTGCACCATAAGGTGAAGTTTTCTTTTGAAAACTTTGGTCCTTCCTTTCTCATCATCATAGCTTTCTCTCTGTGCGGTTAGGCAACAAAGAAAAATAAAACTTGGCTCTGATACCAATTGACAGTCCCAACCGGTGCTAAGAGGGGAGGGGTGAATACGCCCTTGAAAAATTCTTTCCTTTTTCTTTAATCCAGTGAAGTAAACTTACAACACAAAAGCAAGCAGTTCTAAGCAAATAAAACGGTAAGTGAACAAACACAAAGTGACACCAGATTTATTACGTGGAAACCCGGTTAGGGTGAAAACTACGGTGTGAGGAGACCTCACAATATTTGTACTCTTCTGAAGTACGCCCTGTTAAGAGCTTACCCAGTCAAGGTATAAAACGCACTTGCTAGGTGCGACTCAGTCAAGGGATTTGTTATAGTAAGGTCAGTTAAGACCTGCCCGGTTAAGGGACTTGAAACACCTTGGAAGAAGTCACCCGGTTAAGGGATTTTGATACAAGGGACCTGTTAGAGTCCAACCAAATATTGGGATTTGTCTATTGTAGTTTGCTAGAAAGCAATAGAATCAAGATCTTTACAGAATGCTCTGCTTAGCCAGATGTGATCTCTATTTGTGTTCTACTGAGAATTATCACCGGTTGACACAGGTGTATTCTCAACTGTTGTTGTGCTGCCTTGCACAACCTATTATCTTTCTTTGTCGATTTTCTCTAACCCTTGCTACTTCTCTAACTCTTGCTTTTGTAGCATATAGGCTCACTCTTTTTTTTCGCAGCAGAATGAAGGCAACTTTTATTCTTGACAGTCATAAGAATATATAGAGTTGTGTTGCTTTGACTGTGCCTGAAATGCACGACCTAATCTTGAGATCCTTTGATTACGTTACTCAACAGAGTACTGGTTTGCTGAGCACTGAGCAAACACTGATACATTCTCTAGCTTTATGAAGAAAGCAATAGTTGCGTGCTAGGCAGCTTTCCTTCATAGGAGATAACTCCTTGATTTAAAGCCACTGAATCTCGCTTTAAATCCTTCAGTGGCGCCTCAAGAAACCATGGATTCCGGCTCCTTTACCTGCGCCTCAAACCAATCACCAAGACAACTCAAGATCACTTGGATTTACTGCAATAAATCCCTATGAAGAAGAGTTGGTTGGAACAGACAGTTGACTATGACTTCCTTGGTTCATACCGGAGTCTTAAAATATATCGGTTGAGTTCTTCTCTGCTGCTGTCTCTTTCTTGGCTTACTAGTTACACGTCCTAGGTGTGCTTCCTTTTGCGCGGATTATCGGTTGCACTGTCCCGGTTGTGTTATAGACATTAGTTGGATATGCATTTATTTGTACTTGTCTATACCGGTTGAAGGTCGGTCCTTGGTTGATACTAGGATACTCTCTTCCCTACTGAGTGCATTATCCGGTTGTTGATGCTTAGTGTAGTGACCGTTTTCACAACCTCTCTTGATGAAGAGTTCCCTCTATAGAGACAACAAATCTCTATCCTCTTTTGCCAATCAATGACAACACTCGGACCGGTAGAGAGCTTACCGGTTAGTGATGCCAACAATCTCCCCCTTTGGCATTGATGGAAAAAATATGATAGGTAAACATATTCTCCCCCTTTTTGATAATAGAATGCCCAAAGGTTAATCAGAGAGATTTGCATACTCTGCTCCCCCTGTGAGCAACAGTCCTTTTCATTAGTTCATAAGAGATAAGATGTAACCTTTTGTTTGAATCATAATGAATTGATGGCTCCCTGTTGATGATTATTGATGATCTCAGAGGGGTACAACCCCCAGTCTACCTCTGAGATACTCAAAAGTACTCTTTGGTAATGGCTTTGTGAATATATCAACAATTTGTTCTTTGGTGGACACAAACTCCAATCTTACTTCTTTGTTCTGTACAAGTTCCCTCAAGTAGTGATACTTGATGGCAATGTGCTTGGTCTTGGAGTGCATAACAGGATTTTTGGATATGTTTATGGCACTGGTACTGTCACAGTGAATTGCGATCGATTCAGGTACCTATTCCTGAATGCGTTGCAGCAGTTGTTTGATCGAGATCACCTGTGTGCAGTTTATTGCAGCAGCAACATATTCAGCTTCAACAGTGGATTGTGAAATGCAATTCTGCTTCTTACTTGTCCACGATACTATTCTTCCACCTAGAAAGAATGCACCACCACTTGTGCTCTTTCTATCATCCACGTTGCCAGTCCAGTCTGCATCTGTGTAGACTTTAATTTGGAATCCACCCTTGTGTGGAAACCATAAGCCATATTCCTCGGTTCCCTTTAGATATCTGAAGATTTTCTTCACTGCAATTAGATGTGTTTCTTTGGGATTAGCAGAGATTTTTGCTACTATGCGAACTGCATGAGCAATGTCCGGTCTGCTGTGAACAGCATACTGCAATTTTCCTATCATGGACCGATACATTGTTTCATTTACTTCTTTGGCATCATCCTCCTTTGATAACTTAAGATTAGTTATCATTGAAGTTCCGACCGGTTTGGATTCTTCTAGTCGAAAAGCCTTGAGAATTTCTTTTATGTACTTGGACTGAGAGATGAAGATACCTTCTTTTAGTTGATGGACTTGTAGTCCAATAAATAATTTTATGGACCCTATCATAGACATCTCAAATTCTTTCTTCTTTTCTTCAACAAATGCTTTGCTCATTTTGTCATCTCCTCCAAAGATGATGTCATCAACAAAGATTTCAGCAATTATGTTTCCATCCTTTTCGGTTTGAAGATACATATTGCTGTTGTCACCAGTTCTGATGAATCCAATTGTCATAAGATATGAATGCAACCTTTCATACCAAGCCCTTGGGGCTTGCTTGAGCCCAGAGAGAGCCTTTTTTAGTTTGCAGACCATATCAATCTTTTGAGCAGATGTAAACCCTTCCGGTTGCTCAATGTAGACTTCTTCCTCCAGTATTCCAGTGAGGAGTGCAAACTTCACATCCATCTGGTACACTTTAAAGCCTTCGTGAGCTGCATAGGCAAGAAAAATTCTTACCCCTTCCAGTTGAGCTATTGGTGCAAAAGTTTCTCCGTAGTCTAGTCCAGCTTCTTGAGCATAGCCTTGCTTTATTTCTGATGAGTTTACCATCCTCATTCAGTTTGTTTCTTTAAACCCATTTAGTCGCAATGACATTTTTGTCATGAGGTCTTGGCACAAGTTCCCATGTGTCATCCTTTTCTATTTGCTCAATTTCTTTGTCCATGGCCTTGACCCAATTTTCATCTTCAAGGGGTTCTCTGGTGGTTTTGGGCTCAACGCATGATAGAAGATAGACGTTCTCTTTGGCCTTTTTCGTGGTCAGGATGTTCCCATGTGGGACTGGACCAACACTCACTTGTGTTGTGGCCCTTTTTACAGCAGTTCTTGCAGTAGCTATTGGTGGTCTTTACCGGTGTATTCCTGCAGTTGTTAGTCTTATGACCCGATTTCCCACAGTGTTTGCAAGATGTGTTAGGGAAATTCTTACCTTTTTGCATCAGTGATTTGATCTTATCCTTCTTGATTGCTTTTGCCCTAGAGGGCTCACCATTCCTTTTTGCGTTTTCACCGGTGAAACGAAGACCGGTCTGATCGTTGTGTCTTCTTTGACCTTTGAGTTTCTCATCAAGCTTAGTTGAACTTTCATTGTATCTTCTCTGTATTTCATTTGTCTCTTCAAGTTCGTTCATCTGCTCCCTTAGTTGATGCAATTCTTGAGACAATCTATTGCATGCTTAATTCCTATCATGCCAGCCTTTCTGCATGTGGGCATTTTCTTGGGTGACACTCTTCATGTCTTCTTGATGTTGTAGAATGATAAGTTCATTTGCGCCTACGGCCTACACTGCCCAGTTCCTTGCTTTCTTAGAGGCTGACAGAGACTTGACTGCCGAATTTCTTTCATCTTCAGCTTTTCTCTTTTTCTCGATTAGTTCAATCATCCGTAGGGCATTGTCTTCTTGTTCTCTTTTGAGATTAGAGATCTCATCGGTTAGGTTCTGATTCTTTTCCATGAGTTCAGAGACTGCCTCCTTAGCTTCGTCAGATCCACTCTGCCCAGAGAGTTCATCGATGGTTTCATTGCTCTCATTCAGCTGCAGCGCTAGTTCCTTTCTTTTTGCAAGTGATCTCCTGAATTTGTTTTCCAGAGAGGTGATGATGTCATTGACTTCCTCTAGCTGCTTTTGATACCGTTAAACCTCCATCATCTTTGTCTCCAGCTGTTAGGCTTAGAAGCAGAGAGAACTTGGCTTTGATACCAATTGTTAATACTTACCGGTTACTGAGATGGGGGGTGAATCAGTAAATACTCGCTATTATACTTTTAATTCTGAACTTCTTAACCTTAACTAATAAGCAGAATATAACAATCATTCAAAAGCATAAACAGAATCACACAGATCAATACAAGTATTTATACGTGGAAAGCCTTGATTATAAAGGAAAAAACCACAGTGAGACAGAGCTCACAACCTCACTACTTCAGAATGAATGTCCCTGTTAGGAGCTTACAAAGCACTAGTTAAGGTGCTACTGGGTTAGGGGATTTTACAAGAGATCTGTTAAGATCTAAACCATGTTAGGAGCTGCCTGGTTACAGGACTTTGAACATCAACAAGATGTTACCCTGTTAGGGGATTCTTACAATGAACCGATCAGGTCCACCCTAATAAAGGGATTTGAATATGCTTTTACTATTAATAGAATTGATGATTTGTTATGACACTGAATGTCTGATTAGATCATACCTCTTCTTTGGTTGCCTGGTTGTTGCCATCTCTACTACCTCTGTGTCTGCAGCTCTTCTCTTAGAAGATGTCTCTCCTTTTCTCCATGCAATCACCCACAATCAACAACAACTTTCTTTGCGTCCTATGACTTATATTTATATGAGAGTTCATTGTAATGAGACCCTTAACTCATAGAACCGCCAGGCTGCAAACTCCGCAATAAATCATGCAATCAGCAAAAAGCTATGCGCTCTGATCTAGAGTTTACCTTGCAAAACATCCGTATGAATAAAGCTAATTCCTGTTAAAAAGCTAACTCCACTTCTACGCGGTGGATGTCCCGTATAATCCTACTTTTAACTCAAATTGATCCACTAAATCCGGTGCGGATCTTTAGGTCACTTTAGACCGATATAACCTTATATCCGGTTCAACTTATGCACACTGAGACCGGTGCGTGTTCTTAGATTGGTCTACCAGTGTTCTTTATCTACCAGTGCATACGTTATGTTGCTTGTCTACCGGTGTCTTCTAAGTGTTGTGAGTGACCGGTGACCTCTTACCGGTGCATAGTGTTTGTAGATGTTGTACACTAATGACAACTTGAATTGCTAACATAGAGTTTAGGACATCAAAGATAGAAGCTAGAAGATAGAAGATTGTTTTAGATCCTCGCATGTTTGAGGACTTCTGTACTTGATTGTAATATCTGGCCTAAACCGGGAAGGCCTTACAACCCGACATGTATAAATCAATTTGAAGATAATATATGAAAGATATCCTGCATTCTCTCTCTCACTTGTGTTGTTGCTTCCGCGTGTTGTTCAGCAAGGTGGATTTGGTTAGGGTGTGCCTTTGGCCCCTCTCCCCCTCCTACCTTTGCATCAGGTGGTATCAGAGCGAGGTCAGATCTGGATCTAGGTTTGTGAATCTAGGTTTGAAGGTTCCTTCTTGTCAAGCCCTAGTTGAATTGTTGTGGGGTAGCAAATTACTATCTGACCTGCAATTGCAGAGGGTTTTCAAGATGGTTCGTGGGAGGCGAGATGCGGATCCAGGATTGGCAGACATGTTGAGACAACTTGCTGCTAGATTAGAAGCTGTTGAAACAGCCCAGAGAAGAGAAGCTGTTGAAACAGGATTACATTCCTTTCTACCACGTCTCTTACATAGTGATAAAGAATGTCGATATGCTTAGATCTATCATGAAATATTGGATTCACTGAAATCTTGATGCAACTCTGATTATCATAGTGGATAATAGTAGGTTTCAGAGGCTTACCAAATAATCCCACAAGCAATTTTCTGAGCCATACTACTCTTACAGCCATAGAAGTTGCAATGTATTCGGCTTCTGTAGAACTCTGAGCCACTAAAGATTGTTTCTGCTTATCTACGATATCATAGTTGATCCTAAACTGAAGCAACATCCTGAGGTGCTTTTCCGATCGGTCACGCTTTCAGCCCAATCTGAATCTGTGAATCCATGAAGATTTAAATCAACCTTTCCATATTTGAGACCATAATTAAGAGTACGTTGAAGGTACCTCATTATATGCTTCACAAAAACAAGATGTATCTCTTTGGGCTCACACATAAACTGACTCAAAGTATTCATTGCATAACAGATATATGGTTTGGTGTTGACCAAGTACATCAAAGATCCAATCATTTGCCTGTAGAGGGTTGGATCTGCTAATTGAGAATCTGTTGCTGCTTTCTTCAATTTACGAAGATTTGTTTCCATGGGAGATGACATAGATCTACAATTCATCATTCCAAATCTCTTCAATATATCAAGGGTGTACTTCCCTTGATTTAGAATAATGCCATTTGATTTCTGCCAGACTTCTAATCCAAGGAAGTAGCGTAATAGACCTAAGTCCTTCATGTCAAACTTTGAGGCTAGATCCTTCTTACACTGATCAATAAGGTGATCCTCTCTTGTAATCAACAGATCATCAACATATAATATCAATATTAACATATCACCTTTGATTTTCTTGAAGTAGAGATTTGGGTTTGCATCATTTTTCGAGAAACCTAATCCCATGAAGTAACTATCAATTCTTTCATACCAGAGTCTGGGAGCCTTCTTGAGTCCATACAGGGCTTTTTTCAATTTACACACATGTGACTCTGCATTGTGGATCTCGAATCCTTCAAGTTGCTCTAAGTAGACCTCTTCTTCAATAGTCGCATTTAAGAATGCAGTTTTTACATCCATTTGATGGACTTTCCATCCTTTGGCTGTTGTAATGGCTAGGACTGCTCTACCTGAGGTATAGCGAGCAACTTGTGTGTAAAGAGCCCTACTGGCTCTATGCTAAAGACTTCTTTTTAAAAAAAAAATTGTTTTGCAATTTTTTTTGTTTTGAACATATATAGTTTTTTTTGTAATTTTTCAATATATGAATTTATATCAAACAACAAATACTTTAATTTTAAATGCTCACCAAATTATTTAATTCAAATGCTTGTAAATATTCTTGAAGCAATACATATATTTTCCTATGTAAATGAGGCACCTTGAATGAGATTGCCACCTCCTAGAATACCAGATGCAACCTCGCTGGAATAAAATGCAACCACTATAAATAAACTGCAGCCACTATACGGTGAATCACAACCACAAAGGGATGGCCTCCCGTAGTATTGGAGACGGCTGCCCTTATGAATGAGATTGCCAACAGCTTCAAGGATATACGCAACCCATAAAGATTGCTACGATTTGCATAAGAAAATTGAAAATTCAGCTCTTTCAAATCAAACCCCCCAATCTAATCCAATTGCAATTGAGAACAATTTGAACACAATTCTGTTGGCATTATGCTTAGTTGTTAACATTGGCAAACATCAAACACACTGGTCCTTAAGTTAGAGAAATAGTGGTGAACTGGTAGTCCCAATCGACAACCATTAAACTTACTAGGTAACCAGTGTACCTACACCGGTGACAATAATACCGGTCTTGTCTAACCAGTTTAGTAGACCACCACAGGAGGTAGATGACTCAACCAATAGCACACCGATTTGCTTTCAAAGTAGTAGATCTACCAGTTTGTGCTTTATAATCCGATCCGGTTTTTGCGGAGCGTTTTGAGAAGAATTGGAGTTTTTCTACGAGCGTTTCGAGGTGAACTGAAGATCAGTATGCGAGCTTTTTGGCTTGATCAAGAGTTCTGCATGCGAGACTTTCGGATCACTTTCCAGAACAACAACGTTTTGGATAAGTTACAGCTTGGCGCCACCGTTTGATGCAGTAATGAGAAAATTATTATATATACGGATCATCATGCATAAGAATAGTTGTTGAAAATCAAGAGCGCAGAGAGAGAGAGCAGAGCAGAAGAGCCGAGTCTTCTGAGAAGGGATACAGTCAGCAAAAGTGAAAGAGAGAGATTGAACAACCAAACAGAGCAAGAAGAGAACAAGTATGATCTGATTGACAGATTAAGTGTCTAAAGAAGATCATTTCTTTATTTGTGTGAAGCACATATAAATCCTTTTATCAGGGTGAACCCTAATATGTTCTATTGTAAAAATCCCTTCATCGGGTGACATCTTAATTGATATTCTTAAGTCCTCTAGCGAGGCGACTCCTTACAGGGTCAAGATCCTAACCGATCTATATTAAATCCCTTGATAGGGTAGCATTCTAACTAGTGCTTTTGTAAGCCTTTAACCAGACAACTTTATTACTGCAGTAGTGGAGTTTGTGGGTTCTGTCCCACCGTGTTTTTTCCTTCTAACCGAGAGTTTCCATGTATATATCCTATGTTAGCTTGTGTTTGTGTTTTCTGTTCATGTTATTTAAGCATTCATATTTTTAGTATTAATAGGATAAGAAACAAAAAAAGAGATAAGAGATTGAATTTATTGATTCACCCCCCCTCTCAGTAATTGGTTAGGATTAACAATTGGTATCAGTGCTAAGTTCTTAGGTAAAGAAGCTTAACCACTTGAGGAAAGATCATGCAGGGTTACTGGTATCATAAGTAGTTAGAGGAAGCTAATGAAAGTATTGCTTCTCTTGAAAACAGATTGAGAAGATCTCTTGCCAAGAGAAAAGAACTGGCTTTACAACCGAGTGAAAGTCAGGACACAATAGATGATCTATTTGGAAAGAGTAGTTCAGATGAAGTTGAGGAAGCAGTCTCTGAATTCATGGAGAGAAACATGAACCTGACTGATCAAATCTCCAATTCGAATAGGGAACAAGAAGGTCATACTTTGAGGATGATTGAACTCATCGAAGTAAGCAGAAAAGATGAGGATGAGAAAAATAGTGCTAAAGAAGCACTACAGACTGCTGAGATTGCAAGAAGCCTAGTTGATGATGCTTTGAGAGAGAGCGATTCACTCATACTGCAACCACACACAGACATGCAGGGCATAAATCAAGAAAATGTCATCATGCATGAACACTTGCATAATAAAGATGAAGCAAGTAAAGAAGTGGCTGTTGAAGTGGAAAAACTCAAAACACAGTTGAAAACTCTTGAGGAAAGAAATAAAAAGCGCAGAAAATACAATGAGAGTTCTGAGAAGCTGGATGAGCAACTGAAAGCTCAGAGAAAGCACAAGGATCCCACAGGACTTGGCTACATCGGCAAGGGCACCAAGGAAACCGGTGAGTCCTCAAATGTCAAGGGAATTGTTATCAAATAATAGAATCATTCTAATGGTTGCTCATCCTAGCATAAAAGAGTTCCTTCTGAGTAAGGATTTAAGTGACAAGAGAGCCGGTTGGGTAACTAAAGTGATGGAATACGATGTAGAGATTAAGGTCACCAAGCTGATCAAGGGAAAAGGGTTGTGAACAGCTTGCTGATGCTGTAAGTAGCAAAGAAAAACATGTGAAAGAGGCTATTCTGTAATGTCCCCTTTTTCAGACTTCGGGATTAGCTTGGTTTGGTGACCCTCGCAAGCTAATCGGGTGTTCAGAGGGGGTCAGATTGTGGAGCCAGCATTGGGATTCCATTTTGGAGATTCAGATTATCAGTTCTGTTCTTCGTTCGGGTCATTTTGGCCAACTTACTATTTTTAGTAAGTGGGGTTTCTGGTATGGCTTGGATTGGCAGGGTGTTTGCACGGAGCGTCAGACATCTCAGGATTGAGTTTCAGAGAATTTCCAGTTTGTGTGACTTACTATTTTTAGTAAGTCTATTTTTAGCAGTGGCTATTTCTGGCAGGGCAGTATCTATTTTTGGCTGGGCAGTTGGTCCTGGTGCTTTGTCAGAAGTTTGATGATTGCAGTCAGACGGTTCAGTGGCTTTTATTTTAAAGGTGTTATTAAATTAAATTATATTGATTTAATTTAATCACTAATGACTTTATAATATTATATTATAAAGTGGGAGTATTTAATAAAGCCAATTAAGTGAAATATTAAAAAAGTGCTTTTTCGAAAAAGTTATATATTTTGCTCGAAAAAGCACTTTCATTCATTTTCATTATGCAATCATTATTTTGAAGTTTGAAGTATTGCCCTGGCTAGGGTTTCGAAGACGGATTCCTCTTTTTGGTGATTTGAGTCATTGCCTGTAATGGTGAATTTCACAATTGTTTAATTCTGAATATCAATTCAATGCTGAGGTATATTGAATTGAAGAAAGTTTTCATTTCTGGAGTTTGAAGATCTGTAGATGAAGTTGTATTCAATTCTGAAGTTCGAGTTTTGTTGATGAAATTGTGTTGGTAAATGCAACCAATCCAAAGTTCTGGAATATTTATTCAAAGTCTGGTTATCTATTTATTAGTCATCGAAAGTATTGTGCAGCCTCTGGATATTCGATTTTCTTTGGTATTGGTGAACCCTTGTGCTGCGATTTTTAATTAATGTTGGGAGTTATAGACGTGAGGGTTTATTGTTGCTGCTGGAGATAAAAGATAATACAGTCACGTGCTGGACTGATCTTGGAACAGTACGCAATCCCTGGGACTCACATGGTGGACTGGAATTGTGTGAGAACAGAGCAGGGCCGTTGATAGTTTATTGGGGGGCAGCTAGTGTTAAGTTTGGGTAACGTGGAAGTCAAAACAATAGGATTGTATAGTCTTCTTGGCCACGTGTTCAATTCTGGGCCTGAGCGAGTTATTCTAAACCAGTCACGTGCATACCTACAGGGTGACGTGATAAATTGGGAAGGTATCTTGCTGAACATTCAGGTGCTTTGAATGTATTTACTGAATTTGCTGTCAATGGATTTCTTAGAGGTATAGAAGAACTTTAGTTGTTGGAAATTAAAAATGCAAGAGTTATTTGATATGTATGGGATATTTTAAGTTGATAGGATATACTTACAGAATTTGTTGTTTGCAAGTAATAATTGGAAGTAGAGAAAAAATATGATATTATTATTTTAATGATCCAACCATTTGAGCATGGCAATTTGCAAATTATATCAAATTTAGTATATTGATCCGGATATTCAGAGAGAGCCAACTTAGGCTCTTCACATATTCTGATTTTGCGTGATGATGAACAAGCAGTTTCAGCTTCTGTCACTGATTGGGTGCAGCAAATGACACATTTTCTGCAGACTGGTGAATGTCCACAGGGCTTAGATAAAGCAAAAAGAAGGTATTTTAGACTGCAGTCCATACCCTATGTCCTTTTGAACAATTTTCTATTTAGAAAGGACTTTAATGCCGTTCTTTTGAGATGCATTGAGACAGATCATGTAGACAAAGTGTTGCACGAATTCCACAATGGGTCAGCTGGAGGTCACTTTTCACCTAGAGCAACAAATTTTAAGGTATTGAAAGGTTGCTATTATTGGCCAACTTTATTCAAAGACGCACACATATGGGTCCAAAAGTGCAAGGAATGCGCATTGTTTGCTAGGAAGGAAAGATTGGCGGCCTTACCCTTGCAGCCTATTCAGGTTGAACAACCTTTCCTAAAATGGGGACTGGATTTTATTGGAGTTATAAATCCCCCATCCAGTGCTCGCCACAAGTGGGTCCTAATAGCTACAAATTATTTCACTAGGTGGACCGAGGCGGTGGCACTTAAAGACGCTAATGAAGGAGTTGTCCTAGGTTTCTATCAAGAGTTGGTTTTCAGGTTTGGAGTTCCTGAGTCCATTATCTCAGATAATGCTTTAGCTTTTGTTGGTTTTAAGATTTCTTATTACGCTGTAAGAAACAAAATTTATCTAAACACATCTTCCAATTATTATCCGTAAGGCAGTTGCCAAGCGGAATCCATTAATAAGAATCTGATTAGAATTATTAAAAGGACTATGGGAGGTAGTCAGCGAGCCTGGCATACCTATAGTTGAAATCAACTTTGTGGGCTGATCGAATCACTCAAAAAAGGTCAACTGGGCAGTCACCATTCAAACTTGTTTACGGAATGGAAGCTAGGCTACCCATTTCTTTAGAGCTTCCAACTCTTGACTTGACCAATCAGCTTGATATGTTGGAGGAAGAACCAATGACCGTAACGTTGGCTCAACTTTTTGAGCTAGAAGAAACTAGGTACGAGGCTTTGAGGAAGATGGAACACCATCAAGCACAGATGAAGAGGTCTTATGACAAGAGGGCGTCTCCAGGAGTTTTCTAGGAGGGTGACATAGTATTGAAATGGGACTTACTCAAAAGAAAAACTGGAAAGCACTCCAAGTTCGATGTGTTTTGTAGTGGGCCTTATATTATCTTAGAATGTAAACATAATGCTTTTCAACTGTCAAGGTTGGATGGCAACATGGAGCGAATCCCAGTGAACAGGATTCACCTCAAGGATTGTTTATGAGGTAGGATCTATCCTTGTACAACTAGAGCTGTTTGTAGCTAGTAAATAAGTGTTGTAGCACATTAAATTGCAGTTTTCTTTTCTCCAAGTGCTGGTTGCACATTTTAGTTAGTATTTTTTGAGAGAAGCAAACATTTGTAATAGGTTACATTACATGAGATAGGCATCCATCATATGAAACAGTGGTGACATATATTCACTGCTGCACATCATACATCACTCCCTCATGGAATCTAATTTACTACAACAGTTTGCTAAGAAGGTGTACTTCTGTTTTAGCCTCCATTAATCCATTTGGTAAACACATCATTCAAGGTAGCGAGTTTGTTAATCCACTATCGTAAACCATACATATGTACCGGATGTATTAGAAGAGGTTGCTGTTCAGAAGTGAGTTGCAATAGAAAATAGGAGTGTGTTTTATGAAGTTTTGTGTTCCAAGTG
This sequence comes from Chamaecyparis obtusa, assembly GCA_027943335.1. Taxonomy (NCBI): domain Eukaryota; kingdom Viridiplantae; phylum Streptophyta; class Pinopsida; order Cupressales; family Cupressaceae; genus Chamaecyparis; species Chamaecyparis obtusa. The sequence continues at coordinate 416,018 of BSBK01000269.1, read as the reverse complement.
ACTTTGTGCCTAATGGAAAAGTCTACGCTACTGGTCATAATGTCTAGCAGGAAGACATATAGTAGATGTTGCCAAAAATGTTACCGTTTTTCGGTACCATGCTCAATCATGTGGAGTGGTCATGTTTTAAAATGATTTGAGGTGCATTTTGTTTCTGCTGAAACACATACATATGCATAAAGAAAAAGAACATAGGATTACATTATTACTTGCATCATATAGATTGTTGTTATAAGAAAGTGCAAGACATTTTGAGAGAAAAGTAATCTTGATTGAATATAAAGTATACATGATGTCTCACACAAGCCGTGAGACTAACCCTTATGATACAAATGAAAAACAAAGCTATACATTTAAAGATGCTAAAAAAGTAAGGCACAATTAGTGTAGGGTGACTCGTCATTGCCTGAATGACGAGCCCAACTTGTATCGCTTTGCCTTGTCTTCAGTTCTCCCGCTTGTCTTGCGTCCAGCCATTGCATAGCTTGCTGCTCCATTCCTGCAGATGAGAGATAGAAATGGCGTTAGATCTCATAGATCTAAGCAATGACAAGTCATCATGCACTATGAATGCCCACATCTGCAAATATATAAGTTTGTTCCCCACATGCATCATAAGTGCTAGCCTATCACAGATATTTGAGAAAGCAAGAAGTATCAAAGCAAAAAAATTATATGCTTTTAACTAGTTTGTTTTTTTGTGCAGCCACGGGTGTCTGTTAATAGCAAGTGGAGTAAATGCGGCTCCCACAAGGGTTGAGCCCAGCTTGCTATTTAGAGACAGATATATAAACAAAGCATCTGGTTAAGAGGATAGTGTTGGACAACAATAAAATTACAATAGAATCTTTTACACAAGCAATTTTGAAAGTGGGATTTCAAAAAACAAGATAAACTTTGCCATGGCTTATTAGCCGAAAGTCAAAATTCCAGCAAGAATTCTTATATCTATCACATAAATCTTCTTCAGAAAAATTGTTCTTGGCTGGTTTTAATGCAGCTACAAAAGTTTCATCTTCTAAGAATGTTCAAGATAAGTCATCTTCTTCATTAGGGCATAAGGAGCTCAAGCAAGTAAAGGCAATTGTCAACGATGGCCATGTGAAAGCAAGGGGATGAGGGAAACTTCTGCATGAAGCCATTTCAAAGCTGGATAATTTCAGACATAACATATTATCAAAGAAGCAGATCCGACCGGAAATAGTTTCAACTGAGAAAATAAACATCTCATTGGCCAAAAGAAATAAAATATAAAAGCTGGAAAATTTTCAGACATAGTATATCAAAGAGTTGGAGTCAATCTATAAAAGCAACAAGTGAAAACAGAAACAGCTTACTGTCCAAGAGATACAAAATGCTGGTGGTGCAGTTTTATTAAAATGACCGTTTCCCTACTTAGAAAGCCAAGCAAATTCAAAATTTGAAGATCCAATTTCTCATAGAGCAGATCAGAGTTTCAGAAAAGCAAAGCAATGAAAAGATCAGTTAGGATAGGACACAAGGGTTTGTTAAAAAAATTGAGATTCATTCTCTGCTCTGTGTCATAAGATGTCGCCATTGTTTCAATGGATTCAAATGCCTGGAGCAATCTCAGCACTACAATGAGATTCTTTCATAAAGATAATATAGTCATGATGAGATACATCAGGCATGCAGTTAACACCCATTAAGACAACAAGGAGATGCTATTTTGTCATTAAAGATAAAGCTTGATAACAATACTATATATGGCGTGTATTATTTCAGAGTTTAGAAATGAAGCTGCAACAAGATAATAACATCAGAAAGTACAATGTTATTCAGCTTTGGAAGCAATTTTCAAGAGACCAATACAGTTCATGGAGGTCATAATGCTTACTACAAGCATGGATAGTGAATAAAATCTGAAAAGCCTTTCAGCATTATAGATGTAGATCATATAAAGAAGCAAAACAAATAAAGCAAAATGAGAATCTTCAGCTGAGGTTTGAGCAATCAAAGCCACATATTTTATCAATTAGCAACATAATAACAATATAAAATGCAAATTTAATGAATAGAGGGCAGTCTAAGAAGCATCGGAAACCATGGTCATAGAGAATGCCAACCTTATTACAACAACCTCATCCAAAGGTCTGGATCATAGCTGTTAACATATTGGAGGAGTATATCCAGATAGAGGAATTCAGAGAGCTGGTTAAGGGGCTACTTCATTTAAAGCTTCAGATTTGTATGCGGATGTGCATGGCCGCCCAGTGTAAAAAAGGAAAAAGAAAGATCATTTCCTGAAATTTATGGATGGAAGCCAATAACAGAAAAACCCTCATTAAAGCCAGCAAATAAAACCCAGTTTCTTGCATAATAACAGATACAATTTTTCCATATACTTCTCTACAGCATAAAGTGAATGCACAGGGAAAATGGATCATTTTTCATGGTTTTTTGCAAAGCTCGAGTATAAGAACAAGTATAGTAGAGAAAACAACAAGATTTCAAAAAGACATCGAACACCAAGGAAGGAGCGCATCAGGCACACGAAGAACCTAAAGGATATGAATCTCTAATATGCGTCATCAAAAATAATGGCCGCAACCCATATTTAACAGGGTGTTTTCATTTTTTGCTTAAGGCTTCAGTTTTGCAAAAGAGATGTAAAAGATACTCACCATTTTCACAGTCTGTATGATAAGGGATCGAAAAATGCAAGTCTTTTACAAGATGGGAGTGTTAAAATGGCTCCATAACTTCCAATCTCCAGCCACATTCTTCCATGGCGGAGCAGCAGAGAAGAAGACAATCAAATGTCTTCAAACACCTTCATCCATGGTGGCTACAAAGCTACATAATACTCCATCGAACTCATGAGTTAACAATGCCAAAAGTTGCAGACAAAAGCTATCAAAGTTTCCAGCAAAACCCTCATTCTCCATGGTGGCGCACAAGGAGGAAAACACAACAGCAAATGAGAATAAAAAAAAATGAAGTTTGCGTGAAGTTCTTTGGGGGTTTTTCTTACCCTAATATTTTTTGCCACATAGAAAATGGCATTTTTACCTTTGTTAAATTTCTTTCATTTCTTTCCTCATACCCTCGTGGGTTTATGCTTGGAGAGTGATATTTATTTATCACTTATTTACTTGCTTTGCAAATAGTTTATCAAACAACATTAATAGAATGATAAATTTTTTTGTAATTTTATTAATATTGTTTTGATAAAAGAATAAATATGGAATTTACTTTAGAATATAAAAATAAATATTTTAATTCGCAAACTTAATAACATTACTAAGTTATTTATAGTTTTATAATTTTAATAAATATTAATTATTTTAATAATATTATTAAGTGATTTTTTTTTATCGCTTAATATATCATTAAAAATGATTAATGTTTATTAAAATTATAATATAAAAATAACTTAATAAATCGTTATTATTTATTAATAATAATTAAATACTTTATAATTTATTACTTAAATGATAATTTATTTTAATATTTATCAAGTAATAAATTATAAATAATTTAATTAATTATTAAGATTGCAAATTGATATTTATTTTCATATTTTAAAGTTAAAGAGGATATTTTTTCAGAATTAATGACAAAGGCAAAGGTCACGATGATGTAGCTGACAAAGTCTATAAATAAAGTCCTTGCTGTTCAGGAGCATTTATGAGTGTTTTGAGGGATAAGGTGCATTTATGGGAGATATTTATGATAGATTTTATGAGGCATGACTTTTGGGCCATTTGTATGCCTTGTTGAAGTCCTTTGAAGGGCTCAAAAATGGCCTGGTAACCAAAATCCGATCCAGAAGTTATTGGTTGCATTTATGATGTTGGTTGTAAAATGGATAAATATGAGTTGAAGGCTCATTTGTAGGGAGTTCTTTTTCCCTTTGGCTTGCTGTTTTGTAACCTTTTCTGAGTTCTTGACAGAAGCAAAGTGTTTTTGTAACCCATTTTCAGAGAAATTATACAAATTTGTAACACCTTTTGACAATGAAATTCAGCTTGTGCGTTCTCTTCTTTCTGGGTTTGTGTTTCAAATACTGATGCCTTCTACAGAAGTATTCAGTATTTTGCAGGTTGAAAGTTGTGTTTGAGAATTAGTTTTAGATTGTGAGGAAGTAATTCTCCTTTTAGGAACTGTTATTTTAACCTTCTTAACAATTGTTGATGCAAGGATTGTGAGTTATTGAGTTGTGTAGGGAAGCTTTTTCTCACTGATTTTGTTGTGTGTTGATTATCTGTTAATTTTCAAAGATATAGTTTGGTGCATCACCCTTTAGATTTCAGTTTTCTTGTTATCCTTCTACCTCTTTTCCTCAACAATCTTAGTTTAGGTGAGGCACCAGATAGGAAGCCGATCTTCATCTGGAGATTCATTCCAGCTATAGGTTACCCACAACCTTGGTTTGTTTCCATGATCCTCAAAATTAATCAAGTAGTTTTGGCAACTTGATTAGGGTGCAAGTTTTGAGTGATAACAGGAATCAAGGAGGACAAGAAGAAACCAACGATAGACAAAGGTAAACGAATTTCCAAACCTTCTTGCAAACATTGTGGCAAACTGGGTCATAAATCTAATGACTGCAGGAATGCACCGGTGAAACCATTCACCACTAACAGTTATTGCAGTATCCGTTATAAGTATGGTCACAAGACCTTTGAATGCAGGTCACGATCAAATAGTGTGTCCAGTGGAAGCAAAGGAAGCTTCAAAGGTTATTGCTATGCCTGCAATAAATTTGGACATAAGGCTGAAGAGTGCAGGTCTACAACAATGGCATTCAAATCTCCAGCGAGACCGGTATTCCGCAACAAGAATGCAAACCGGGGCACATCTATGTGTGCTACATGTGGACCATCAGGGCATAGAGCTACTGAATGCGACTCAGCCATGGACAAAGGAAAGAGAGTGAATCCATGGAGAGAAACCGGGATGACTTGTTACAACTGTAACAAGATTGGGCATTTGGCCAAAGATTGTAGGAATCAACCAATTAACAAAGGAAAAGGCCCAATTAAACTGGTCAAGAAGAACAAAACTCCCAATCATAAGGGAGACATGACTGAATAGACCAAAAAGGAAGTGTAGAAGATATGGTCCAAAAAGGGGACAAAGAGCTCTGAAGGAGAGAAATCAAAGACAAAGTCATCATCTACCGATGGTGATATCTTTTCATCAAATTAAGCCAAAAGGGCTTAAGGGTGAACAGGTAGAAATGGTACTGTCCCCTGAGTAACTGGTGAGATTTACTCTCACTAATTGGAGGTTGATATTGAGAAGCACTCACTGTTTTAAGACAAAAGAACCGATCAAAGGAGTTAGCTATGTGGTCTGGTCAAATACCTTCTCGGTGATAAAGCTGATGTTACACGGTTGATGTTTCAATCGAGGATGTTGCGGTAAACGAAGCTTTCTGTGTATTCTCTTTCTAACGAAATGGCATCATCATCATCGCAACTCTCATCGAGATCAACCAACATGAGAGACCAGAATATGATAAAATGCCAGTCTAGAATAGGTCTAATGATATGGTTGGAGCCCTATCATCCATTCTAGACGTTGTGTTGATGACTGAAGACGTAACCGCCTTCATTCACAACAAATAGGAGTTGGGAGAAACTTTCATACAGAGTGAATTGCTAGGGCTTTGCAAGGACGGAAAGCTTTAGGAAATATACGCTCAACTGGAAGCGTCTGGATTGACCAATGGGGTCAAATATCCTACTATGTTTCATCCTGACTGGATTTGGTTGGTACTTAGTCGAGTACACAATCCAGGAATGTGGTTGGCAAAAGGTGTTGTTACTCCAATTACAAAGGAAGACCTAAGAAGAGTAACTGGTTCAATGCTACAGGGGAAGCCCTTACTCTAAGAAAAATCGCCAACACTGAAGTCACTCGACTCACTAAGTTAAGGTACGACAGTCATATGATGACTGTTATAGACATTGAAGATGAAAGTGTCCGGTTCGCCACTGCGGTTATCGGTTACAAAGTTTATCAGTCAAGCAGTCTCAATAGCATACCCGATGGAGCTATTCATGCAGCTCACAGAATAATGCATGACAATGCTCAATATGACATATGCGCTATGTTGAGAAGTCAAATCTTCGAGAACCTGAAGAAGCTCAGAATGGTCAAGAAGAAATTCCTGAAGTATGGGATGCTGATGGTATGTCTTTTCTTCTACTACCAAAAATTCTTTCCAAGGGTGGGTAATGTTACATGAGTAACAAACAGACCGGTTATGGTTCAGATAGGAGAAATGATTAATACTCTGGGAAATCGGTTTAATAAGTTCGTGTCTGATTATTTCCAAGAGTTTCAAACAAGAATGTACCAAAGGGAAAGGATTCCATCTGCAATTTTAGATGAATACAAGGATGATGTTTGTTTCCTTGTTAGCACCGATCACTGCATAATCCAGGCTGTTGAGCCAAGAACTAAATTTGCACCGGAACTTGGCTATGAAATTTCATCAAAGACTGCCAAAGCATATGCTGAGGCATTTTAGGAGAGTAACTTAGATCTCTGAGCCAACCGGTTCGGCACTTATGATGCGATAAGTGCAAATTTGAAGAAGAGTGCACCTTCAAAGTCAGCAAAGAAGGTAACTGCCAAACGGTCTCCTATACCGAAGAAAAGGAAGGTAACCGTGCCAGAGCCCAAAGTTCAAAAGAAGAAGGCACAATCGATAACAACCGAGCAATCACAAGGAGGAGACTCAAAAGAAATTGAGACAAAGCAGATTGCCACCTATATAAGAAGAAAGAAGACTGGGAAACCAGTAAAGGAGGAACAAAAGGCTACAAAACCAACCATTGATAAAATGGTTGAAGGCATAATGTCAACAGGTGGATTGGCAACAGTTCAAAGAAGGTACAATTTGGCAAATGATGAAGAGAGAAGGAAAAGAGAAGATACTGTAGTATATAGCCTACACAAGTTGAAGAGAACGCCTACTAAGATTCATGGCTCAGTACCTGCAGAGTTACAAGAGCTTATCAAAGGAAGATGGAAATCCTCAATAGAAAAGGAGAAAGAGTTGAGAATAAAGGCATTGCTGGAAGTGCAAAGCCACTTGAGCCTACAAGAGGCAACCGATCAAGAAGAGGCATATAAACAAAGTTTTAAAATCAGAAAAAGGATTGGTCAAGTTCTAATTGGAGAAGTTGACGCGGTTTATGATGGAGTAGCAATTTGGACAACCATTCTGGAGCAGCAACGCTAGGTTGAGGTTGAATGTCAGACATCCTCACCGAAATCATAAAAGGACACCAAGAGAGAAAAAGGCATTCTGGGCAGTGATACACTCGTCCAACAAAACCTAGAAATAGAACAGGTCATTGTAGACATTACTGAAGACACCAGTGGTGATCTAACTCCACCAACTATTCTAGCATCTCCAGAAAAAGGTAAAGCTAAAACCCTTACTATTGATGACATAGTTGATGAAATATTAGATTTTGTTAAAGTTAGCAATGCTACTAAATGGTTCAATGCCTTAGGCATTGATGATAAAGATAAGATAGAACTAGCCATGTTAGAGAGTTTTCTTGATTTCAACAGGGGACCAAAGGACTACAGGTCCATCTTCTCAGTTGAACTCAATAAAAGGATACTAACAAAATGGAGAGGAGTAGCAAAGGATGCGAAAATAATAAGGAAAGTTCTAGAACAACTAGAACCAGGTCAGTATGGACAAAAGAGAAGAGACTGGACAGTAAAGGCAGATACAAGGGAAGTAATGGCAAAATATACACCAGTTTTCAGGGGAAATATTAGTTGACAGGATGATACCCGACAGGGGAAGTATTTTGATGAGTGGCAAGTAATGACATGTGTTATGATATGTTTTGCCACCAATGCCAAAGGGGAAGATTGTTGGCATTATGCTTAGTTGTCATTATTGACAAACATCAAACATACTGGTCCTTAAGTTAGAGCAATAGTGGTGAACCGGTAGTTGTCCTAGTCGACAACCATCAGACTTACTAGGTAACCAGTGTACCTACACCAGTCACAATAATACCAGTCTTGTCCAACCAGTTTAGTAGAACATCACAGGAGGCAGATGACTCAATCGGTAGCACATCGGTTTGCTTTCAAAGTAGCAAATCTACCGGTCCGTGCTTTATATTTCGATCCGGTTTTTGTTGAGCATTTTGAGAAGAACTGGAGTTTTTCTGTGAGTGTTTCGAGGTGAATTGAAGATTAGTATGCGAGCTTTTTGGCTTGATCAAGAGTTCTTTATGCGAGACTTTCAGATCGCTTTCTAGAACAGCAATATTTCAGATGAGTTATAGCTTGGTGCCACCGTTTTGTGTGGTAATGAGAAAATTATTATATATACAAGTCATTATGCATTAGAATATGTGTTGATGAAAATCATGAGTGCAGAGAGAGAGCAGAGTAGAAGAGATGAGTCTTCTGAGAAAGGATAGAGTCACCAAGAGTGAAAGAGAGAGATTGAACAGCCAAGCAGAGCAAGAAGAGAACATTTATGATCTAATCGACATATTAAGTGTCTAAAGAAGATCATTTCTTTATTTGTGTGAAGCACATATAAATCCCTTTATCAAGGTGAACCCTAATAGGTTCTATTGTAAAAATCCGTTCACCAGGTGACATCTTAATTGATGTTCTTAAGTCCTCTAGCGAGGCGACTCCTTACAGGATCAAGATCTTAACCGATCTATATTAAATCCCTAGATAGAGTAGCATTCTAACCAGTGCTTTTGTAAGCCTTTAACCGGGCAGCTTTATTACTGCAGTAGTGGAGTTCGTGGGTTTTGTCCCACCGTGATTTTTTCCTTCTAGATGAGGGTTTCCACGTATATATCCTGCGTTAGCTTGTGTTTGTGTTTTCTGTTCATGTTATTTAAGCATTCATTATATTTTTAGTATTAACAAGATAAGAAACAGAAAAAGAGATAAGATATTGAATTTATTGATTCACCCCCCCTCTCAGTAACCAGTTAGGATTAACAAATTCATTGACAATTTCAAACCAATTCAAAGTGTGTGAAACTCAAGAAGAAATTCTCAGCCGTTCATACTTCTCCAAACCCTTGTTGTCTTCTCCCAATTTCAATTTTATCAAAGATGCATAATAGAATGAATTTCGAATTCTCATAAGGCTGTATATATAATATTTTTTCCATAACTTTTCAATGATACTTTTCACTTAAAAGCCCCTTGCTTTATGGTTGCACATTTGAAATATAATAAACTCCCTTCACTTTAATGTTGAAAATGGCCCTGTCATTAAAATAATGCTATTTTGACACATAGGGTCCCTTTTTTATGAGCTCAAGATTTAAAACTACTCAACTCGGTTCCAATGAGCTATAACACCAAGGTGCCCAATCGACAATCCCAATAAAAATAGCAACCTTAGCCAATTTGATTAAATATTAATCAAAATTCACCCATCTTGCTAAAATGACTAAAGAAGCATCAAAATCAAAATCTAACAGCATAGGCGAGATCTTGATGATGAAAGGTGATGACTGAACCTGACGGAGTGACTTTCTAAAAATAGATGCTCCCTCCAAGAAATTTGGAGCCCAAACCAAAAGCCAAAAATAAAAATTGAGAGCATCATTTAATTCCTCTAATTCATCTGAGCTCATCGGAACCAACTGTTGACTTATTATAAATAGTAAGTCCCTCAAAACGGGCCAAAACCCACAATAGGGCCCTCTAATCACTAGTATTAGCCTACAAGAACCAAGTGATAGGCTAAATCTAATAACTCAGATGCTCGCAAAAAATGGGGACATTACATGGTGCAAAATTTTCTTCATAATCAATTTCCTCCTTTTGTGAAAAACCTGTAGCTACAAATCTTGCTTTTTGTTTTTCTATACTACCATTTGCAACTTGCTGGATTTTGAATAGCCACTTGGAAGAAACAACATATTTCTCTTTTGGCCTAGGTACTATCTCCCACACATCATTTTTCAAGATTGATTGATACTTCTTTGTCATGGCATCCTTCCATACTTGGTGCTGGAGAGCTTCTGTAACATTAGCAGGTTCTGATTTGATGAATTCACTCATCAAAGCTACATAACTAGAGAATCTCTTAGGTCTTTTACTCTCTCTAAAAGTCCCTGACGGAGATGCATACGTCTTTGCTTCCTTTATTGTCTTAGTAGCCCAGAGTGGTCTCTTCTTAGTATTTTCCAATGATGTGATTTGTTCTTCATTTCTATCTTCCTCAGGGTAATCCCTTTGAATCTGAGGGGCAAGATCCTCTTCTAGGTCTATGGGGGAAGTTTAAATTTCCGACTCAATAGAATTTCTAGCTCTTTTAAAAGCTACGTCTTCCTCAAAAATCACATCTTTGCTTAGTTCAATCTGTCTTTGATCAGGCACATATATTTTATAAGCTTTTGAGGTTTCACTATAGCCTACAAAAATACCTTTTCTCCCAGAAGGTTCTAGCTTAGTTCTTTTCTCTTTGGGCACATGAATGTAGATAGGACAACCAAATATCCTCAAGTGACAGATGTCTGGTTTAACACGAATGAAAGCTTCTTTAGGAGTTTTGTCATCAATATGGGAGTGAGGACATCTGTTCTGTATGTAGACAACAGTACTAGAGGCTTTTGCCCAAGGTGACGTTTCTATGTTTGGATCAAGTAACATTTCCCTAGTAGTTTCTATAATGGTTCTATTTTTCCTTTCAGCAACCCCATTTTGTTGAGGGTTGTAGGGTATAGTGTGTTGCCTTGTAATCTCAACATTTTTACAAAATTCTTTAGAATTATCTGATGTGTATTCTCTCCCATTATCCGTCCTTAATGTTTTAACTTTCCTCCCATAAGAGTTTTCTATAAAGGATTTGAATTCCTTAAACCTTTTAAGGATCTCCTTAGATTTTTTACATTTGAGGAAATAGATCCAGGTCTTTCTAGAGAAGTCATCAACAAAAATTACATAATATAAGAAACCCCCTAAAGAAAATACAGACATGGGTCGACATAAATCTGAGTGGACTAACTCTAATATATCATTTGTTTTACTAGAACTACTTTGGAAAGACCCTTTTGTGTTTTTCCCTAAGGCACACCCCTTGCATGCCTCTGAATGATATTGTTTGAGTTTGGGTAAGCCTATGACTAGTTTTTCCATAGAAGATAGGGCACGAAAATGGAGGTGTCCAGATCTCCTAAGCCATATTTCATTAGAGTTTGCAATTTCATGAATTAGGGAAAGATTTGGCTGAGTACATAATTTATATAGATATCCTTGTCTATAACCTATGGTTTGAGCCTTCTTAATAGTAAAGTTCTTTGGCCATGCCAACGCTTTACTATCCATGAAGGTAACCCTATATCCATTGTCTTCAAGTGCATATATGGAAACCAAGTTCCTCTTGATACTTGGTACAAATAATACTCCGGTGAGTTGAATAGAGATACCGGACTTCAATTTGATGGTACATGTTCCAACACCTTTGACTGGATGTGTAGAGTCATCTCCAATTGTCACTTCCTCATCAGTTTCTTCTACCATGGAGTCTAAGAGTTCCTTGAACCCAGTGATGTGTCTTGATGAGCCACTATCTATAACCCAAGTGTTGGATTTATTTGATACTTGGTTTGAAAGTGCAGAGTAGAATACATATTTCTCGGATTCATGCTGTGTCTTAGACTTTCCTACTTCAGCAAATGTTGCTTGTTGCTTTGTTCTATCAGGACATCTGACTGCATAGTGCCTGTACTGATCGCATCTGAAACATTGGATTTGTGAAACATCTTTCTTGGATGAACCCTTCCCACGGTAGCTTTTCCTCTTCTTGAAGTGCTTCTTCTTTCCTTTCTTGTGAGAATTTGCATTCAAGACATGGAGATCTTCATCTACGTTCTTTTGATTGAATCCTTTCTTTGTCTGTTTCGATTCCTCTTGAAGGTAGTCTGATCTTAGCCGGTCAAACTTTGGAAATTTAGACCTTGCACTAATGCCTTGAACAAATGTCTCCCAAGAATTTGGTAGACTATCTAAGGCAATAAGTGTTAGCTCCTTACTTTCAATCTGCTATCCAAGTGTTGATAGCTGATCCCTTAGTGCAGATATTCTCATAAAGTATGCGTTGATAGATTCTCCTTTGTTCATACTTATATGATTGATTTCTCTCTTTAGAGCCAAGGTCCTGCTAGAATTTATTTATTTTGTATGTGCTTTCAAGTGACTTAAACATATGATATGCGGTCTCATGTTTTGTCAAGATTGGCACGATATGATCTCTAACTCCATCAACTATGATTTTCATGGCCTTTTCATTTCCTTCAATCTATGTTGCCTTCTCGGGATCATTCTTCGGTTCTGCTTTATTTTCTTTCACAAATGACTCAACTTTATTCTCTTTTAATATCATCATAATCCTAAACTTCCATGATGAGAAGTTATTTCCTCCTAGCCTATCTTCAAATCTGATTACACTCACCATAGAGGAATGTGATGTACTTAGATTTAAATCTGAATATCTCAAGTTCAATCACTGCTTGAATCCTCCTTAACGTGGCTCTGATACCATGTTAATGCAGATCGTACTCCTTTAGATTTGATAGTTGATAGATCGCAATTAATATTTCTGAATATATGATTTATGATTCTAATGGAGACTCTGTTTTGCAGGTCCAAACAAGGCTGAGAATGTTCGATTTCAATTTCTCAATATTGCCTTATCGGGTCTGCATATATACTTGTATCGAGGGGACATGTCTTGAGTGGACATGTCTCCACAAAGTGGAGGCATTGTGGAGGCATGTCCGCTCAAGACGTGCCTACTCATCGATGACACTTAAACAGTATTATTAATACCATTTTATGAACGGTCACTTACCATTAGTTAAGTGGTCACTAACATATGTTTAATATGCCGATAAGAAAGGTATTCAATGTATATGCCATGTAAGCAATGTTGATCGATCATTACTCGATCGATAATGAAACCAATGTAATTCATGCAGATCGAAAGCATTATTTATTCGATCATGATAATTAATAGTGAGGTGGTAAACTGATATATCTCATTGTTGATTCTTTATCTAATGATGGTATAATTTCAACAGCCTGAACCAGAACTGATAAGTTAGGAGGAAAGTGATTATTTCACTTCAGTAACCAAATCTAGGTATTATGTTAAATAGTTGTCCAATGTTATGAAAGAAGTCACTTCGTTAAATAGTTGAAATATATTCTGAAAATATATAAATAAATATTTGGAAGTTTAAGCAATGCTAATGGACATGTAGCGACTATATTAACGTCATAAGGCATCACAATTGTTAAATAATCTTGCAATACTCTCCTCTATTATTCAAATGTACCAGCTACCTGGGAACTTGTAACAATGTTGCAAACTCCTCTAACCGGTACTGGAAAAATACCTCAATTGTAGAAAGACTTGTTGAAATCATTACACCACATAATGTGACCGATTCTAAATGCACTGAAATATTTGAATATACAAATTGTTACCTTTTTATGGTACAATGACACAAGTTAGCGCAACCATAGTAATAAAACTTAAAATAAGGCTCACTTTTCAAAGAAAATAAAATATATGGAATAATTTTTAGATAACTTTCACTAGCTTACAGATAAACTGAAAATAACAAAGGAGCTCAAAAATCCATTCTTCACGTAAAATTATTAGAAAACCAACAAATTGGAATAACTTGCACAGAGAGAATTGGAAAGTAGAAACACACTAAAATATAATCTTTTCATTTTCTGAAATTTCCACACCGTAATCATCAACTAGAAATAAAAAATCTTCACAATTTGAAAACACCACAAACCTACAACCAAATTTTAAGAAATTTGATGCATTCAGCACTCTGGTGATCTCTACTTGAAATCACCCAAAGGGCTTGGAAGGTTTTCGTCTCTAAAATAATCTTTGCCAAAAGGGTTTTATTTCTTCAGGTGGAAATGGAAGAACTCACATTCATTCTATGGAGATAAAATTCATATAATGAGCAAGATGTCATTTTCTTCAGACAAAACCTCCTTTTATAACTTTTTCAGGGAATTTGGTATTTTATTTTTTATTTTACACTTTCCCTCAAATTTATAAAACGATAGTGTCATTTTCACTTATTTTTAGGACCTTAGGCCTACTTTCACTTTAGAATTCACTTTTAATCACTTTTTTAAAATAATGAAATATATCGTCATGTAAATTTATTTTTCAACAAGTTAAATTTTTATTTAATTAATTTAATTATTTCCCTAATTTTGAAAAATTGGACATGATGTTCATGGGTTAGCATTTCAAAACTAATTAGTAGGATAGTTTTACAATAGCTTAACATGTAATATGATTCTACATCTCACTTAAAGGGACATTGAATTCAAAGGTTCTCTTCTTTTGACTTAAGGAATGCCCTTTGAAATCATTACTCTTTAAGGCATAGTCTGGATTTTTCTCCTCCTTTTTCTTTTAACATGAGATTTTTTTTTATTGAAGCAACTAAATGATTCCCAATATGATCATTCTAAATCCTTTGATTACTTCCGACATATATGGTCTCCATTTGTTCTACCATGGAGCTTATGGTCCAAATATTTCTCATCTAGGTATTGCTATTTGGTCATACAAGATTAAGGAGAAAATGAATGTGCTACAGTATTGAAACCAATCTGATCTTTGTAATATATATGACTATAATTATTGTTTCAGATATCTTCAATAAACCTTGTAAGAGACCATCATGCCCTTTTGTTTTAAGAAGTCGATATCTTTGAGATACTAGTGCTGAGGAGAAAGAAGTGCAAAAGAAAAGTTTGCTACTGTAATAACCATCCCTGTCATATATTGAGCTACCAGCGTAGCTGCTCATTATAATATTTTGAGCTAGTTGGGTAGCTGGTTCGCTATTCATTGCTATGCTCTTCTCAGTCATAAATTGCAAACATCCAAGTATATTTTTCAGTTCGTAGGGCCATTAGCTTGCTGTATATCTAGTGAAACATTTGATTTCCCTATGTCATGTTGTAGATTCTTTAGTGAATGTAAACAATCTCAGTTTGGTGGACTCAAATGTCTTTACATCAGTTTCATTAAAAGAGGCAAATATTTTTCTCTGTCAATAAGCTTACTGAGGTTCATGTGAGTTTTAGCATGTTGAACTTAGTATTCTCTTTCCAAAAACAAATTTCCAACAATGTTGTCTATTTTATTTTTAACGTTTAAGCTAGTCCACAATCTGTATGCAGGATTTAATAAAGATTTACAAGAGGAGAGGCGGTCTTGAGTCTGTTCAAAGTCATCAGCAGTGGATCACAACAATTCCATCTTCTCTTGATGTGATATCTATGTCCTTTGTCCCTATAACACACCTCCTAGAAGGAGTTTTCGGCACTGGATTTCTAAGCCATGCGATTAATTTATACCTCCGATGTAAGTATTTATTATTTACTATCCCTGCACCACAAAATGATTAGTGCTAAAGAGTTACCAGCTGAAAATAATAAATAGTAATGTTTCTTTTCTTTTTGTATATGAATGTTACAATCATCCATCCCTTGGGTACCATTGTTATTGCAAAGTTGTTAGTGTAACATGAATTGACATAATGTTGTATAAGCTAACTTCCTCAGACTGGATCACAACCCTCAGGCTATAATTGTTAGCTTCTTATTGTGTTTAACATGAAAATCTGGGTTGATTTATTATGATACTAGAACTTTAGGATTCAAATTTCATGGAGTTTGAGTTCAGACAACATGGAACATTTTGTTGGGTGTTTGAGGGAAGTGTGTTGAATACAACAATTGTTGGGTACATGATAGTGATAATAATTTACCGGTTACTGAGAGGGGAGGGGTGAATCAGTAACAGAATTTTTTTAATAATTGTAAAACTAGCAAACTGATTTTGCATTGAAGAACAGAAAGTCAATCAACCATTTACTATCATAAGCAAAATGACTTAGATCAACACAGGTGTTTATACATGGAAACCCTCGGTTAGAAGGAAAAAACCACGGTGAGAGAAAGCTCACAAGTTCACTACTATAGAATGAAGGTGCCCTGTTAGGAGCTTACAAAGCACTGGCTATGGTGCTACCTGGTTGAGGGGTTTTTACAAAAGATCGTTTAGGATCTAAGCCCTCTTAGGAGCTGCCTGGTTACAGGACTTTAAACATCAAACAAGATGTTACCCTGTTAGGGGATTTTTACAACGAACCGATTAGGTTCACCCTAATAGATGGATTTGAATATTTTTTCACTACTGATAAATGTAATGATCTATTGTGACACTGAATGTTTGATTAGATCATACCTCTGTTCCTTGTTAGCCTGGCTGTTGAACTCTGCTACCTTTGTGCAGCGTTTCTCAGATGATCTCTCTCCTCTGCTCTATGCAATCATCTGATTTCAACAACAACATATCTTGCGTCCTCTAACCTATATTTATACAAGAGATTCTCTGTAATGAAACCCTTAACTCATAGAACTGCTAGGCTGCAAACTCTGCAATAAATCATACAATCAGCAAAAAGCTATGCGTACTGAACTGGAGTTTACCTTGCAAGACATCCACATGAATTAAAGCTAACTCCTGTTAAGAAGCTAACTCCCCTTCTAAGCGGTGGATGTCTCGTATAATCCTGCTTTTAACTCAAACTGATCCACTAAACCCGGTGCGGATCTTTAGGCTGCTTTAGACCGGTGTGACCTTATATCCGGTTCAACTTATGCATACTGAGACCGGTGTGTGTCCTTACCGGTGAGTATTATCGATCGGTGCAGCATACGTTATGTTGCTTATCCACCGGTGTCGACTAAGTGTTGTGAGTGACCGGTGACCCCTTACCGGTGCATAGCGTTTGTGGATGGACACTAATGACAATCTTGAATTGCTAACAATCTTCCGCTTTGTCATTGGTGGCAAAACTATTTTTCACTCACTTACTGATCATAGTGCCTTGTATCGGTTCCCCTGGCTGAAAGTTCTGCACTGTACTGTTCTGTAGAACACTTCCCCTATCTAAATGCTCCGGTCTTCTTCTCCTCTGTCTGCTTCTGTTTACTTCTCAATTTTGTCACTTTATCTTCCCGTTTTTGCCTCCAGAGGACAAAGGGTGTAGCTGTTCTGAGGGATTTACATTTGGAGTTTGTTGAAGATATCCTTGTAGGTAGTCTTAGCAGATTGTAACGAGGGTGCCCATTGACCGATTACATATTCCATATTCTTCTGGGCTGCTTTGAGAGAAACAATTATGTTCTCCATGTCTTCCACGGTTTTATAGTCTGGTTCATTTATTAGATTCTCAACAGAAGTTGATGTTTGCCGGATGATGTCAAATGTTGGTGCCAAAAACATCTGAAATCAAATTATTTCTTGGATTCTCTTATACTCTTCTTCAGCAATTTTCCTCAGTGTTAGAGTCAAACTTGTCATTTCTTTGCTGTAAGTAGTTGTTTTGTTCTTAATATCAAACTGAGAGGACAGTACTCTAATTTCTTCTGAGACTTTTGCTGATTTCTCTGACAGATCTTGCAAGAATGTATTGAAATTGGATGTTCTTGTTATCAGACTATTTGCCACTTGCAGTTGCCCCCGCAACACTTTTAAGTTGGCTATCACATTGACCTTGATTTCTTCAACCTGTTTGTGGAGAATCTCCACTCTTTTCTTCTCATAGTGGTCACTGGCCATTGTTTCTGGATCTGTTAGATCCTCACCGATTGCCTGTGTAAGTACCTCTAGTTGATCGATGACCGGTTCATGTTCATCAATGTTTGCATCTGGTACAAAGTTGCACAGGATGTTCTTTACTGTAGTCAGGACCATGTCCTGTTTCCTCTTGGTCAACTCCTTGAGCTGCCTTGTTGATGTCTTGTTGATGTCTACTACTGTTTCGGTGATTTTACTTTTCTTTGCTTCTTTTTCCTTAGCAAATGTTAGTTTCCTTTTTGAAGATGAGCTAGGAATGTCTCCGTGTTCTTGCTGACCTTGCTCTTGCTCCGGTCTTAGCTGCTCTGTGTGGACAGAGGTCTCTTCTTTTTGCCCCTTGTTGTCTTCCATTATTCGATGAGCTCCGCTTTTCGGTTGAATTTCTTCTTCCAGTGGCTTACTACTTTCAACATTTTGTGGTTGTTCTGCCAGTGGGTCTTCTTTTTGCTGTTGCTTCTCAGCAGTATGGAGTTCCCCTATGGGTATATCACTTTCTGTTTCTTGTTCGGCATTTGGTTGATCATTAGTTAAGAGCTCCTCTGATTGCACAGGTCTGTTTTGATCCTGAGGACCATATCCTTCTAATGCTGTGAATTCATAACTATTCCAGTAGTCTAGAGTGTCTTTGTAGACTTTGTTCTCATATCCATTCAATATCTCTGCGACTCTGTCAAGTGTTTTCAGGTTCATGGATGCTTCTTCTAGTAGAAGCTTTATTCTTTCTTCACTAAACCCTGGTCGGACCTTGAGTAGTGTTTCTCTAGTGATTTTGGTGTTCATCCTTAGACCGGTCTTCCATTTTTCTTGTAGCTTGTTGTTTAGTTCTAGTGGGAATTTGGATCTGTAGTCCCTAGGAGTCCTATGATAGTCCATGAAGGTCTCTACAATTCCGACAATCAGCTTTTGGTTGTCTTCTTCGTTTAGTACACTGTACCATTTAGCTGCATTGTCTACATTTCCAAAGTCCATAACTTCAGTAATTAAGTCATCAACATGCATATGTTGATAGTTACCTTTGTTTGGTGAGATGAGAACCGTTGGACTCGTTGCTTGTTCCTTGGTTAAGTCTACTAGTACCGGTGCTTCTTCCCCCAGTATCCCCTTCCCTTTACCGATGTCAGGTGTCGGTTTAGTTGTAGCTCTTTGTCCTGCTTCTTCTTCCACTTGTTGATGAGTCTGAAGAAGGTTGGTCCATAGTGTGACTTCCTCATTGTGCACCTTTTCAATTTCTCCAATAAGCACTAGGCCTATCCTTCTTATAGTTGCAAAGGTTTTCTGATGTAGTTCAGCCTGTTCTGCTGCCTCGTCCAGAGTAAGGTGATTTTGAACCTCCAGAAGAGCTCGTATCCTCTCTTCCTTTTCTCTTTCTTCTGCGGCTTTCCACCGGGCCTCAATATTCTATAGAAGTTGTTCTGGTGGAGTAGTGCGAAGTCCACCAGGATGATAATTAAATTTGTGGAGGGAGAATGCTACTGCTTCCTCAAGTTTGTCCTTGTCTTCATCGCTGCTTAAGTCATATCTTCTCCTTATAGTGCCTAAGTTTCCAACCTTCTTCAGTCCTTCCACAATTTCATCTATTGTGGGCTTGGCTCGTCTAGGTGGATCCTCTTTTGACACTTTTTCAGTCTGCTTTTTCCTAATCAGAGGAACTGTGACTTCAGGGTCTGTTTCTTCTAGTTCTTCCTCTTGGATGCTGGGTACTGGTTCTTCTTTCTTCCTTCGACCTTTGGACTGTTCTGTCGCTGATTTCTTTCTTGATGGAGGCGTCCTTTTATAGACAATTTTGATCGGTGTCCTTTTTGACAGATTCTGAAGAATTTTTGTGTACGTACCGAACTGATTTGCACTGAGATCCAAATTTGCATCATTTAGTGCCTCAGCATATGCCTTAGCGTCTTTGGCTGAGATCTCGTAACCCAGCTCAGAAGCATATGCATCTCTTGGTTCAACTGCTTGAATAATGCAGTTGTCAGTGGTGACCAGAAAACATACCTCATCCTTGTTGTGTTCAACAATCGCCAACGGAATTCTTTCCCTCCCGTGCATCTCCAGTTGAAAGGCTTCGAAGTGTTTGGTCATGGCATTGCTTAGTTGGTCTTCCTGTCTATTTGCCATTTCAGTGATTTGATGCATGATCGGTTTGTCGGTTCTCCAATTCACTTTTCCGAATCCTGGGAAGAAATCCAAGTAGAAGAAGTATAGGCACATCAGAAAGGTTCCATACTTCATAGATTTCTTCTTCACAACTCCAAGCTTCTTCATATTTTCAAAGATTTGGTTTCGAAGCATTGTACAAATGTCGTATTGGACATTTTCGTGCATAATGCGATGCACAACATGAATTGCTCCACCTGGTATGTTGTTTAGATTGCTTGACTGGCAGACTTTATATCCGATAACAGCAGACGCGAAACACACTCCATCTTCAATGTCGTTAATAGTCATGAGTCGACCATCGAACTTCGACTTGGTCAGCTTGTTGACGATAGAATTGGAGATGGTGCGCAGGGTTATCGCTTCCCCTTTGTCGCTGTACCTTGTCACTCTGTGGAGATCCTCTTTGGTGATCTCGTGACATGCCCCTTGGTTGAGCCAGAATCCTGGTTCATGAAGATGGCTCAGTACTAGTTTAATTTGGTCCTCCCGGAAGATTGTAGGGTAGCACACACCATTTATTAGACCGGAAGATACCAGATTGGCATATTTGTCGAGCAGTTTCCCTTCACATAGGGACACATATTCTCCTTGAATGAAGGTTTCTCCGATTTTTTCCTGTTTGGCGTGAATGAACGCTGTAACATCCTCGGTCAAGAGGACTCCTTTTGGTATGGAAGAGAGAGCACTAGCCATGTCGTTTTCTCTGTTCTGCATAGGCAAGATGTTGTATGCTGGTCTGTTCACTAGATGTCCTTTGATCAACTTCACGATAGATGAAGATGAAGCCATTCTTCCTAACCGGTACTTTGTAGATAGTGGTTTCTCAGAGATCATAGCGTAGAAATAATACTTAGCGCAAGAATTCCTAAATCGCAAAGTAAGCAAGGTGAAAACTTGCGAGTAATTTCCCCTATACTTTATAGGGCTAGGTTATAACGGTAATTACCAAACGGTAACTATTTGTTAGACGACTACAGTAATAAATGCTTTACCTACCTTTTTTTGTTTTACCAACCCGTTTATTGTAAACTTGCCTTACTGGTTAATCTTGAAGATCGAATGAGCCCAAGTCTCATCAGTCATACTGGGAACGGTAGTGGATCTACCGGTTCCCTACCGGTTCCCTCTAAACCTTCATGGTTTAGTTTGCTGAAGAAATATCGCCATCAGCAGATGGTGATCTTTCCTCTGTCTTCTCTTCAGCAGAGATTTTTGATTCTTTTACGAACCAAATTTGTTTGACCGTTTTCTTAGTCTTTTCTTCCTTGTTGATCTTTTCTTCAGATTTAACCGGTTCCTTCTTGTTACCGGACGATCGGCTTTTGCATTCTTTGGCTTTGTGTCCCACTTTGTTGCAGTGATAGCAGATCACTCCAGTTGCTTTCCATGAGTTCATTCTTCTAGTGTTAGTTGGCTTGTTGCGAGATCCATTATAGTTGTGTAATCCACAATTCACACAGTTCACTGTGCTCAGGTCCTTGCTTCTTTTAGTGAGTATTGGTTTTGGGGATTTGAGTGCCATTGTCTTGGATTTGCATTCTTGTGCTTTGTGTCCAAATTTATTGCATGCATAGTAGTACCCTTTGAAGCTTGTCATGCTGCTGATGGACACAGATGTGGGGTTGGACCAGCACTCACTGGTCTTGTGGCCCTTTTTACCACAGTTCTTGCAATAGCTATTGTTGGTCTTTACCGGTGCATTCCTGTAGTTATTGGTCTTATGACCCAATTTCCCACAGTGGTTGCAAGATGTGTTAGGGAAATTCTTATTCTTTTGCACCAGCGATTTCATCTTATCCTTCTTGATTGATTTTGCCCTAGAGGGCTCACCATTCCTTTTTGCCTTTTCACCGGTGAAACCAAGACTGGTTTGATCTTCATGTCTTCTCTGACCTTTGAGTTGTTCATCAAGCTTAGTTGAACTTTCGTTGTATCTTCTCAGTATTTCATTTCTCTTCAAGTTCGTTCATTTGCTCCCTTAGTTGATGTAGTTCTTGAGATAGTTTATTGCATGCTTCATTCCTATCATGCCAGCCTTTCTGCATGTGGGCATTTTCTTGGGTGACACTCTGCATGTCTTCTTGAAGTTGTAGAATGATAAGTTCATTTGCTCCTACGGACTCCACTGCCCGGTCCCTTGCTTTCTCCAAGGCTGACAGAGACTTGACTGCCGAATTTCTTTTGTCTTCAGCTTTTCTCTTCTTCTCGATTAATTCAGTCATCCTCAGGGCATTGTCTTCTTGTTCTCTTTTGAGATTAGAGATTTCATCGGTCAGGATCTGATTCTTTTCCATGAGTTCAGATACTGCCTCCTTAGCTTTGTGAGATCCACTCTGTCCAGAGAGCTCATCAATGGTTTCATTGCTCTCATTCAGTTGTAGTGCTAGCTCCTTTCTTTTTGCAAGTGATCTCCTCAATTTGTTCTCCAGAGAGGCTATGAGGTCATTGGCTTCCTCAAGCTGCTTTTGATACCGGTAAACCTCCATTATCTTTCTCTTCAGCTTTTAGGCTTGAAAGCAAAGGGAACCTGGCTTTGATACCAATTGATAATAATTTACCCATTACTGAGAGGGGAGGGGTGAATCAGTAACAAATTTTTTTTAATAATTGTAAAACTAGCAAACTGATTTAGCATTGAAGAACAGAAAGTCAATCAACCATTTACTATCATAAGCAAAATGACTCAGATCAACACAGGTGTTTATACGTGGAAACCCTCAGTTAGAAGGAAAAAACCACGGTGAGACAAAGCTCACAACTTCACTACTGTAGAATGAAGGTGCCCTGTTAGGAGCTTACAAAGCACTGGCTATGGTGCTACCCAGTTGAGGGGTTTTTACAAAAGATCGTTTAGGATCTAAGCCCTGTTAGGAGCTGCCTGGCTACAGGACTTTAAACATCAAACAAGATGTTACCCTGTTAAGGGATTTTTACAACGAACCGATTAGGTTCACCCTAATAGAGGGATTTGAATATTCTTTCACTACTGATAAACATAATGATCTAATGTGACACTGAATGTCTGATTATATCATATCTCTGTTCCTTGTTAGCCTGGCTGTTGAACTCTGCTACCTTTGTGCAGCGTTTCTGAGAAGATCTCTCTCCTCTACTCTATGCAATCATTTGATTTCAACAATAACATATTTTGCATCCTATGACCTATATTTATACAAGAGATTCTCTGTAATGAAACCCTTAACTCATAGAACCGCCAGGTTGCAAACTCCGCAATAAATCATGCAATCACCAAAAAGCTATGCGTACTGAACTGGAGTTTACCTTGCAAGACATCCGCATGAATTAAAGCTAACTCCTGTTAAGAAGCTAACTCCCCTTCTAAGCGGTGTATGTCTCGTATAATCTTGCTTTTCACTCAAACTGATCCACTAAACCCGGTGTGAATCTTTAGGCTGCTTTAGACCGGTGTGACCTTATATCCGGTTCAACTTATGCATACTGAGACTGGTGTGTGTCCTTATCGGTGAGTATTATCGACCGGTGCAGCATACGTTATGTTGCTTGTCTACAGGTGTCACTAAGTGTTGTGAGTGACCAGTGGTTGTGAGTGACCAGTGACCCCTTACCGGTGCATAGCGTTTGTGGACGGACACTAATGACAATCTTGAATTGCTAACAGATAGACTTTCTGAATCCTGAGGCAATCCGGCATTGTAAGGCCCAAGGGCTTGTTGCTATGTCTTGGGAAGTTTGATCAGCCTTGTTGAGTCTGACAGTCTCACTAGACTCGTTGAGTCCTGATAGGTATGCTGAACCAGCAAAATCACTTGGAAAACATTTTAAAGTAAAGAAGAAAAACCAAAACCTAACACCCTCAAAGTACATACCCTAAGAAAAATCATTTGAGGAAGTTGAAAAGTAGCTCATAGATACAAAATTTTGATCCTTCATTTATTTGTGAAGTAGCAGAATGCTTCACATTCTTATCATCACACAGTATGAGCCATTGACTTTTGCTAGAGATCATTTTTCTCTAGCATTTGCTGGAACACCAGCAAGCATTTCAAGAGTCGCAGACTATGTGGAATATATCTTGAAGTTATGAATGCACATTGAGTATCTTTTCCATTATGTCATGGGTCAGTGCTGAGTATCTTTTACATGAATGGACACTGAGTATCTTTTCCGTTATGTCACGTGAAAATCAACCATGTGTTATTTTTAGAAGACCATAGGTAGGTCAATGGAGGTAATATGATCCAAAATGTAGGAGGATGAGAGCAGGTTCATTCCAGCTGGAGAGATCATTGATGTTAGATGGGATCACCAAACACATTGACACCTCCACTCTATAGGTTGTTACTTGAATTTGCATTCTTTAAAGTGTATCATATATATTATAAGCAGAATTAAGAAGTGATAGGAGGGCTATTCAAGTGCATTTCGACATTTCTTTCTTGATGTACAGGAAAGATGGAGAGCCATTATGGATTTTCCGTCATATAAGTAGGCAAAGGGCTTGTTCTCTGCCATATGCACAATAGATTCAAGGAAGATGGCACACTAGATATTAATATCAAATTAATAATTTGCAATTAGTCTTCATCTATAGCCTTTTCGCTTATCAAAAAAACTGAAATTCATTTGCTTCTCAAAAAACTGAAGTTCATTTTGAATTATGAACAATTTTTTCTTAACTAATTCAATATCAATGCAATGGTGGGACTCCTATAGCCAACACAACTCACTTCGATTGGAAGTCATACAATTCATTTTGCTTGTGAGCATTCTTGGAGTCAAAATAATAAACTACAAATTACGTAATAAATATTATTAATTTTAATAAAAATATTAAAAAGTTTTATAATTCATTTATTTAATTAATATTTTTGATATTGATTAGATAAATGAATTATAAATCATTTGATAATTAAAGTGCACAATAAGATATTTATTTTTAGCTTTAAAAGTCAAAAAGGGTTATTATTGAAAATTTATGATAGGATGCTAAGTCATAACGATAGCAATGAAAGTCATAACTTGTGATTGTCCCCATGTTACTCCAAAATCACTAGGGTTTCAAGACTTA
Source organism: Chamaecyparis obtusa (assembly GCA_027943335.1). NCBI lineage: Eukaryota > Viridiplantae > Streptophyta > Pinopsida > Cupressales > Cupressaceae > Chamaecyparis > Chamaecyparis obtusa. The sequence continues at coordinate 391,116 of BSBK01000269.1, read as the reverse complement.
GTGTTTGGGTGCAAAATTTTGGAGATAACAGTAACCTCCATGTAGCAGCGATTTTTATCTATGATAAGGTGCACATTATTTATAGTTGATGTTGAAATTGTAATTGCATATTATCTACCAGCATTTAATATAGTGGCAAAATTGAATAAATTTGCAAATAAGATATTAGTTATTGAGATTGTGCATTTAAAGTTGACTTTAATTTTTTCATTGTCAAATATTGTCAAAAAGGAAAAAAATTCGAGTTGTAAAACAATTTATTGAGCTAAAATCAGAATTTGAACATTAAATGCCTATTGTTTGACGAAATGTCAAACAAGCAAAATTAAGCTTTAGAGGTATAACCCAATAGGTGTTTTTACGGTGGTATCAGAGTAGTTTGTCGCGATTCTGTGGGGTTGGAAATTTTGAGTTCCCACTCTTAATTTGTGAGTGATCAACACTTTCATATGTTATTTTAATCATGGATAAATACAAAAAACCAAGTAATTATGGAAACCGGTTGAGTAGTGTGTCACGGTTCAGGAAACAAATAAGTGCATTGGAAAATGAAATGGAGAAATTGAAGCGAACACGGGAAAGGCTAAAAACACAACTTTTAGATTCGGCGACTGTTGACAAGGTAGCTAGTTTTATGGTTTCTTTCTTCAAGAAGTCTTCCTCATGAAGACTGCAGGAAGAGAAACGAGAGGTTTTCATAGGTGAGATGTCTTGAAATCTTCATGATGAGTTTTCAACAGCTACTAATCATTGTGGAGATGATTCTGTTCTTAGTAGGACAACCACTAGTCCTATTTGCACACATGATGTTGTAGACTCTTTAGAGGGACATGTAGATGTGCCTGTCTTGTTGGCAGATAGTGGTATTGAGTTTTAGCATCCCGAACCTATCAGAGTTAGTGACACGGGGTTTGATTTTCAGGACAACAATCCTTTATGTGAGCCTATTGTTGATGTCGTGGGTAGTGTGAGAGTGGAGGATGTTGTAGATACCACTATGGATTTTGACACCTTAGATGATGGTGTTATTTTTGAGGACTACGAAGAGTATATGAGCTTTGACAGTTCTGATGTTTATGACATCTCTGATGTTTATGACAGCAATTGTAGTGTTGAGTCAGTATAGGAGACAATAGTCTTTTCTTGTATTGAGGATGTGGGCATGGAGCTATCCAGTGATGACACTCATTATGGGAGTGTTACAGATGAGTCAGGTGATAGATTCATGCCACACTGTAGATGATTCACACGATGACATTGAGTCATGTATACAACCAGAGTTAGCAGAGGGGTCTCAATTAGACGTTGGGGACACTAGCATTGTAGATACCTCTGATGTTGAGTGTGAGGATGATGTGTGCTGCAGTGAGTCTAGTCTTTTATATCAGACATTGAGAGTTGACTCAGCGTTATCATCTGATGGGGGTGGATCCCAGGATCCTTTTTTACAAGGACTCATGGATGAGGATAGGGAAGCATATGAGTGATAGGAATTTGTTATAGCCAGAGCTTCCAATTCTTCAGATGAGGTTACTTCTTTGGTGACTCATGAGGAAGACTCTACTTGCAGCAAGTCATGCTTGATTTATTAGACCCTGGGGGAGGACTCTGAGTTGTTAGTGAGGATGGGTCCCAGGATTTGGATTGTCATGTGGTTACAAAAGATGAGGTAGTTGAGGATTGTGATGAGTCAGATTCAGTAGCAGCTTCCTTGTGGGTAGATGAGGGTGAGTCCGATGTCAGTACTCAATTGGTAGATGTGAACTCGGATGACAGTACACAGAGATACGATGATCTTGAGGGGAGTTTGTTGGATATAGCTTCCTTCCATAGTGTGGATAGTACAGTTGAGATTTTACATAGGAGGTCTGTTGTGCAGAGTCATCATGTGACTAGCCAATTGAGAGTCGGCAAGAGAGATATTACTTCTACTCTCGAGAATTTTGATGTCACTTGTCAGCTGTTGGAAGTAAACATATGGGGTGCTCCTATGATAGTTGAGCATGGCGGTGGTTACCTTTCCTTGATAGAGATTCATTCCTTGCGGGAGGCTGTCAGGATTTTGAGACAGAACTATTTACAGTTGGTAGCTGACCGAGATCACCTAGTTGAGTGGGGGAATACGACATATGAGGCATTGATGCTTAGAGAAGAGGAGTTGAGTGAGGTTACTTAGGAGCTCACAACGACTTCTGAGGCTTTAGAGAGCACTCAGTGGTCTCTTCAGGAGTCACAGTCGCAATTGGAAGAGGTGACTGTGGAGTTGGAGCGGATGTAGTCCTTGTTAGCCATAGATCCAGTTCAGTTGCATATAGTGGTGGTTGGTGGTGAGTTATCTTACACAATTGGCAGTGATGGATGTGTTGGAGACACAAGTACATCCATCCTTGAGACAGATGCAGTAGACATAGAGGTGAGTGCTTCAGTGGAGGATTGCAGAGAGAAATTTGTAGTACCAGGTTCTCCAGTTGTTAGCACGATGACAAATGATATGGACCAGATTTTTCAGAGGCTTGAGGAAGCAATGGTGGATTCATCAAAGAGTTGTGTGCCAGTTCATGACACTACTCCCTTTGATTCACAAGACATGGACAGTCTGGTTTGGGGACGAGCTTTCAGGGTGATTTGTTTCCTTTTGCTGCAAGAAAATATATTACTTCATCTCACACAACTGATAGTGATAGACAATGGGTAGTGCCACAGTTTCAGAGGGATCAGTTGTGGGTTGCAGGGGAGAAATTTGATGCTTCATATAATTTCTACTGCGCGGAGTCTTTCACGGAGTACTTGCTTGAGAGTTCGATTTTGTGGGAAAGGCCCTTTGGGACTTCTGAGGGTACTCTCATCTGTGGTTCTCACGGTATTCAGCTATTAGTGGGAAAGATTGTAGATACCTTGACTACAATGCTTCCTTACAGGGGTTTTGTGGTTGGGTTTGTTGTGCGGGTTTCCCAGGATCCTATCTAGTCAACTGTTTAGAGTCAGATATTGGAGCCATCTCTTGATTCACAGTTGGATTTTGATGAGCCTCTGACAGAGATTGGAGTTTTTTACCATGATTACATAGTGAGGAGCGCTCATGCTATCTCTTTTGATCCACCAGTTGAGGATTTGGTTGCACGTCAGTGTGGGTTGGCGCCAAGGTTGTATCATCCTTTATGGGATGGGTTTTCTCTATCTACAGTTGATGGAGTTGGTTACTGCAAGTTAGTAGGAGGTGACTTGCAGGGAAGCTTATCTATGATGATTTTGCAGAGGGTGGATATCTGGGATATGAGAGTACTAGATCCTGTTGCATAGATAGACTTCATACTCATGGCAGATTGGTAGGGTGCGTAGTGAATTTTGATCTAGCGGATGATATCGAATATCCATTTTTCCTTGTTATGGATGGATGTGAGTTTCTTCTCTACTGGGATCCAGATGGAGATAGGATTGGCTCTGCGGATTGGGTGAGTCACCATTGTTGGTATGGTGATAATATGTTCAGGATAGCTTTTTGGATATTGTTATCATCACAGGAGTTTGCAGGTGACGCCAGGGAAATTATATATATTTATCCTTGGGATTCGAGGGGATCATTGTGTTTCTTTGATTATTTTGATTGCTTGAGGACAAGCAAGCTTGGGGAGGGAGGACCGTAATATTCCCTTTTTAGCGTGACCATGACTATGGATGGATTAGCCTATCTTTGACCCTCATAGGCTAATGAGGATAGACAAAGGATCTCTTTTAGTGGGCATCTACTTCAGGATTCAGTATGGTTTGGTTTGGCGTAATTTGGACTTCATTTGCTATACTTTTGCCACGTTTACTATTAATAGTAAGCCTAATGTTGTACGAGGACCCTTTCTATTTTTGGAAAGTGCATTTGGTCATGTGGGGAAATAATAGGTGTGACTCCTGTTTCTAACAGCATATTTAAAGGATAAGTATTTTTGGAGTTATTATTATTTTAGTGGCCAAATTATTATTAATCATTAAATGACTTATTATAAAGTTATAATTTAACTTTTTAATTTCACTTAAGTTGAGAGTTGAGTCATCATTGGAAGGGGTCATTTATTCAATTAAGTTATGGAAGCTTAAGCCAAGGTATTAATTAAAGTATTGGAGTAAATGAATTATTAGAAGGAAAAAAAGTATATATTTTATCCCACATTGGTAAGGAATGTGTTTGAGCTCTCACAAGAAAGAATAAAAAGGGACTTAAGAGCTCATTCTCATATATGAGAATTGATCATTTTTGTGCTTCGATACTTGGTGAATTTTATGAGTTACTCTAGCAAGGGTTCCAAAGAGCCATTGCAAGTTCGGTGGCCATTATTACTCAACTTTGAGGTGCTGAAAGATTGCACTGAGATTGCTGGTTGTGCTAGCCATTGTTCTATATCAACCTTTCAGAGGTTTGTGCATTTACAAGGGTCTTATTTGATCATTTGTGGATCAATTTGAAGACATTTAATTGCAGATTGAAAGAGTTTTGTTAGCAGTCATCATCCAAGGAAGCTGCGATAATAAACATAGAGGCTGCGTTATCTTTTAAGGAGTTGCGGTTACATTCCTGAGGGCTGCGTCTATAGTTGTGGCCTGCAATTTACATGCAGAGGCTACCATTTGTTTCAGGAAGGCTGCATTTCTACAACAACAACGAATGTGCATTAAAGGTTGTGTTTTTGAAACTTCCAAGTAGTAGTGATTTTTATCTATGATAAAGTGCACATTATTTATAGTTGATGTTGAAATTGTAATTGCATATATATTTGCAAAATTGAATAAATTTGCAAATAAGATTTTAGTTATTGAGATTGTGCATTTAAAGTTGAAGTTAATTTCCTCATTCTCAAATATTGTCAAAAAAGAAAAAAAATCAAGTTGTAAAACAATATATTCATCTAAAATTAGAATTTGAACATTACATGCAAATTGTTTGACGAAATGTCAAACAAGCAAAATTAAGCTTTAGAGGTATAACTTAGCAAGGGTTTTTATAGACTCTGCTCAACATCACCATGAGGTCACCATACTCCGGTTTGAAGTTAGATCTTGAGAACTTAGGTAAGCTTGCAAATGACTTCCTTGGCTCCTTGAACCATTCTCTACACAACAAGGAGGCAGAAAAATATGGATTATCATTATAATGTTTGGTTGCTTGATCTCTAGTCATCAAGATGCCATTGTTGTGATGTGGGATGTGGAATACTTCTTCGATAACAGGCTCACTTAGATTGGTGAGCACCTTTTTATCTTTACCATCACACCGACTTGGATTGGTAGTCATAGTATATGGCACACTACATGATCAATTGGGACAAGGCAAGGTAGGAGGGAAAGCTGCCGCTGTATGATTCCATTATTAAGTACCCTCGTTGTAAGTTTTGAAGAACTTCCAAGCAACCGATCCCTCATTTGTATCATGTTCTCCGCCCCTAGGTTGGTGTCCCCAACCTTCTTCAACTTGGAGGGAAAGAGGGACGTAGGCATCATGTCCTCTAAGTCCTTGAGTTGAGCTTCTCTTAGTGCCTTGCAGGAGTTGGTATCAGCAATGCCCCCTACAAAGACCACAATCCACCAATTACTTCCTTTTAATATAAATTGTATATAATATTAAGTTAATTGAGTTAGATAGTCATTGTTGTTTATTCAATTAACTAAGTCAATTTAGCCTTTGCATTAATTCTAACTGAGTTTGTGAATTTGTTTGTTTCAATTATCTAAGTTAGCATGAATGTTGACTTTAAACCTTTGATTTGTATTGATTGTTCAATTGTTGCTCATTTGTTGTTCATTTTAAACTTTCCAACTAGTGATGTTGCAATTGTTAATTAGATTAGATAGTTGTTTGTTGTTAGTTTGTAGCTCGAAAGAAACAAAGCAACATCTAATCTAGGAAAGCAAATAACCAACTATGAAGTTCACCAATTTGTGGGTGAACTTCAAACCAAAGAGAATCCTTCCCAAAAACCAAAGTCCAAGTCCATGAATCCTTTTACAATGGTGTTCGCGTTGACACACTTTGCCTTTTAAACTCAAAGATTGAAAAATCTAAAGTAGGACTAAGTAATCAAGAAAGTGGATCCAAGTAGGGTCCCCAAATGCAAAGGGCTCTCTTCTCCAAATCGCCAAGTCCAAGCTCTCAAATCGAACTTGCGATTCCACATTTGAAATTATTAATTTAATCAAGATGTAAACATGTAGAAACAAGGCCTTAGCTGCCATGTTATAACAATCACATAATGCAACTCATCTATGATGCAACTTACAACACTCCAAACTTCTAAATATTTGAATTATACTTGCCAAGATGCAAGAGGTATGTTGTCCAAATCGCAAGAGGTTGCCCCTCTGATGTCCCCTTCTAGCTAGCGACATCATGCTAGTAAGTGATTAGACTATCAGTGGACCCTTGTAGGCTAGTAGGCATGGATAGGGGGTCTTTTCAGGCACAATAAAGGTATGGTTTTTTGATGGTTCAATTTTGGTAGAGCTCAGTATTTTCTATTGGCTTAAGAGATTGTTTTTGGCTCAGTTATATGGATTTTGCTATTTTTAGCAAATATTTCTCTATTTGGGTTTATTTTTGAGCCATATAGATGGACCCCTGCTATTTTTAGAAATATTGTTTGATCACATGGGAAATTATCAGGCCAACTCCAGTTCAAGACAGTTAAGCCAGATTATAATTTTTGAGAAAGTTATTTAGTTTTCAGTGGTTATACATTAATTAAATGGCAAAGGATTTAATATAAAGTTAAATTGACTTTATTTTTAAATCACTTACTTGATGAGTTTATAACACATCGAATGGGGCCAATTGAGTATTTTATTTTGGAGGAGAATTATTAAAAGCTTTCCCTAAGTTTAATTCAATTAAATGTTAATGATTCTATTTAATGTTATTTCATTAAATAAAATTGCAGCCTTGAAGAGGATTTTTGATTAGGGTTTTGGAGGCCTATATTTGCTTGGGAAATGAAGAATGAGCTATCCATTGTTGTTTGCAAAATTGATCATTGTGGGTTTTGAGCTCTGAGAAGGGTTTTCAGCTTTACCATTGGAGAACGTAGTTCTTCTGTGTGTCTCCATTTGAGTTGGTGAAATAACCAGTGAATTTGGAATTTCAGAGAGTTTCATCCAGAGACTGTGTTTGTGCTTCAACAGTATTAGTTTCAGCAGCAGGAAGAGGAAGATAGTATTTAACTGCAATTTTATGGAGGAATAAGTCGTAGCCATTATTTTCTTTCAGATTTACAACCACAACATTGTAGAGTTGAAATAAATAAGTTCTTGCAGCAGCTGGTGTATTCTCCCTAGTTTTTTATGCATTTTTGTAGTTGCCTTTGTTAATCATTTTCCAATAAAGGATTGTCTTGATTTCTTCTTGTATTTCATTGGAAATATAAATAGAAGTTGCAACAGTTAATTGAATTTCAGATTATTGCATATTTCCTTTTTATTTCTAAAACCCTTGAAAAATCCAAAAAAATTCATAAAATTTCAAACAAATTGAGATAAACGTCTGCAACAGTTAAGGATCGATTTGGGGTTCCTACAGTGGTATCAGAGCTCAATCTTGCCATCTTGAGGGTTTAGTTATTACATGTAGCCAGGGGAGGTTGGTTCACACAGGTATTATACACGTAGGAGAGCCTTTCTTGAAGCTAAACAGGTTTTAGAATGACAGTCAGTTAGCATGGGTGACAGGCGTGATGGTAGCCCACCCAGGGTAAACAGGAATGATGAAGACCAAGAAACCAGAGAGTGTTTTAGAACTATGGCAATAGGACATCAGTAGGTGGCCCAGGCCTTATAGGCACTGACTACCATGATGGAGTGGATGAATCCACCTGACAGGTAGAATAGGGATTAGGAGGATAACAGAAGTGTGGTTGGTTCTCCTCGAGGACCTAGGACACACTCTAGGACGGCTGACAGGCCTACACGTCCTACATTTGTGAGGGAGGATCCGACATCAGAGCCTGAAGAAGTAGGTGATTTGATGTTCTCATGGTTGCGAATGATGAGTGGGAGACACTAGCTCCACAGGGAGCGTCTAACCTTTGAGCGATTTTTCAATCAGAGGAGAGAGCATTACAGGGCAGCGAGACAAGATAGGAAACCTCGTGGCCAGAACAATGAATTAAAGCGTGCTACAGGAAAGCTTTCCTTGATTACTTTTGATGGTAGTAGCAGGATGACAGCGCAGGCTTGGATTCACAAGCTTGACACTTTCTTGGTACTGAGACCTATGACAGAAATGGAAGCAATACAATATGCCACACTACATTTAGAGGGAGTTGCACGTGATTGGTGGTACCATGGGATGGTTACCCTTCAGCATAACCAGGTGACTTCATATTAGGACTTTGTGGACAGGTTGGTAGAGAGGTTTGATAAGAAGGATCCAGAAGTCTACTTCAAGGATTTAGCACATTTGAGACAGACAGGCGGATTGGAGTATTTCATTAGTGATTTTCAGAAGCTATCCGTTATGGTGTTAGATATCTCAGATAGGAGATTGGTTGTTTTGTTTACTGAGGGATTATCCGAACCACTGAAGGGTTGGGCAAAAGCCTTTGATCCATTTAATTTGCAAGAAGCAATTAAGAAGTCTAGAAGTATGGAACAAGCAGCCCTAATAAATAAATTTCAGTCAAAGGGTGCATCATCTAGCAAAGACAACAGACGATTCTTCAAGAAACCTGAGAGGAATGAAACAAAGACCAAAAATAAAGATAAATCATTTGCTCCCTTGGGTAGAGATACATTGAATGATTTAAGGAAGAAAAAAATCTGTTTTTAATGCAAAAGACCCTATGACATGAACCATGATTGTCCTTTGAGACCAAAGGGGAGAGCAAACAGGGTTATGTGGGCTTACTATGAGGATTCCAATTCTGAAAAGTCGGACCAACAAACTGAAAATGAGGAATTCAGTGAAGAGAAGGAAAGTTTAGATGATGAAAATCTCAAGCAAATGTCTACCAATGAAGAGAAGATTGAAGGTAGGCTTAAGGAAGCCCGTCTCACTAGTGTGCAGCAGGAGGGATCGTTTCAGATGAGAAGAGTGTTGGCTGGACAGCGAGTTATCACATTGCTAGATACAGGTGCTATGCACAATTTCATTGATTCTAGGTTGGTTGAGAGACGCGGGATCCAAACTGAGTAGTTTGAGGGCTTGAGAGTGAGGGTAGCGGATGGCGATGTCCTCAAATGTGATAAAAAGATTATAGGTTTGCCATTGAAAATTAATAACTTTGAATTCAAGGCTGAATTCTATGTGGTTAACATGGGTGACACGGATTTAGTTCTTGGCATGACTTGGCTACATGATATTGGAGAGTTCACTCTCAATTTGAGGGAAATGGTGATGAAATTTCAGATTAATGATAAAACCCACATTCTTACAGGCATCCGAGACAGTGATTTAAGGATGATGCCTTGCAGGCGCATGGAGAGCTTGTTGCGTCATGACCAGGTTGAGTGGGCAGCCCGTTGCACATTGATGCCATCATAGGGGCAGCAAGCATCCCAATACCATCGGGACATACAGGAACTAAGAATCAAGCACTACAAGGTTTTCAGTGACATACCACCAAGTAGTCCTCCAGAAAGAGGTATTGAGCATATTATTGAGTTAGAGGAGGGTGCTAAACCAATCATGATCACACCCTACAGACATCCAAAGAGATTGAGAAAACCATCGACGAACTACTTGCTATGGGGCACAATTAGACCAAGCAAGTCTCCTTTTGCTTCTTCTGTGGTTTTGGTGAAGAAGAAGGATGGTACTCTTAGGATGTGCATAGATTACAGCGTCCTGAACAAGAAGACTATCAAAAACAGGTACCCCATACCATGGAATGATGAGTTATTAGATGAGTTACACGGAGCATGCTTCTTCTCCAAAATTGATTTGAGATCAGGCTATCATCAGATCCAAGTCAGAGAGTAGGATATAGAGAAGACGGCATTTCGGTGTCATTGTGGCCATTTTGAGTTTGTAGTTATGCCATTTGGGCTAACTAATGCTCCAGCTACTTTTTAGTCCACAATGAACAGGGTTTTTCAGCCTCAATTGAGGAAATTTGTGTTAGTCTTCTTTGATGACATCCTGATTTATAGTAGGACATGGGATGAGCATGTGCGACACTTAGACACTGTGTTGAGCATTCTGAGCAGGGAATCCTTGTATGCAAAGGAATCCAAATGTGATTTGGGGTTATCAGAGTATTATATTTGGGTCACATTATCAGTGCACAGGGAGTATGCATGGATCTTGAAAAGATTTGTGCTATTGTTGAGTGGCCTTCTCTAGTGAACCTGACACAGTTGAGGGGATTTTTGGGGTTGTGTGGGTTCTACAGGAGTTTTGTTAGTGGATATTCCAGGCATGCAGCACCCTTGACGGATTTGATGAGGAAGGGAGCTTTCTTGTGGACTCCTAAGGCACATGAGTGTTTTGATAAATTCAAGGAGTTGATGACTTCTTGTCCAGTGTTAGCACTACCAGATTTCAGTAAACCATTTGAGCTTCATGGTGATGCATCTAGTGAGGGCATTGGGGCAGTGCTTATGCAGGACAAAAACGCGATTGTGTATGAGAGTAGGAAGCTTAGGGGGCCTGAGAGGAGCTTCAACATTTATGATAATTAAATGTTGGCCATAATGCATGCTTTGGCCAAATTCAGACAGTATTTAGTGGGCAGCAAATTCAGCATAAAAACGAACCACAATAGTTTGAAACATTTCTTGGGGCAGCGAGATCTTAATGATATGCAGCAAAAATGGGTAAGTAAATTACAGGGATATGACTTTGATATTATCTATTTCAAGGGGACAACGAATGTAGTATGTCATGAGCCCTAATTGACAATGCAAAATGAGTAAACTCGATTTAAATATTATAAATATATGAGTTCTTATGGAATCAATTCATACCATTAAATGTTATATATAATATTAATAATTATTAATCATTAATATTAATAATAACATTAATATAATATTAATCTTAAATAATATTACTTAATAATAATAATCAATATCATTAATATCAATCCATACAATAATATATTATTAATGTAATAATTATAAATTAATAAATAATAAATAATAATGGTAATAATATAAAAATAAGCTATATTGTAATATAATCTACTCAAATATAATAATTATAATTATTAATGATAATAATAATAATTTAAGACTATACATACAATTAAAATATAATACTAATAGAAATTAAGGAATCCCTATGATTCCCATCGGTTAACTATTATCATCGAAAACACAGGATACGTGACACAAGCCCTGGTTTATATGTGGTATCCTTCATATTATGTCAACTAAATAGTCGACATCCTTCAGTAGCGATCAGAAGTCGTGTCTCCAAGGGTCATAACCATTCGACTATATATAAATGGTGGGAATCGAACATGTGTTCGGGGCAATTAGGATATCATAACAGACCAATCAGCGACCACTAAGGAAGGGAACATAATGCATAAAAGACTCTACAGCAAAAGCGTAGCAGTGAATAGCAATTAAGGGAATTCAACACCATACGGGGATTATAGTAGATGTCTTCCATCGTTTAAGGATTTGGCAACGGTTAATATTACGGGTGAGTAAGATACAGATATATTATTCCAGTTGGAATTGATATATTTGGCAGACAGTCTCATTCATTGTCAAGTCAACACAAAGCAATGCCATTAGAGGCTGTGAAATTAATAATTTATTGTGATATTTGGGGGCGTTGATCCCTCACTCCATCTGTGCACATCGGTCAAGGGGATTCAATATAGAGCGGTACCAAATACACATCGCAGAGATCAACCATTGTCAAAATAAGGCCTCACTGTACCTGTTGATTTCACTGTTTATCACCTTCATATTGATCGCAACCCATTGTTATGTCAACAATATATACACCAAGAGTTGTAGGGCATAATCGGGGTTAGTAACCAATCCCTATTAAGTGTCAAACTCATACCATAGCCGACTCTTCTTAACATATAAATGGGAACCCATGACAGAGCTTAAAGTTATCAGGAAAAGGAATTAGTCATCGATGATTCATCAAGATGACTAAATTGCTACAGTTGGGATATAGCATTATCTAAAGATTATGGGGACAGAGAGAATTCAAGGTAATAGCCGTAGGTTCTTAAGACAACCTAAATGGGGTCATTACAATAAATGGAGTACAAGTTATTGCAGAAGATGTTTCTAGGAGAAGAATCTGTCTCAAACTCCATAGGCCTAGTTAAGGGTCATTACATAGTAGCAGATGCCTTGTCACGAAGACCCCACTTGAGCTTGATGATAGATATATCAGAGGACTGGAGACATTTGATCCTTGCAGAGTATGCGAAGGATACATGGGCATCAAGATTCATAGACAGATCGGTTGAGGATAGTGATTTCACCCTTGCGAATGAGCTCATCATTTACAAAGGGTGCATTTATTTGGTGCCAGGGTCAGAGGTGAGGAGGATGGTGTTGAGAGTTTATCATGACTCACCTATGGCAGGACATCCAGGATTTTATAAAACCTATCGACAGATTTGTGAGCATTTTTCTTGGAAAGGGCTCAAGGCTGAGGTATTACAGTATGTTAGAGAGTGTCCTACTTGCCAGCAGAATAAAAAGAGCACTCTTATCCAGCCGGTTTACTTAAGCCACTTCCGATTCCTAACAAGAAGTGGGAGTGTTTGTTCATGGACTTCATCACAGGACAGGCGAGAGCCCTGGGCAGAGATTGTATATATGTTGTTGATCGGCTTATGAAGTTTGCCCACTTCTTCCCGATCACTACTACATACACTGCTACGCAGGTAGCAGATTTATTCTTTAGAGAGGTATTCAGGTTGCATGGTTTACCTCGGAGCATTGTCAGTGACAGGGTCAACAGGTTTATAAGTCACTTTTGGCAGGAGTTATTCAGATTGTGTGTGACAGAGTTCACTTCGAGTACTAGCTACCACCCCCAGACGGATGGACAGATTGAGATAGTCAACAAATGGGTGGAGGGATACCTCAGGAACTATATAGCAAGGCAGCAGAAGGACTGGGTTAAGTGGATTTACCTATGTGAGTATTGCTACAATTCCACTTACCACATGTCTATTCAGATGTCACCTTTCATGGCATTGTATGGGTATGAGGCATCCAATTTCATGGATCTTTTGCTGAGCGATAGTCGAGTTCCTAGTACTGGAGACTTGTTACAGGAGTGTTAGGACATTGTAAAGGCTCTTAAGGAGAATATTACTAAGGCACAGAATCAGCACAAGCAGTATGCGGATCATAAGAGGACTTAGTGGATTTTTGAGGTAGGGGATATGGTGTACTTGATGCTACAGCCTTACCGCTAGTCCACTCTTAAAAGGAGTGGTGCCGAGAAATTGAGAGCACGATACTATGGACCTTTCAGGGTGATCAGGAGAGTTGGAGAGGTGGTGTATGAGTTGGATTTGCCAGCAGAGAGTAAAGTCCATAATGTTTTTCATGTGTCACGTCTCAAAAAGGCATTAGGACACTAGATTGTTCCTTCTACAGTGCTTCCACCCTTGGATGATGAGGGGAAGTTGGTTTTAGTGCCCGAGATTATTTTTGAGTTTAGGTAGAGAAACTTGAGGAGGCATACTATTAGGGAGTACTTGGTGAAATGGAAGCATATGCCAGTTGAGGATGCTACATGGGAGAGTGAGGAGATCTTACAACATCTAAAGTTGAGATTGCTTGAGGACAAACAATTTTAGGAAGGGCGGACTGTGATGTCTCCTTGTAGCTAGCGACATCATGCTAGTAAGTGATTAGCCTATCAGTGGACCCTCGTAGGCTAGTAGGCATGGATAGGGGGTCTTTTCAGGCACAGTGAAGGTATGGTTTTCTAATGGTTCAGATTTGGCAGAGCTCAATGTTTTCTATTGGCTTAAGATATTGTTTTTGGCTCAGTTATATGGATTTTGCTATTTTTAGCAAAGGTTATTCTATTTGGGCTTATTTTTGAGCCATAGAGATGGACCCCTTCTATTTCTAGAAATATTATTTGATCACATGGTAAATTATTAGGCCAACTCCAGTTCCAGACGGTTAAGCCAGATTCTAATTTTTGAGAAAGTTATTTAGTTTGCATTGGTTATACATTAATTAAATGACAAAGGATTTAATATAAAGTTAAATTGACTTTATTTTTAAATCACTTAAGTGATGGATTTATAACACATCGAATGGGGCCAATTGAGTATTTTATTTTGGAGGAGAATTATTAAAAGCTTTCCCTAAGTTTAATTCAATGAAATGTTAATGATTCTATTTAATGTTATTTCATTAAATAAAATCGCAGCCTTGAAGGGGATTTTCGATTAGGGTTTTGGAGGCCTATATCTGCTTGGGAAATGAAGAATGAGCTATCCATTGTTATTTGCAAAATTGATCATTGTGGGTTTTGAGCTTTGAGAAGGGTTTTCAGCTTTACCATTGGAGAACATAGTTCTTCTGTGTGTCTCCATTTGCGCTGGTGAAATATCCAGTGAATTTGGAATTTTAGAGAGTTTCATCCAGAGACTCTATTTGTGCTTCAACAGTATTAGTTTTAGCAACAGGAAGAGGAAAATAGTATTTAACTGCAGTTTTATGGAGGAATAAGTCGCAGCCATTATTCTCTTTCAGATTTACAGCCACAACATTGTAGAGTTGAAATAAATAAGTTCCTGCAACAGCTGGTGTGGATTTGTTAATCATTTTCCAATAAAGGATTGTCTTGATTTCCTCTTGTATTTCATTGGAAAAATAAATAGAAGTTGCAGCAGTTAATTGAATAGTTTCAAAATTTCAGATTATTGCATATTTGCTTTTTATTTCTAAAACCCTTGAAAAATCCAAAAAAATTCATAAACTTTCAAACAACAAATTGAGATAAATGTCTGCAGCAGTTAAGGACCGATTTGGGGTTCCTAGAGCCCCCCAAGTTGGCAACGAAGACCCTTCAAGTTGCCAACTTGATCAAATCGAAATGTCAAGTTGATGTTTTTAAATGATTAGGAATTATTTCCAAATTCGCAATACACACAATCCAATCTGCACTTGTAGAGCTGACTGATCCAACTTGACTTGTCTATGAGGACTCGATTAATGTTAATTCTGATCTGAAGTTCAAAGCTAGCCCACAAAGATGCAATGAGACCTCAAAATCGATGCCTCATGGATAATAAAATTTCTACCATTTAGAAGTTCTAACTCACTGTTATAGCAGAGGTAATTCTTACCCAACACCAACAATATAATTCACTACCTTGGAAGGAAAATTGCCTTCGAAAAGCAGAGATGAATTGCAGTTTAGAACATAGGAAAATCGCTCTATGAAATGCCAAATGAATGGGCGGCGGTGCCTGTTTATATCCATCCCAAGTTGGCAAAACAAGGGACGACTTGCTTAGGGGAAATAAAATAAAAATTCAAGACAAGAGGCCAATCCCCCAAGTTGTTTGAAACAAAATTTTAATTAACATTGGGGCTTCTCAAGTTTCTATTTGCACAATGGATCTGCCCTATGGATTTTGATTTTTTTAATTATAAAATGGTCCCCAATTTATATCGATTTTTTAATTATAAAATAGCCTTGGGAATTGTATTGATTTTTGCCACCTTGGAAGCCAAGAAGAGGCCCAAACCTTGCCATGTAGGGGGGCGAATCTGCCTTGGAGATTAAAATATAAAACCAGCCTATCCTATCTTTGGAAATAAAACATTTCATGGGCCACCAAGCATGGGGGGATTTATCATTGAAATTACCAAATTGCCAAGTCTACCTCTCCAACTTGCACAATCACTTCCACCAATTTGCAATACCACTTCCCCCAATTCGTAACAACTTGCACAAGCCCACTTGCCAAGTTGCAAAGACTTGCTTGCCAACTCGAAACCATTTTGTCTCCTCCTTTCTTGTACACAACTAGGGTCAACAAGATTTTGCAAATGCCCTATTGCTGTGTACGAGATTTCAAACCCGTCAGAGTTTGAATGAAGAGTTGTAATAGGGATCAATGAGAATTGTTTTTAGGTTATATAGACAAAAAGTTTCAAATTGCATAAAACTCCTATTCATTTCTCTAGGGTATTTAAGGTTCCTTCTATAGGACATAGGCACAAAAGGATATGGCTATCCAAACTCTATTCAGGGGTAGTGCAAAATTAGATAGAATGTGGACCATATGAACTAAGGGCTGAAACAATTGTATTAATTATTGAAAAATTACTGTATATCATGAATCTCATTATAAGTAAGCTAGTCTGCAGTATGCATGCACTAGATATTGGAATTTGTATAAAAGATTATATGATGAGTTAAGGAAAGGAAAAATTTACAAGGGGAGAACCATTATGTGTTGGAATCCATGAGTTGAAATACAAGCAATTGAAAATGACGCATGGCATTTGACTATTCCTAGATGAAGTTTACACCTAGGCAATACCTAATGGCAAATTAAAAGATGGAACTTTTTATGGTCCTTTTTGGCATTTCATAGTTAGGTGAAAATATCTTTGACCATGCGACACCCTTAATGCATTGGATTGTATTGGGATTTGTATGGCTGACTTGTGGCTATAGCATAATCCTTAAGTGAGTCATTTATGAGTCCTTTAATATATTTATAGTATGCTTAGATGGATTGATTGGGATTAAGATTCTAATATTACCTAATGATGCCTAAATATAGGAGATTCTGAGGTAGTGATTAGTAGATGATTGCAATTTTATAAATTTTTTCTTATTGAAGACATTGGGAGTTTTTCCGCTCCATTGTGTCTTATTATTATTAAGTGTTTACAGCTTATTCTTATTATAGAAACCTTCTGATTGAACAGTGACAACAAATATGTAATTCTCCACCTCCAGAATGATTGCAATCACTATTCACATGTACTGTAGTGATCAATATTCACGTGCATTGTACCGATCATTGTTGACGGTATTGTAACATACACACTTCATGCGGGTACTGTAGCAGCAATAAAAAAAATTGAAAATTCATGTTAATGGCTACAATTAAAAGCTACAGGTCTGCCTTTGTTGGTTCTTCAATTTGCAATGTCTTCCTTTAAATATGCTTCAAATTCCTACACCAATATGCACTATTTGACCTCTGAGATGAAGCTAAACCCTAGGACAATCTTCAACTGTTCTTTCACAACCTTAGAATGCCGAATCATTGAAGAATTCTCACCCTTCAATGCTGCAAAGAAGATGTTTCTGCAGAAACCCTTGGTTTCTACCCACAAATCCCAAGACAATCAAAAGCAAAGTCAAATAATCATGTGAATGAGTTCGATTTGCTTCTTTGGAGGCTTTTATATTTCCTCTAACTTGGCACGATTTTCAAGGCTTCATTAATAAGCTTTTTAAGTGACTTTTATATTTGTTTTGTTGTTGACCATGGGTTATATGATATATCATTAAATAGGGATCCTTTTTAATTAACACTTAATAACTTTATAATATAATCATTAATAAATAATATCATTTAATGGAATTATAATTTAATATCTCATTGAATACTCAATATTTCGCTATGCCATTGAGAACTGAGGTCAACACTGCAAATCTCCACCCATCCAGGTGCCCTACCAAAAATAGTAACTCTGCGAATATGACTTACAATAAATAGTAAGTCCTTGAATATCTAATCAACCTAATGGTACAAGGGATCGACACTGCAATCCTAGTCCATTCAATGCCTTGCTCTAATAAGTAATCTTGACTTTCTTGAAATAGTTGCTATTAATAGTAAGTGTGCCAAATAAGACCAAATGAAGAACAATCCTAAACACTTCTGTACTCTAGATAGGTTGTTACACATCCTGTAGAATAAGGGGGAGCACACATATCGTGTAGGGTTGTTACAGCCTTTGCCCATTCCAGATAGGAAATGGGAAAGTATTTACATGGACTTCATCACCGGGTTACCATGAGTACAGGGGAGAGATCGTATTTATGTGGTAGTTTACTAGTTGACGAAGTTTGCTCACTTTGCTATTCCGTCCACCTACACAACAGCACAGGTGGCTGATCTTTTCTTCAGAGAGATATTCAGGTTACATGGGCTGCCTAGATTCATTGTCAGTGACTGGGATAGTAAATTTATGAGTTCTTTTTGGTAGGAGTTGTTTGGGTTATGTGGCACAGATCTTACTCCTAAGACTAGTTATCATCCATAGACACATGGGCAGATGAATTGTGAATAAATGGGTGGAAGGATATTTGGGGAACTATGTGACTGCACAACAGAGAGCTTGGATCAAATGGCTGCATATAGGAGAGTACTGTTATAACACCACTTATCATATGTCCATCAAGATGACTCCTTTCAGGGCATTGTATGGTTATGAAGCACCTAACTTCATGGATCTGGTTTTGGTGGACAGCAAAGTGCCCAAACACAAAAACTTCTTGCAGAATAGTCAAAATATCTTGAGAGTGCTCAGGGAGAATATACAGCAGGCCCAGAATTAGCAGAAATTGTATGTTGATCAGCACTGGATAGAGAACAACTTTGAGGTTGGGGATATGG
The DNA here is from genome assembly GCA_027943335.1 of Chamaecyparis obtusa. Classification (NCBI taxonomy): domain Eukaryota; kingdom Viridiplantae; phylum Streptophyta; class Pinopsida; order Cupressales; family Cupressaceae; genus Chamaecyparis; species Chamaecyparis obtusa. Next base: position 372,535 of record BSBK01000269.1, on the reverse strand, counting down.
TTTACTTGAGGCTACAACCATATAGATAGTCATCGCCCAAGAAGAGTGAAGCAGAGAAGCCTAGATTTTATGGTCCCTATAGAGTGATTCCCAGAGTGGGCGAGGTTGCCTACGAGATTGAGCTTCCACAGAACAGTCGGGTGCATAATGTGTTTCATGTGTCAAGGCTTAAGAAAGCCATTGGTCAGAGAGTTGTGCCTTCTGCAGATTTTCCACCATTGGATGAGGAGGGGAAGCATGAATTGGTTCCTGAGGCTATTTTGGACACCAGGGAGAGGACTCTCTGGAATAGTTAAGGAGTATTTAGTCAGATGGAGAGACCTGCCAGAGGAGGCTGCCACTTGGGAGAGTGAGCAGGTGTTATAGCAGGCGGGACTGAGATTGCTTGAGGACAAGAAATTTCAAGGGGGGTGGACTGTAATGTCCCCACTTTAGCAGTTGTCTAGCTATGTGACTGTTAGCCTATTTCTGCATGGTCCCGAAGGCTAACGAAGAGTTTAGTAGGATCCTAAGATCTTTTGGCCTAGTCATTTCTAGTTTGGGCCAGAATGAAGTTGATTTACATGGTTCCAGGAAAACTTACTATTTTTAGTAAGTCAATAGGGCATGAGCGATGTCAGATTTAGTGATTGGATTTGATGCTCCTCGATGAGAGCATTTTGACGAGCTATCACTCGTATTATTTTGAGCTTGATTACTATTTTATTTTAATGCCTGAAGTTTATTAAAGTAACATTTAAATTAAATGTTAAAATAAGTGTTACTTTAATATTATTTATGTTGGGTTGTGTGTTTGAGAAGGGAAGCCCAAGGGTGACATAAGGTGTTATTTTATATTATTTTATTTTAAAACACTTTATCCCACATTGCTTGTGAAAAGTGGGTCGACCCTGTGAAGTGGAAATAAAAGGAGAACTTGTGGCCCTTGTTCAGCAGGTTGAATATGAGAAGAAATTGATGTGTGAGTTGCAGATCCATTCTTGGCACTAGAGGATGTCTATCCTCTCTTGTGACATTCTAGACGTCATTCCCTTGGGGTTTGGCCTTTGGAATCCATTGCTATCAGCTTCATTATTAGATAGATTGGGTGCATTTCCAGCTACAGGCAAAGATGCAAACAAACAATCAAACGTTTCATTTCCCAAGTTATAAGGGGTTTAAAACATGAAACGGAGAAATAAGGAGTTGGATGCAAACTATTTTATAGAATTCCTATCAGCAGTTGGTTTAGTTTTTGGGCATTCAAGGGTGCCCATTACAGTGGTATCAAAGCTTGTTTTTCCTGCCATCCTGTGAGTTTAATGCATTTAACACACCAATATTACTTGAGGAGGAATAGCCAACCTAATCCCAACTTCCAGGCAGAGCAACAAAACCCACCAGAGAGAAGAGTAGGGAGATCCTATCTCACCACCTATCATAGATCCTTTCTCCAGACCTACTGATACTAGGGAAAGATTTACAAATACAATCATGGGTGACAGAAAGGGAAACAGAGAAGGGGAGAGAGAAGAGCCCAGTACTAGAGATGTGCTTAGTGATCTTGCTTGAGGTCAGAGGGAGCTACAGGCTTCATTGTAGCAGATGGCTATAGCCATTACACAACATTTGACTAGAATGGACCAGGGCAATAATGCCAACTAGGGTAATAATGGTAATTAGGCAGGTGGACAAGGTAGTGGAGGTAATGGGGATGCTTCAGTTAAAAGGGGAATCAGGACATATGCTAGAGTAGGTTCTACTACTAGACCTCTTATGCCACAGTTTCCTCCGGGATATGATGACCAGAACAATGTTGGTCCTGCACAACAAGAGATCCAGGATATGATTATGGATGATTGGAGGAACTCGAGTCCCAAGTTACAGGCTTAGATGACATTTCGTGAGTAGGTGGATGTTAGACTCAAGCATATGCCCATGAGAGGCACCAGGCAGCAAAACTATGAGATGAGGAAGAAGCTGGGGAAGTTGTCCATTCCATACTACAATGATATAGGGAAGACTTCAGCATGTATTTGGGTTCAGAAGTTGGACACTTATTTTCAGCTTAATCCTATGCCTAAAGGGGATGTGATTAAGTATGTTGTATTACACTTGGATGGGAGCGCTCATGAGTGGTGGCACCACGACATGGTCACACTTGGCCATTACTAGATAGACACATATGCAGAGTTTACTGAGAGGTTGATTGACAAATTTGATGCAAATGATTGTGAGCTCCATTTCAAGGATTTAGCACAGTTGAGACAGTGGGGTCCTATTGATGGCTACATCTTAGATTTTTAGACTATCAGTTTTGGTTACAGATATTTCAGAGACGAGGCTGATAGTGTTGTTCATGGATGTTCTATCAGAGCTCCTTTGTGGTTGGGTGAAGGGAAACGATCCTCTCAGACTACAAGATGCTATTAGGAAGACGAGATCTTGCGCCTTACGCTTCCAGGAGTAAGTTTACTCTGAAGGACTCTCACTTCAGAAAAGACAAAGACAAGAAGCCTATGCAGAAGGATTTTTAGCTACCGAAGGGAGAGTCAAACAAACTAGACAGCGAGACACTAAATGAGTTAAGGAAGGAAAAACATTGTTTTCAGTGTAGGGAGCCATGGGACTTGTCTCACAAATGTCCTCTTAAGGCTAAGGTCAAACAGATAAATATTTTCAGTAGAGGACTCAGTCAGAAGATGAGGATCAAAAGTTCGACTTTGATTCCAGTCAGGAGAGAAATGCTTCTGAGAATTCAGGGAATGAGAAATCCCTAGCTAGGTTGACAGGAGCTCAGAAGGTGATTACCTCTAAAGTATGGGGTACTATTCACGGTCAGAAGGTAATTGCATTACTGGACACAGGAGCCACGCATAATTTCATAGATGCACAACTAGTGGCTAAGAGGGGTTGGCAAATCGAGGAGCATTTGGGATTCAATGTTATGGTGGCAAGTGGCCACAAACTATTGTGTACTCTGAAGATTTCAAATCTTCGCCTTAGATTTGTTAATGTTTTCGAGAACTAGAATAACATAACTGAAAACAAAAACTACAAGTAACAGATAACACAAGTCCTTATCTTGGGAAAAACCCTCCTGCTCGAGGGAAACAACCCAGCCCACCAAAGAAGATCACTTTATCCAGTTCTCAAACCAAATACAAAATATTTGCTTCTTATTGATGTCTTCAAACTGACAGTCAATAAGTCTGAAATATATCTTAAACAAATTAAACACCAGGATTACTCGATGATCATACAATGATCAGATACATTACAAACATCAGAGTATGACCATGTGTAATCACAATACGCAGAATTATAGCAATCGCATGCTAAATGCAATACACAGAAAAATGACATTTCTCCTTTTAAAAATATCTTGAAGCTGAATCACATACAATCCTTTTGTAAACTCCGTAAAACTCCCGTACCAAAAGAGAATCCGCCACACAGGAAATGTCGCTATAATACCAAGAATGGTCTTTAGTGCAAGACAAGTCCTCTTGACAGTTACAAACTTCCACCGTGGCAACAGTAAATGAAAGAACACATCATAACGAGTGTCGAGAGTTAATATGAAGCGAATCGTTGCCTTCATAACAGATATCGGTAAGGTGAGCAACCGTAGAAAACATCTCCAAAATAAACGGCTAATGTAATGAGCACAACCTTGACAGTAACATAGTCAGCACCACATAGACGCCAAGTAGGAATCGTGTGGCAAGATAAACTGCCAGCAAAACTGCAAGTGCTTGATGCCACAAGGCATACGCACAACAGGGATGAATATAAATGCGAAGATCATCAAAAATACCTTTACACAACAAAAGGAAGGAACAGAGCATAGACGATGCAGTAACAAACATAATCATAGAACAACAGCCGTTACTAAGCAAGGAACCGACACTGATAGGATGCTAGATGTACACGGCACTTTCACGCTGGCAAAGAACCGACGATGCCAAGATAAACACACACGGTGCCATGACATGATAGAACATCTTCGATAGCGAACATAAGAAGAGTCCATAAATCTCTCTCGCAGCTATCAATACATTAACAAGATTGGGAGATGTATATGAGCTACAGGATGAGTTCTATGTTGTTGACATGGGGGATTATGACATCATCTTGGGTATGACATGGATGGCAACACTGGTTGAGTTCACTCTCAACATGGAAAGGGTGGAGATGAGATTCCAGCATGAGGGTAGGACAGTGGTGCTTAGGGGATTGTCAGATGGCAGTTGCAAGGTGGTCTCCTTGAGGAGGATGGAAAAGCTGTTCAGGCATGATGATGTTGAGTGGGCAGTAGAGTGTTTGATTAGGCCAACATCACCGGAGCCACAGGTTAAGAGTTATCCACCTGACATTCAGGACATTATTCATAGACATGCCAAAGTATTTGGCAGTATACCCCATGGAGTTCCTCCTGATAGAGGGATAGAGCATGTCATAGAGCTTGAGGAGAGGGCTAACCCCATTATCATCACTCCCTATCATCATCCAAACAAACATAAGGATGAGATAGAGAAGGCGATTAAGGAATTGTTGGAGATGGGGCATTTCAGGCCTAGTAAGTGCCCCTTTGCTTTAGCAGTTGTATTGGTGAAGAAGGATGGGACAAGGCGCATGTGCATCGATTACAGGGCTCTAAACAAGAAGACTATGAAGAATAAGTATCCTATTCCTCGGATAGATGAGCTAATCAATGAGTTGCACGGTGCAATCTTCTTCACCAAGATTGATTTATGGTCAGGATACCATCAGATTAGGATGATAGTAGAGGACATTGAGAAAACTGCTTTTCGGTGTCACTTTGGCCACTTCGAGTTTTTTCTTATGCCATTTGGGCTAACCAATGCCCTTGCTACTTTCCAAAGTTGCATGAATTAGGTGTTCAGGGGGCAACTTAGTAGATTTGTCCTGATTTTCTTTGATGACATCTTTGTTGACATAAAGTTAGTTGTCATTGGCAAACATCAATCACACCGGAACACCGATACATCACACCGATACTCATGATAGATAATGATTGTGAACCGGTAGAATGAGCAGTGAGCAGTGTACCTTAACCGGTCACGCTTATACTGGTACAAGCTTTGTCCAACCTGTCTTGGCAAACACACAGGGTGCAGATGACTAACCGGATATATATCACACATCGGTTGAGTGTTTGATAATCCGAACCGGATTATGTAGAGCGTTTTTCAGTGAAATTGGAGTTAGCTTTTTTTGAGGTAAACTAAAGATCAGTGTGCAAGCTTTTTGATCAAGAGTTTTGCATGCGTGATTTTGGGAGAGTCTACAGGTTGATGGAACTGTTAGATGTATTTTTAATAAGATAATGTCTTATAAATACAGGTCATAAGACATGAGAATGTTGTTGTTGATAATCAAGAGCATAGAGCGAGAGAGAACAGAAGAGAAGAATCTTCTGAGAGGAAACACAGTCACAGAAGGTGAAAGGAAGAGAAAGATTCAATAGCCAAGTAAAGGAAAGAGTGACCAGGTATGATCTGAATCGACATATATAGTGTCATCATAAGATCATTGCTTTTTTTGTTAAGCATATTTAAATCCCTCAATCAGGGTGAACCCTGACAGATTCCATTGTATAAATCCCTTTACTGGGTAACATCTTTGTTAGTCTTTTAAGTCTTCTAATAAGGCAACTCCTCACAGGGTCAAGATCCTAACAGGTCTTTTATTAAATCCATTAACCGGGTAGCACTCTCACCAGTGCTTTGTAAGCCTCTAACAGGGCAACTTTATTATTGTAGTAGTGGAGTTTCATGGGTTCTGTCCCACTGTGGTTTTTTTCTTTCTAACTGAGGGTTTCCACATATAAATTCTGTGTTGACTTGTGCATTTAATTTCTATTTATGATTGTTAAAATATTCTTTTGATTCTAGTATTAACAAGAATATCTAATTGCAAAAAGGAGGAATAGAAATTGAATTTACTGATTCACCCCCTCTCTCAGTAACCGGTTAGGAATAACAATTGGTATCTGAGTCGAGGTTCTAAAAAATAGTCAGCTTAACCACTTGAGAAATGATCATGGAGGGTTACAGGTATCAGAAGCAACTGGAAGAAGCCAATGAAATGATTACCTCTCCTGAGAATAGACTGAGAAGATCTCTTGCCAAGAGAAAAGAGTTGACTCTACAACTGAGTGAAAGTCGGGAAACCATTGAGGAACTCTCTAGACAGAGTGGCTTACATGAAGCTCAGGAAGCAGTCACTGATCTCATGGAGAAGAATTTCAACCTGACTGATCAAATCTCCAATTTGAAAAGAGAACGGGAAGGTCATGCCGTGAGGATGACTGAACTCATTGAAGCTAAAAGAAAATCTGAAGATGAGAAGAATAGTGTCTTAGAAGCATAGTTGACTGTTGAGAGAGCAAGAAATTTGACTAAAGATGCATTAAGAGAGAGTGATGCTCTCATATTGTAACTGCGTGCAGACATGCAGGGCATAAGTCAAGAGAATGCAATCATGCATGAGCACTTGCATGATAAAGCTGAAGCATGCAGAAAGATGGCTGTTGAAATGGAACAACTAAAGGAACAAATGAATACTCTTGAGGAGAGGAATGAGAAACTCAAAAGGTATAATGAAAGTTTTGAGAAGCTTGATGAGCAACTTAGAGCTCAAAGGAAGCATAAGGATCCCACCAGACTTGTGTACATCGGTCAAAGCAACAATGAAACCAGTGAGTCCTCTGGAGTCAAGAAAGGCAAGAAGGAAAAGAAGAAACCAATTGAAGACAAAGGTAAAAAGCTCTTCAAACCCTCTTGCAAACATTGCGACAAACCGGGTCATAAATTCAATGACTGCAAGAATGCACCGGTGAAACCGTTCACCACTAACAGTCACAACAACAACTGTTATAAGTATGGTCACAAGACCTTTGAATGCAGGTCTCCTTTCAACAGTGTGTCCAGTGGAAGCAGGGGAAGCTTTAAAGGATACTGCTATGCTTGCAATAAATTTGGACACAAGGCAGATGAATGCAAGTCTAAAACCATGGCATTCAAATCTCCACCGAGATCGGCATTCCATAATAGGAATGTAAACCGGAGCACATCTAACTATGCTACCTATGGACCATCAGTGCATAGGAACACTGAATGTCACGAACCCATGGACACGTAAAGAAAGGTCAATCCATGGAGAGGAACCGGTATGGCTTGTTACAATTGTAATAAGATTGGGCATCTGGCCAAGGACCGCAGAAACTGGTCAATGAACAAAGGAAAAGGACTGGCTAAACAGTTCAAGAAGCATGTGTCCCCCAACTCAAAGGACAACATCACTAAAGAAACCACCACTTATCTCAGAAAAAGGAAGATTGGCAAACTGGTAAAGGAGGATGCACCTAAAGGAAGAAAACCAACCATAGATGAAATGGTTGAAGGAGTAAAGGAATCAGGTAGAATGGGTGCAGTCGAAAGGAGATATGAGCTTGCTAATGAAGAAGATAGGAGAAAGCTAGAAGAGGCTATAGTATATTGTCTTTACAAGTTTAAATTAACACCCACTGAAATTCATAAAACCATACCTGAAGATCTACATGAGATAATTGAAGGTAGGTGGAAATCTTCCATAGTTAAGGAAAGACAGCTAAGGATAAGGGAACTAATGGAAGTACAAAATCATCTTAGCCTGCCAAAGGCAACAAATCAAGCCAACTTGTACAAACAGAGTTTCAACATCAAGAAAAGGATTGGTCAAGTCCTGATAGGAGAAGTGGACGCAGTTCATGATAAAGGGGTCGCCATATGGTCAACTGTTCTGAAGCCGAAGCTGAATGCCAAAAGACCACAATGCAACTAGAAAAGGACATTGGAAAAGGAAAGGGCATTCTGGGAGTCAAGACACCGGTCCTAGCAAAGCCTGCAACAAAAGCGGTCATTGTAGACATCATTGGAGACACGGGTGGTGATCCTACTCCTCCAATGATCCTTGCATCTCCAGAAAAAGGTAAAGCTCAAACCTTAACTGTAGATGACATAGTTGATGAAATTTTGGATTTCGGTGAAGTATCGAATGTTGCAAATTGGTTCAGTGCTTTGGCACTGATGATAAAGAGAAAATAGAAATTTCTTTGTTAGATAGCTTTCTAGATTTCAACAAGGTCCTAGAGACTACAGGCTCCACTTCCCTGTAGAATTGAATAAGAGGCTAATGACCAAATACGCCCAAAGTGTTATGCAATGGTTAACGAAAAGTCCACTTAGGCGAGATCTTTAATTAAAGAATAATGATATGCAGTCAGGCCAAAAAAGCCCACTTGCCAAACACTTAATTCATTAATATCTTTTGATAGACAACTCTGTTTGAGGCTTGCAATAGCCCAAAATGAGCGGAATTGAAAATGCTACAATCCTAGGATGAAAACGAAACTAAAAACGAATCACACAAACAAGAAAAATGAAGAAAAGACTTGAAGGTTGCCAGAACTCAAGTGCTTGTAGGCAGAGAAGGAAAACTCATTCTGACAAGCAATATGGTGATTAACTTGACGGAAACCTTCCAAAGCAATGTTTAGAGGACATGAAACTTATTACAATTCAAGAATGACGAATTGCCTTCATCACACATCATTTAGAACACCTAAACTCAGAGGAAACACCTATGAATTCATGAGAAAATTCTGTTGGGTTGCCCCAATTTTGTGATGTCAAAATTGACGACAACAAATACATAATATAAAATTGCCTACATCAAGGTAACATACCAATTTATTGATAAAAAACTTTTTGAAATCCTTATTGGCCAAAAAAGAAACAAGAAGACTGTACCTTCACTCCTTGGTGCCTCCTATGATTTTTAATAATTTTTTCAGAAGCTCTCTGTTAGTATATTTCAGATTCTACCAAGGAATATATCAGTCTATAGAGGTCTAACAAACTAAGCACAAGATATGGTAAGAAATCACAAAGAACAAGGAGAGATAATACCCGGATTATATCTCTGAATCAATCCTTAGAGACTTCAACTCTGAACCTTGAGATCTTCAATGTTGCCTTTCAATATGTCGCCAATGTGCCTTGATTTTGACCTTCGATTAGATCTGCCATAATTTTCAGATCTAGGGCTGCAAGATTGGCCCTCATATGTTTCTTCTAGGGCTGCACAATACTGCCCTAGTTCGCTCCTCTAGGGCTGCATAATTCTGCCCTAAATTCGCTCCATTATGCCACCGATCTGAACTTTAAGTTGTTTCAGATCTGCCTTAGATATAATTCGCACTCTTGATTCATGAGATTCATTGCTGCTCCAATTCGCTGCCTTGAAATTGCTTGTCGAATCCACAAGGAGAGAACTCATGTTATGTTTTTGATGTGTTCTCCTCCAAGGTTTGATCTACCTTATATATGCAAATGTAGTGCCTCCTCAAGAGGCTGACTTAGGTAATTTAAATAATAAATACACTTGCCCAAGAGGCTGACTTGGGCCCTTTATTTAAATTAAACCATTTAGCATATATAATTGATTTATTGATAAACAATAAATATTAAATATTTCCTTATATTTAATATTATTATTTATATATCGAATTATAATAATAAATATATACTCTATATATTTATTATCATCATCCAAGGCATAAGATATTTGCCCAAAATGCCATAATATCAACACTCCCTCTTGGACTTGAGGCAAAGATCCACTCATGGATTCTTCATCACAAAACATAACCAATATGGATTTCATAGATCTCACATCTATGAAGGTAGATCTCTATCTACGAGATATAATGAGAACACAAATTTGGATTTCCTAAATCCACGAGTCTCCGTGACTCTAAGCATAAAACATAACAAAAATGGATTCCTTATCCAATGATGCCATAGATCTCTATCTACGAGATATAATGAGAACACAAATGTTCTTCATTATTCCTCAACTATACATCTCATATTCATATGAGAAACATCATATCATATGATGCTTACTATCCAAATGTGGATTTCCTAGATCCACTGGTCTCTACGACCAAAGAATATCAAGTCCATGATATTTCCAATCAATTTGTGAATTTCGTAGATCCACTAGTCACCTTGACTCTTTTGAATATCAAGTCCATGATATTCAAGGTAGTATCAAGTCCATGATACTTTCCAAACACAAGTTATCATGAAATTCATGATGTCTTCTATCCAATTTGTGGATAACTAAATCCATGAGTCCTCTTGACTCAGCCAATCGAATATCAAGTCCATGATATTCATGGTATCATCAAATCCATGACGTATACCAACTAATCTGTGGATAACTGAATCCACGAGTCACCAAGTCTCAAGAAATGCCAAGTCCATGACATAAAACCAACATCAAGTCCATGATGTATAGAGCATTGGTCTAACGAATATCAAGTCCATGATATTCACCAAGTGCTCGGAGTAATGATATATCGACATCAAGTCCATGATGTCCACCAATTACTCAAATGTGGATCCTTGATCCACGAGATATCAAATCCATGATATCCTCGAGCATTGGTCTAACGAATATCAAGTCCATGATATTCACCAAGTGCTCGGAGCAATGGCCTCCAGACATCAAGTCCATGATGTCCACCATATACTTAAGTGTGGATCCTTGATCCAAGAGATATCAAATCCATGATATCCTCGAGCATTGGTTTAACGAATATCAAGTCCATGATATTCACCAAATGCTCAGAGTAATGGTCTCCCGACATCAAGTCCATGATGTCACCATATGCTCAACAATGGATCCCCGATCCATTAGAAGAATATCAAGTCCATGATATTCTCTAAGTATCCAATTCATAAGAAACAACTTAGCCATATGCATAGATGTAATCAAATGAATCAGACACAACCAAATGTATCTCATAATCAAAATCTCATCTCATGAATCCACATAAGTATAAGAGTAACCGATATGATCATAAGATTCAAGTTCAATGTAAAGAAAATGTGTTCACATATAAAACCACATGTAATATACTCTCAGCTATAATCAGTAAATATAGATTCAGCTATAAAAAGAAAGTATGATCCATTCATACACAATAATCCACAAGCTAAAGTATACAAATGACTTATGCTCCATACATTCACATTAAGTAGCCAAATGTAATAACCAATATCCAAATGAAGTTCTCTCATAGAACAAGCACAATTCATAAGCATAAGAGTAATCACATAAGTCTCACCACATAAGAGTAACCAAGTTTGTCCAACATGTAACCAGGTGCAATGTGATCACAGCAAGATGCAATATAGTTCCCTCTATAAAGAAGTGTATCCATACATATATATGATCAATAGCAAGACATATATAAAGGATAACATATATCCATATGAAGTATGCTCCCATGCATACAACAACATTATCTCTATGTTCCAAGAAATATGCCAATTGTAAAATGTAACATACACAACATATACCAATGTAAGTATGTTCCAACATTCATTAACTAATAATGTATGCTCCCATGCATCAATAAAGAAAACAGTTAATCAGTTATATTGATAATCAGCTGTGTATTTTCCCATAACAGCGTAAGGTATAACATGTATCATAGTGTAATTGTTCATAATGTAATGTATGCTTCTCATGCATAGCAGAAAATATGTTGCTAATCAGCTATGTATGACCCCATACATAAGTAAAACTTATACTAAGGTAAAGTATGCCTCCATGCATACAAAACAAAAATATGTCAATGCAAAGTATGCTGCCATAGCAAATAATCAATATGACATAAGGAAGGAGTTCATAACACAAAATTAAGTGAGCCCATGAATGAACTCCCTCTTAAGCCACATACCCATAATCAAGTCATACCAAGGTATATGTTACTCAAGGTGACCAACTCCTTCTAGATAATCCTATCTTCTCCCTCTAACAAGATCAAAACTCCCTCTCAAGGTATGTTTCTTGAATCTAACCAATAACTAAAGGGCAATCTGAAAATATGCCTTAAGAGAAGATAATGTGCACTAGGAGGTCAACCAATAAATAGAAGACAACCAAAGTAACATATGTCAATATACAGCCAAAGCCAATGTATGAGCCTATACATCATAAGGCTAAAAATCTGCAGTAAATGTCCCTTTATGACAGCATAAAAGATAACATATGCCAGGGCAAAGTATGTTGTCAATCAGCTAAGCAAACATTCCAAATAGTGTATCCAATCAGCTATTAACGGAGAATCATACTCTCTACAGATAATTTCACATGCCAAAGTAACCAATGAATCAATGTTGTAAGATTGATATGCCAAGTGTACTTCCTACACATTAATAATGCTAATGCAGATGCATAAAACCAATATGTGTATACCAATGTGAAATAGTTAATGTTCCCATACATCATATGTTAAACAATATGCATCCCATCTAGTTGTACTAATAGCATCTAGTCAATGAGATATGCAAGGTATCAACTATGATACTAACCGGCTATGATCTACTCCCTTTAGATCAATAAGGAAAGACAATTTAAAAATTTAAAATATGCAAGAACCTTGAGTTCTACCCATGTCTTCCTAGCCAATGAGAACTAATAAGTTTTCCATAGAAGGCAACCAATTGTAAATCAAAACCCTTATTACAATTTTTAGACCAAATCCTGGTTGCCATGAAGTTCCTTAGTTTTGAAAGAGTTGGACTGAGATTCCTAAATCTGAAATTAGATCTTTTACTCTACCAACGCTCTGATACCATGTTAGTATATTTCAGATTCTACCAAGGAATATATCAGTCTATAGAGGTCTAACAAAACAAAGCACAGGATATGGTAAGAAATCACAAAGAACAAGGAGAGATAATACCCGGATTATATCTCTGAATCAATCCTTACAACCTTCAAATCTGAACCTTGAGATCTTCAATGTTTCCCTTCAATATGTCGCTAATTTGCTCTGATTTTGGCCTTCCATTAGATCTGCCATAATTTTTAGATCTAGGGCTGCAAGATCGGCCCTCATATGGTTCTTCTAGGGCTGCACAATACTGTCCTAGTTCGCTCCTCTAGGGCTGCATAATTCTGCCCTAAATTCGCTCCATTACGCCACTGATCTAAACTTTAAGTTGTTTAAGATCTGCCCTAGATATAATTCGCACTCTTGATTCATGAGATTCGCTGCTGCTCATATATTTCGCTACTGCTCCAATTCGCTGCCTTGAAATTGCTTGTTGAATCCACAAGGAGAGAACTCATGTTATGTTTTTGATGTGTTCTCCTCCAAGGTTCGATCTACCTTATATATGCAAATGTAGTGCCTCCTCAAGAGGCCGACTTAGGTAATTTAAATAATAAATACACTTGCCCAAGAGGCTGACTTGGGCCCTTTATTTAAATTAAACCATTCAGCATATATAATCGATTTTTTGATAAACAATGGATATTAAATATTTCCTTATATTTAATATTATTATTTATATATCAAATAATAATAATAAATATATACTCTATATATTTATCATCATCCAAGGCATAAGATATTTGCCGAAAAGGCCATAATATCAACACTCTCAACCAAAAAATCGTATCATATGGAGATGAAAGGGGTACAGCTGGTAATGAACAGCCAAAAAGCAATAATTACGACCCTCTACAATCAGCAAATAAAGCTTCAATCCAATCAATGCAAAATGCTTAGAAATCTGTCCACAATCTAACAATAAATTCTGAAAAAAATCCTTCAATGAGCCCAATATTGACTTCTGAATGAAGCCAATCCTCAAAGCACAATTAGATGATATTGTACATCCTCTAAATGTTGATGCAATGAAGTCTATTCATTCTCCAATGTTGATACTGTGGAACAACTGCAGAAACCCCAGTTTCTTCTCCAAAGCCAAAGACAAGTCTTATCGACAAATAACATTCACAAAAAATGAGCTTGTACCCTTCTCCAAAGAGAATATAAGCAGCCCTAAGTAGGGTTTGGAAAAAACACACTAATTCTCCCTTGTGCGATTTCTAAATGAATAATAAATATTACTTTTAATATTTATTTCAAATCTCTATAGTCTGAGCACAAATAATTCTCTTTTAATTAATTGTTCACTTGGCCCCATCTGGCACATGGAGATCCTCATGTTAAGTTATAATATAAAAATATATAATAATGTTATAATATAAGCTCAACTATTAATGTTTATTTAAAACAAATAAACATCAATATCTCCATTATTACTCATCCGTTTTGCTCGTCGTCTGAACTGGAAACTGGCATAAGAAATCTGCATATGACCAAACCCTATTGCTAAAAATAGCAGGGGTTCATCTTTAACACAACTGACTTACTATAAATTGTAAGTTCTGCATCCGGAGTCCTATTGACATCAAACAAACATCAATCCTGCATATCTCTGACTGCTGAAGGAGTTGCATCCCTCATAGGACCCTCTATCCATCCTCATTAGCCTACGAGGGTCAGTAGTAGGCTAATCTACTCAGCTGACTGATGTCAACTAGAAGGGGACATCACACAATATGGCTGCATGTGAGCCTATCTGGCTTCAAAAACTTCTAGTTTGGCTTTTTGATCAAGAGCTAGATCCAACAGTCATTTACTGTGATAATCAAAGTTGTATCAAACTCTTTGAGAATCCAATGTTTCATGACAAGTCAAAGCACATTGAGATCAAGTACCTCTTCATCAGAGATTGTGTGCAGAAGGGGACAATGAAGTTGCAACCTACAAACAAGTAGGTAGCAAACATCTTGACTGAGGCTTTGATGAAGGGCAAGTTTGTATTCTTCAAGGAAGGTGGGTGTTGTACAAAACACCTTCCTTGCTAAGAGGGACTATTGATTTCTGTAGCTAAAAAGGTGTTTGGATGTTGAGTTTGTTTTTTTAATATGCATGAGTAAGTTGAAACTTTAGTTTACTTTTCCTAGCAAATAAAGCATGGTGAAGTTATCTAGCTGTAAACACATTGCTTAGTTTAGGTAGAAGTCATAGTTTCTTATGGCCTGCTCGTTCAAAACTTTATAGTAGGCATAATTCATGCAAGGCATGTGTATGAACTGCTGTCTAAATATAGGAGTTGTATACATGTGGGTGAAAAACTCAATGAGGTATTTGCATGCGGGTGAAAAACTCAATGAGGTATCTTGGATTAAAAACCTATAAATTGAGCCTTTGAGTTGAGGCTAAGGTACAGTTTTGATTAGCATTACTTGGAGATTCAGTGAGAGCGAGTATCCGGGCAGAGAAAGAAGATTGTGAGGCTGAAATTATCTCTGCAATCTTGTAATCTGTTGTATGAATTTTTGCTCCTGAAGCTGAAGAAACATGTGTTTGCAGGTTTCCCCACATCGGGTTTCCTGGCTATATTTGTGTCATTTTGTTATTGATTTCATTGTGAATCTGCTTCAACTGTTTAGTGCTATTAAATAACTCAGAGTCTTGACTGTTACAAATCAGGAAGATTAAAATTGTGTTATTGTTCTGAGGAATTTGTTGAACAGTTAATCTACAACTGGGTTGTAGACATTATCAGAAAAGTATATTTCACTATGCTTGTCTTATATATCTTCGGAAGTGCACGTCCCTTTCTGTCTATGATTCTGTACAACTGAATTGGGTTTGAACTTTTGAATATAGTTTAATTTTTTTTCCTCTGGCCCCGTAAGAACGAATTTAAGAAATAGATTTTGTTGAAACTTAAACCTAGGGATCCTCATCTACCAATCTACTTATAGAAGGCTTGTGTTATTATAAGTTTTGGGTTTTCGTTGCTGAAACTCTAAGCATGGCGCGCTGCCTACATTCTTACAGATAAGCCACCTATTGAAGAACTCCATCAATTTTTGGAATTCCAGCTTCCAAGACAATGGGCTCCTGTTTACAGTGAACTTTTACTTTCAGGACCAACAGGAGATAGATATACATCGCTTCAATTCAGCTTAATGGGCCAGAAACTTTATGTGAATACAAGTCCAGTAAGTGAAGTCATTCTTTTAAAATTCCACAGATGGCGATTGTTCGATTGTATTTTACACAACTGTAACTTGCTTGTTTGAAGCTTTCTGATTAGCCAAATTGGCAGGTAAGTGTAGGCAGGAAACCTGTGACTGGCGTTCGTCTGTACTTAGAAGGGAAGAAATGCAATAGACTCGCAATCCATCTTCAGCATATTTCTACTACACCAAATTTTTTGCAATTGTCTGGTTATGATAATGCTGAACCTGAAAATTCTAATGATTCTAATCATAAATTCTACGAGCCAGTACAGTGGAAAAGTTTCTCTCATGTCTGTACTGCACCTATTGAGTGCAATGGATCATTGGTCGGTGATCCAGCATCAATTGTGACCGGGGCACAGCTTGAAGTCCGCCGTAAGAAAATGCAAAAGATTTTATTTTTGAGGCTTCAGTTTTCAAGGGTAGACGGAGCAAGCATTCGAAAATCTGAGTGGGATTATTCTCCTAATATATCTCAAAAGCCTGGTATTATATCAATTATTAGCCTGACGACTTCCTTCTCCAAACCAGTGCCAAAGCCTATAGAAGTTAACATTAATTCTGCCATATGTCGTAATGGTCCACCAGTTTCGGTGCAAGTTCCGAAGTTGTTGAAGTTTGTTGATACAACAGAAGTGACCAAGGGTCCAGAACACATTCCTGGTCATTGGGTAGTAACTGGAGCTAAATTGTGTGTCGAGGGAGGTAAAATATCTCTGGGAGTGAAGTTTTCACTTTTAGATATGAATGATATTTTGTAGGAAAACAGGTTACGGACACTGACGGCAGTGGTTTTTATGTAATAACTATATGCTATAATCAACCATTCGACTGATTTTATTTTTAATTGTTAGACTCTACCTCCTCTCGTATACACTATAATTTTCTCATATGTATTCTGAAATGTTCTCTAATGTGGAGAATCATGGTCTTTGTAGCCTCGAGCAACTTTCAAAAACAAATGTTAAATAGATCAAAAATAAGTTTGTTAATGTTAGTAATGTTTGGGTAATTAATAATTTAATAGTTAGGTTTTAAACGAAAATGTGGTTTTAGAATGTGAACTTTAAAGTTTATATAATATAGTTTTGGATTTTATAATAATATTGTGTAGGGAAAGGACAATGGAAGGAACATAAACAATAATTTAGTATCTGATAGGGTGTTAAAATTGTTTCAAATATTTTTTTAAAATAAAGTGTTAAAAATATTTTGAATATTTTTAAATTTATTATGATGTTAAAATCACTTTAATCTATTGTATAAATTTATTTTGATATTTAAATTTGATTCAAATATTTTAAAATTTGATAGAATGTTAAAATTGTTTGGAATATCTTAAAATCTAATAATATGAAGAAATATGAAAAAAATGTTAAAATCACTTTAAAAATTGCTTCAAATAATTTAAAAACCGATTGTTAAAACTTCTGATTTGTTTATATCTGACTGTTGGAAACATGGTGTCTAAAATCTGATCCAAATATTTTAAAATCTGATAGAATGTTAAAATTGTTTGGAAAATCTTAAAATCTAATAATATGAAGAAATATGAAAAAAATGTTAAAATCACTTTAAAAATTGCTTCAAATAATTTAAAAACTGATTGTTAAAACTTCTGATTTTTTTATATCTGGCTGTTGGAAACAAGGTGTCTAGTTGGCTGTTGGAAACAATGTGAACAATGTGTGTAGTTCTCGGGTCTGCCGACAAAGCATAAGGTGGGTATTTATTTTGGGGAGTTTTTAAACGTGTTAAAGAGTGAGTCATTCGACCAAGCCAAGTTTCTGATTTATAATAGCATGAATAAGGGGAAACTCCATAAATATAAGAAATATTATATAATTAAAATTCACAAATTTTCCTATATTAAAATTATGAATTACAGACACATAGATGACATATTTCAGAACTTAAGTTGAAAAGAATTCAGGGAAACTTTGAAAGAATGAGATTTGTTGTTCAAAATCCCAACAACTATAATTATTATTAATTGTTGGGCAAATTGATCATCATGCATAACCTGAGATAGCTTGCAAAAGTTTGTATATGTTAGTTATCATGTAAATATTAATGATTGTGGAGAAGATTGTCAATTCATTCATATTTGGTTTAATAGATTATAAGTTTTAATTAACATTTAAAAAAAAAAAATTAATGAGTTTAGTGATGTAACTACTTATTTTTGGTTTTTTTGGATTAATTATATTTTGTTATTTTTTATTTAGGGTCAAATATTTGTGTTTTTTTTGTAACATCTAATTGTGAACAAAGATAAATTTGGGAAAATAATGTATTTTTAGTTAAATCTAACAATCTATGTTCCATGTCTCCTACAATTAAGGGACTTTTGGAAATTATCATGTTCCACTTAGCTATTAAAATGGGAGGTTGAAGATTCACAAGAGGTTGAAGGAAGAGTTCATTTTGCACTTGAAGATTGGACACATTGCTTGAAATGCAATTTTGGTGGTGTGTTGTTGCTATCCCAATCTAGTTTGATGTTTCTATTATTTATGTTTTGGTTTCCTTTTGTTGAGTGCTAATGAAAGAAATGTTGGAATAAGTCAAAATAAATTTACATGTATTGTCCATGTGCGGATAGAGTTCGAATATGATTAAATAAAAGACTATAGATTTGTCCATTAGTTCCAATATGCTATCAAGTTCTATTGGTTTGTTGTCCAACTATGTCCATATTTGTAGGAAGGTTTTCAAGTCAGCGATTAATTCACATTGTATCATAAATATGTATTGTTTTTACACTAGATAAGTTGGAGAAACTAACGGATTGTTCTACAGCTCTATCTCTAATCTATTTTCATTACTTTGTTGTTAAATATTTTTTTGCAACATTTGTGAAAAGAGGTTTGAGCAATTGCATTTGTTCTTGTGAGAATGTTCAATCAAGAGCTATAGTATCAAACAAAAATCAGCAATTTATTTGCTACAAAAATATGAAAAGAAGTTGTTGCCAATGCGTGAGAGTGTAAATTTGTTGCTACCATAAATCTCATGGTTGTGCAATATTGAGAGGTGGTTTGTGTTGGCAATTTGGTTGAGTTGATTACATAGATGTTGTCATTATGGAAACATATGATCCACATGAAGATCGCACAAGTCAGAGAGCAAGTATGACAGAGCACATTGCAAATTTGTCTAAGTGTGAGACAGTGTTTTACCAGTGAACCTGGACAGTTTTTGTTTGTGACGTTGACTGGAGTAAGTTCAGTGCTTGTGCACTTGAACATAGACTCTATGATGTCTATTGATCACCCATCTCAGAGCTCAAGTCAGTACGGCATGTATGGAAGAAGTTATGACAGTTTTACCGAAGACAGTGTGAAGCCAACAGGACAAAATATGAAGACAGAACTAGTAAAGAGTCAAGGGATTATTTTGTTTATCAAAATAATGACTTGACAATATAAAGGGATGACATCCTAGATGTTAACTCTTGGATAAAGCTATTGGTATAAATGTAATTGTAATTGTAATAGTACTATTATTGAAAAAGAACACAATAGTATGGACAAGTGATATAGCGATAGTGAAAGAGCAACAAAGTGATATTGATGCAAGCAGTATAAGGTTATGTACCTTAACCTATTTTTGTAATCAATGTATATTATACATTACTTGTTTGGGCAGTGAGCTCATCTGGTAATCACATTTTGTACAACAACTCCTAACAGGGTTGAGGCTTCTAACAAGGCCTATAGTCCCTTACTCAGGATTGATACACTATATGCTTGTAATAGAATCCTAACAGGGTCAACATCCTTAACATGATACTTTTGATTAGTGGATCTTTGTGGGTACCATCCCCACCGGGGTTTTCCCTTGGTTAGGGTTATTTCGAGAACAAATAATGTGTTATGAGTTCTTTATTGTTATGCATGTTGTAGCTTCTTATGTTATGCATGCATAAATATAATATGTTATATCCATAATTGGGAAAAAGATAAAGTTTGTAAAATACTGATTCACCCCCTCCCTCTCAGTATTCCCTATTTCTAACAATTGGTATCAGAGCTTAGTTACGCGGAAAAGAATCATTCAAGGAAAGCCTAGCAACTTGAGTAAAATCTCTATGGATATGGATCAACTACAAAAGAATCTTGAAGAAGCTCTTGAATAGATTGACTTGCTTACTATTGAAAAAGATACTTTGAAAAGAAAGTATGATGATGCAAAGAACCTCATCGAGAAACTAAAAAAAAAATTGGAAGATATGAGATCTGGAAAGGAATCTGAAGTTTTTTATTGAAGATTGTGATGACAATGTGGAAAAAGAAAAAGAAATTCTTAAGCATGAACTAAAGATAGCAAATTTGAAGCTTAGTTTGAAAGATGGAAATGGCAAGAATGAAGCAAATCTGAAATTTGAAAATGAAAGTCTAAAGACTGAAAATGAAGGACTAAAATGTAAACTTTCTAAAGTAACATCTGAACTTGAGAAAGTCAATTTGCAGTATGATGAACTTGAGAAATACAATAAGATTGTGAAAGGTGAACTGACTCAATCCAAACAACAACTTGAAAGGCTATATTCAACTAGTGAGAAGATTGATGAACAAATATCTTATCAGAAACCATTCTATGATAAGACTGGTCTTGGATTCAACACTTTCAAAACAAATGATGAAGGCAAGGAACCAGATTTGAAGATATCTGAAAGCATAGATGAGAAGAAGCTTGATGAGATCAACAAATCTGAAGATACACCTAAAGAAGAAGAATCACCGAAGCAAGAAGAATCACCCAAAGGTATGCAAAGAGAATTCAAAGGTAGATGTTTTGCTTGTAATACTATTGGTCATATGAAGCGAGATTGCACAAGTAAACAATTTAAACCTCTTAATGGTTATTGTTACAATTGTCATAGTTTTGGACATAGAGCTATTGATTGTAGGAAACCTAAATTTATTGAGAATAATGATGGTAGTAGAATGTTTAGGAATACTAACAATGCAGATAAGAAATCTACTGAAGATATGAATAGAAGAAATGGAGTAGTATGTTATAAATGCAATAAGGTTGGACACATTGCTAGAAACTACAGATCACAAATCAATCAACCTGGACCGAGATATGGAAACAATGGAATTGTTTGTCAGATATGCAACAAGATTGGACATACAACAAGGTTTTGCAAAATGAACAATAGAGTTTTTCATCCTAATCCTAACCTCAGAAATCATGCAAGAAGAAATGAAGATGCAAGTAACAGTCAGAAAGGATGCTGTAATAATTCAAATGAAGTGAAGTTTATCAAAAGCACAGATCAAGGAGACATATTCAACATTGAAGGTAATTAGGAAGATGAAGTATTGAAAGGTAAGAATGAATCTTTACCTGACCTATCTCAAAGTACTTAATTTATGTAAATTGCAGTAGAATAGGAACTTAGATTTAGTATAGAAGTAGATATATGATGAATTGAGTCTTGCGCAGTTAATGCAAGGTAGTTTATGATGTTTTAATGCTATGGTTAAGAGCGCAAAGAAAGATATTATGTTTTGCGAGATTGCAAGAAGTTTTAAGTTTTGCAGGTTAGCAGAAACAACTTTTTGGAAAGAAGCAGCAAAAAAATTGAATGCGATGTCAGATCTAAGTGAGATTGAATTAATAAAAGGTTATGATCGGTATTATTTGATCATCAAAGCGAATTCAAGTGTCAAGGAGATCAAAGAGCAGTGATTGAAAGCATTTTGCAAGGATTTGGAGAAGAATTTTGTGCCAAATCTACGCAAGCCCTAAAATTGTGAAATTAAGGTATTTTACTTGACAAATCTTTGAATCAGTAAAGGCATTTGAAGAAATCATGGATGTTTCCTTAATACACAATGTCAGAGATAAGAATAGACCTAAATTGAAAAGGGAACTGGTAGAACCCTTGGAAGAAGACCCTAGGTTTGCATTATCATTTGTACCAGACGAAGTATTATACTTAGAAAATGTCAGAAGTTATCTTGGATGCAAACTAGAGATAGTAAATGATAGTGATTTCACAGATGAATATTAGAAGATTTACAATCAAGATATGACACTGAAACAAGGTTTTGAATATTTGGAACATAATGAAATTGTCAAATATGGATTACAGTATGAATTTGATAATGAAGAATGCACTAAGATTATCTTGAGCAGAATTCATAATGGAAAGTTTTGGCTAGAAGATAGAGTGATACATATTACAGTTGATTTGATTCATGAAGTCACTGGATTATCTAAGATTGGAGCTATTCTTTTTAATGAGAAAAACATGAGGAAAACAGTCATTGACAACACAAACTCATCCTATAATGGTAGAGGAATTGTGATTAGTAAGATCAAACAAGATGATGTGAGATACTTATGCAAGATCCTAACTACTAAGTTTTGTGCAAATTCAAGAGAGGATGACATGGTAGCTGGAATGGTACATGTAGCTTATCGTATGTGTGTTGACAAGGTACCAATTGATATGTGTGAAATTATAAGAATTCAATTGTTTGAGAACTTGGAGAAGATCAAGAAAACTAAGTATACACAATTTAGGTTCTCATCCCTAATCACATATATGTTCTTTCATCTTTTGAGGAGATTTCCTTACACCATAGGAAATGACTGGAATCATGGACAAACTACAATGGAAAGGATTAACTTAGTATATAGAAGGCATGTTATTGATAGTGTTAATGAGAGTGCAGTACTTGTTATTAAGACATTTTAGAATATTGTGTCTAGCAGATCAAGGATCCCTAAGTCTCTTGTTGAAAAATATAAAGATGATATATGTTTTATGGTGGATACTGACTTTACCTATATTGAAGCAGTAGAGCCTAGAATAGAGTTCATAGACCCTCTTGGCTATGAGATATCCGAGGTAGAGACTGAAGAGTATGTTAGAAGACTACTTAAGTGTAAGTTGGACACTCAGTGTAATAGGTTTGGAACCTTTGAGGAGAACATCAACTCCACAAAGATTCTAATTGAAGAAAAGCAGTCTAAGAAGAGAGTTGAGAGCACTATTAAGAAAATCCTAAAAGATATAGGAATGACAAAGAGAGAGTTTTTGGTAGCAAAGAAGACAGCAGTAGCAATCAGAGAGAGTGGACAAAATGAAGTTTTGTCTATCCCTCATTTATCATCAATTGTAGTGCAACATGAAGAACCACAAGTAAAAGTGAAAGTGGAAGTACCTGAGAAGGACATAGAAGCATAGATGTCTAATAGATCCACTTCCTCCACACCTAGCAAAAGAGTTAAGGAAAGTGCCACTGGACCAGGAAAGAGACATAAAACTCTAGTGCAACTAGTTCCAAGAAAGATTGTAGAAGTTAAAGATGATGTCACTACTAAGAAGAAAGCTTGGAAACCAAAAGTTGAAAAGCTTAATGAGCAGATTATTGAGAATGGTGACTTTGCAAGAATGAACAAATATTATGATCTTTATGATTATACTGACAGACTTAATCTGGAGAATGCAGTTGTGAAGCATATGATTTTGACTGGCAAGAAGTTTGATACTATTCAAGGACAAATACCTGATGATCTATATAACAAACTTCTAAATAGGAAGAAAAGAGCATCAGAGGAAGAGACAACTATTAGAGAAAAGCTTATGACAAAGCTTTGTGAAAGAAGAGATGAAACTCATTTCAATCAGATCATGAAAGCCCTAAGCACCCATCTGAGAACCAAAAGGAGAACAATTTAGATTATGGGAGGCGGGTATGAAGAAATAAATTTTGAGACAGGACAGGCTATTATCAAGGTCATGGCAGAATATGTTGGAGAATCATAAGTTGCAGCAGAGCAAGCAGGTGAGAAAGTACAAGAGGAAATTCCCTCTTCTCCAGCTATTAATATTGAAGATGAAACAATGAATGTAGAAGGTACAAAAATCACCTTGGATACTGATGAAAATGTATTCAAGAATTTGGAGAACATTGTTGACAATTCGGCCTTTGAAGAACAATAAGCTACAAAAGAAGAAGAGATGACAGAGACCACAGTTATGGAAGCACCAGTAACAGAGGAATAAGTTCCCATTCCCACCAAAGAAGATATCAGTCTTACTCCTAAGACTGGAAAGAAGACTCAAATTGGATCTATGATTGAGCATTTGGGAAAAGAAGTAGATGATGATGATCAGTTGGAACTGATTACATCCTTGAACAAAATAATTGGTAAGAATAAGAAAGTAAAGAGTCTTGAAGGGTGTCTGAAGGAACTAACTGAGAAGTTACAAAGTATTGTGACTACACAAATTTTAGAAGTAGGCCCTATGGAGAAAGCAAAGAAGGTAATGAGCACCTTTGATAATGAATTCACAAACCTAGCTGATATTGCAAAAGTAAAAGCACAAGCAGCCTATGAGGCTAGAATGCTTTTAAACATCAGTTAGAATATCAGAAATGATATCAATACTCTTGATATCTGTATCAAGGATTTGAGGAAGCATTTGGAAACAGGTAAATCTTTGTACATATAGTGTACAAAATCAGAGACTTTGACAGCAGAGGAAGATCAGAAGATAAAGTTAAAGGAAGCATAAATTCTGAATGAAACAAACCTTCTGTCTAGCCCCAATGTGAAGGTATGTGATGTTGAGAAGAAAGTTAGGAAACTTTATGATGAAATCAAAGTTGTGCAAGATGAGAGAGACAGGAAATTGAGAAGATACACTCTTTTGAGAGAGCACGCTTCTATGAAGTTGAGCATAATTAAAGAGTAGCTGGAAAAATGTCTTTCAACTAAGACATCTTTTCAGAAATTTAACCTTGAAAACCTCCAAGCATGTGAAATAGCTTCTTATGGACTGAGCGCACTACTTAATGTGGCAGATTCCATTAACAAATCATGGGAGAAGGAGATAGAAGCCATGAAGATAGATTTTGCAGATTGTGTTGCAAGCCTGTCGGCTTTGCAATAAATGAATTGAGGTATAACTTTTTGTGATACAATTTTGTGACCCTCCCTACCTTATTTTGTCATTGTTGTTAAAGGGGGAGAGATATATAGAAGAAAATTGATAGTAGATGATAAGGGTTGTTACTCTTAGGGGGGGTACTATATTAGAAAAAATAATTTTTTGAGGAGTTATAAGGATAGTATGTATTTTATACTATGGCCACAGTTTTGAACATTTTTGAGATTTTGAGTTGTACACTTAGCCAATTTTCTCATATGTTGCCACCAATGACAAAGGGGGAGATTGTTGGCAATTTGGCTAAGTTGATTACATAGATGTTGTCATTATGGCAACATATGATCCACATGAAGATCACACAGGTCAGAGGCGCATTGCAAATTTGTCTAAGTGTGAGACAATGTTTTACTAGTGAACCTGGACACAGTTTTTGTTTGCGACGTTGACTAGAGTAAGTTTAGTGCTTGCACACTTGAACATAGACTCTATGATGTCTATTGATCACCCATCTCAGAGCACAAGTCAGTACGGCATGTACGGAAGAAGTTATGATAGTTTTACCGAAGACAGTGGGAAGCCGACATGATAGAATATGAAGACAGAACTAGTAAAGAGTTAAGGGATTATTTTGTTTATCAAAATAATGACTTGACAATATAAAGGGACAACATCCTAGATGTTAACTCTTGGATAAAGCTATTGGTATAAATGTAAATGTAATTGTAATTGTAATAGTAGAATTATTGAGAAAGAACACAATAGTATGGACAAGTGATATGATGTGAAGTATTTGAAGCATATGTAATAGTGATAGTGAAAGAGCAGTGAAGTGATATTGATGCAAGCAGTATAAGGTTATGTACCTTAACCTATTTTTTTAATCAGTGTATATTTTACATTACTTGTTTGGGCAGTGGGCTCATCTAGTAATCACATTTTGTACTACAACTCCTAACAGGGTTGAGGCTTCTAACAAGGCCTATAGTCCATTAATCAGGATTGATACACTATATGCTTGTAATAGACTCCTAACAGGGTCAACATCCTTAACAAGATACTTTTGATTAGTGGATCTTTGTGGGTACCATCCCCACTGAGGTTTTCCCTTGGCCAGGGTTTCCTCGAGAACAAATAATGTGTTATGAGTTCTTTATTGTTATGCATGTTGTTTAGCTTCTTATGTTATGCATGTATAAAGATAATCTGTTATATCCATAATTGGGCAAAAGATAAAGCTTGTAGAATACTGATTCACCCCCCCTCTCAGTATTCCCTATTTCTAATAGTTTGGTGTCTTTAATCATAGAAACATTTGGAAATGGATGTACCTCTAGAAAAATATACTATTCATAATTTGCACACATGGAAGATCAAAATGCAGATGGAATTAATGAATAAAAGTTTATGTGGTATAGTTAATGGCACTGAAGTAGCACCTACAAATTGATGCGAGCAAAGTCTGGCTATAAATTTGGAAACTAATAACAAAGAAACTTGAAAAATACTAACCTCAATTTTTTGAGAGATTATTGTTATACAAATTGATATTACAATTTAATCATCCTCCTATATCCTACATGTTGCATATCCTCCTTAGCTATCTCCTATGATCTCTCCCTAAATTCTCCATGATCTCAAAAATAGTTATCCCTTTATTCACTCAATTCTCCCCATCTCTCATTCCTATGTAGACTTCTAGAATTAGTTTGCATTACTATATCATTAAACATTACAAATATGAAATATTCTCTCACACTCCCTTTTAACAATTATTTGTAATTTTCATCTTTCTCACTTGGTCTCTACTCTTTCATCTTCACATCTTTTATCTTTGGTCTTTTGGCCTTTGTGCTTGTCTCTCCTTGTCTTGCACCTATATGTAATGACACCAAATAGCGCCTTACTTAATTTTCTCTCAAAATTCTTGATTAGGGTTTAGATTGCACTTGGGAATGACAATCTCAAATGTTTCATACTAGGAGGATGTCAATTCCCAATAATTATCATATGTCATTATGCATTTAAATCATATATAATATTAAGAATAATCTCTAATTCATAATATATACTTAAGCTCTAATTCCTTCATTCCTAATCACTAACCTTAAGGAAGATGGTAGATTTACTGTACTAGGATGCTTGCACGATCTACAAGTGGATTCCCTCAAGGCTCTACCTATCTCGGGGTATTTCCATCATGTGACCGATTTATCTGCCTCTTCCTATACACACTCCCTATCCCCTTAATAGTAATTAGTGAGTTGTTAAGGAATTGGCCAAATATATATTAATATTTTATATTTCAAAAATATAAATAAATATATAAAATATTAGATCATTCCTAAATTTGAATATATTATACTTAGTATATTTTGTTATATGCGTTAGAATATATATAATTCAAACATATACTTAAGATATATATATATATATATATATATATATATATATATATATATATATATATATATATATATATATATATATATATATATATATATATATATATATATATATATATATATACTATTAAACTGGTTACTGAGAGGGGGGGGTGAATCAGAAAATAATCTTAGCACTGTTATTTTTTACTTGTATGAAATATCCCTTACTGATAAGCATAAAACAACAAGCATACACAAGAATAAAAGAATCACACAGATTAACACAAGTATTTATACGTGGAAACCCTCGGTTAGAAGGAAAAAACCACATTTAGACAGAGCTCACAACTTCACTACTACAGAATGAAGACACCCTGTTAGGAGCTTACAAAGCATTGGTTAAGGTGCTACCCGATTAAGGGATTTTACAAAAGATCTATTAAGATCTGAACCCTGTTAGGAGTTGTCTGTTTACAGGACTTTGAACACCAAAAAAAGATGTTACCCTGTTAGGGGATTTTTTACAACGAACCGATTAGGTCCACCCTAATAAAGGGATTTCAATATGCTTCCTCTATTAATCAAAGCAATGATCTGATATGACACTGAATGTCTGACTAGATCATACCTCTATCCTGGTTTGCCTGGCTATTGATCTTTGCTAACTCTACATCTGTGGCCTTTCTCTCAAAGATGTCTCTCCTCTGTTCTATGCACTCACCAACAATCAACAACACCTTTCTTGCATCCTATGACCTATATTTATACAAGAGTTCATCGTTATGAAACCCTCAACTCATAGAACCGCCAAGCTGTAAACTCAACAAGAAAATCATGCAATTAGCAGTTACGCTTTGCATTCTAATATGGATTTTACCTTGCAAAACATTTGTTAAAATAATAATAACTCCTGTTAAAAAGATAACTCCACTTCTATGCGGTGGATGTCCCGTATAATCCAATTTTAACTCAAACTGCTCCGCAAAATCCGGTGTGGATCTTTATCCAGTTTAGACCGGTGTAACCTCATTCCCAGTTCAACTTTGTATGCACTTTGAGACTGGTATTGTGTACTTAGATCGGTCTACCAGTGTACTCCTTTTGCTTCAACTACCAGTGCATACACTGTGTTTCTAGTCTACTAGTGTCTTTTAAGTAATGGGAGTGACCGGTGACCTTTTACCGGTGCATGGTGTTTGTGAATTAACACTAATGACAACTTAAATTGCTAACAATATTCCCCTTTGTCATTGGTGGAAAAACCATACACAAACCATACTTACTTCCCCTGTCTAAGTGCTCTGGTGACTGTGGTTGTTCTGCTTTCTTTGCACATACTCTTCTTTCCATCTTCTTTTTGTTGTCTTTTTCTTTGCTTTTCTTCCGGTACTATTTTCCTTTGTTCTTGTTCACTGTATTGCTTTCCTCTGTTCTTGTTGACTGTACTGCTTTCTTCTGATCCATCTTCCCCTTTTTGTCTCCATAGGGCAAAGGGTTATGCTATTCTTCACATTTGGAGCTTGGTGAAGATATCTTTATAAATTGTTTTGGCAGAGTGAAGGAATGGTGCCCACTGACCGGTTACATATTCTATGTTCTTTTGGGCTTCTTTCAGAGAAACAATGATGTTCTCCATATCTTTCACAGTTTTGTAAGTTGGTTCTTTGAGCAGAGCTTCTGTAGAAGTAGCTGTTTGGTTCATGATGTCAAGTGTTGGTGCCAAAAACAACAGAAATCCAATAATATATTGGATTCTCTTATTCTTTTCTTCAACAATTTTCTTCATTATAAGAGTTAAACTTGTCATTTCTCTATTGTAATAAGTTGCAGTTTTGTTCTTTATATCAAACTGAGAGGACAAGTCTCTAATCTCCTCTGTGGCCTTGGTTGACTTTTTCTGATAGATCTTGCAAGAATGTATGAAAATTTGATGTTCTTGTCATCAGATTACCTACTACTTGTAGTTGTTGGTGCACCACTCTTTGGTTGGTTGTTAGATTAACCTTGATTTCCTCAACCTGTTTGTGGAGAATATCCACTCTTTTCTTCTCATAGAGGTTGATTGCCACTATTTATGGATCGGTTAGATCCTCACTGACTGCCTGTGCCAGAACTTCTAACTGATCGATGAATGGTTCATCTTCATCTATGTCAGCATCAGGAATGAAGTTGCACATAATGTTCTTTATAGTGGTCAAGACCATGTCTTGTTTTCTTTTGGTCAGCTCTTTGGGCTACTTAGTTGACAACTTGTTGATGTCAACCACTGTATCGATGACTTTTCTCTTCTTAGCTTCCTTCTCCTTGGAAAATGACAACTTTCTCTTGGATGAGGAGCTCGGTATGTCTCCGTGTTCTTGTTGTCTTTGCTCTTGCTTCAGTTGAGCTTGCTCGGTGTGGACTGGAATTTCTTCTTCTTGTCCCTTATTGTCTTCAGTTTCTTGATGAGCTTTGTTCTCCGATTGAGCCTCTTCTTCTGGTAGGGCTTGCTCTGCAGGAGGTTCATCCTCAGTTTGTGCTTCTTCTTTTGGTTGCATGTTGACTGCAACATCTGGTTCTTGTTCTTCCATTGGGACTTCTTCCTATTGTTGCTTCTCAGATGCATGAAGTTCTCTCGTGGGTATATCAATTTCTGCTTCTTATTCAACATTTACTTGTTCACTAGCTGTGAACTCCTCTGTCTAACCTTTTTCAATTCTCATGGTAGACTCTTCAGCAAATGTGAGTCCAACCGATGGTGCTTGCATTCATTCAGTTTGATCCTAAGGACCTAATTTATCCAATGCACTAAAGTCATACTTATTCCAGTAGTCCAGAGTCGCTTTGTAGAATTGATTCTCATATCCGTTTAATATCTTGACCACTCTATATGTTGTATCTAGCTTCATGGATGCTTCTTCTAATAGAAGTTTTCTTCTATCCTCACTGAATCTAGATCTAACCTTTAACAGTGTTTCCCTAATGATTCTTGTGTTGGTACCTAGACCGGTTCTCCATTTTAATTGTAGCCTTTGGTTGAGTTCTAGTGGGAACTTGGACCTGTAGTCCCTTGGAGTCCTATGATAATCCATGAAAATTTCTACTATGCCTACAATTAGCTTTTGTTTATCATCTTCATTTAGTACGTTGTACCACTTTGCAGCATTGTCTACTTCTCTGAAGTCCATTACCTCATAAATTATATCATCAACATGCATAGGTTTGGTGTTACCTTTGCTCGGAGAAATGAGAACTATTGGATTTGTTGGCTTTCTTCTTTTGTCATCTGTGATGTCAACTATTACTGGTGCTTCTGCTCCAAGCACTCCTTTCCCTTTTCCGGTGTCAGCAACCGGTTGAACCTTTGCTTTTTGTTAAGATGCTTCTTTCGCTTGCTATTGGGTTTGAAGAAGTTTGGTCCATATCTCAACTCCTTTATGCATTGTCTCAGCTTGACCAACAAGCATGAGACCGATCCTCCTTTTTGTTAAGAAGGATTGCTGATGCAGTTCAGCCTGTTTCATGGCTTCTTCTAGAGTGAGGTGATTCTGGACCTCTAGAAGAGCATGTATCCTCAACTCCTTCTCTCTTTCCATTGAAGCTTCCCATCTGGCTTCAATTATATCTAGGAGATCCTTCGGTACAACTCTGATAAGTTCGGTAGGATGCAAGTTAAATTTGTGAAGGCAATACACAACTCCTATCTTTCTCTTGTCTTCTTCATTAGAAAACTTGTATCTTGACACTACTGAACTCATTCCCCTGGTTTCTTTCAATACAACCACATATTCATCAGTTGAGAGCTTGGGTTTTCTCAGTGGAATCTCTTTTGCCGGTTTGCTTGATCCCCTCTTCCTCTTGATTAACGAAACTGAATCTTCTGGATCTATCTCCTCTTGTTCTGCTGCCTGGGCATTGGATACCGGTTCAACTTTCTGCTTTCAAGCCTTGGGTTGCTCAATGGCTAGTTTCTTCTTCAGTGTGGGGGTTCTCTTGTAGACATTCTTGATTGGCACCCTTTTTGATAGATTCTGTAAAATCTCAGCATAAGTGCCAAACTGATTTTCCCCGAGATCCAGATTTGCATCATTTAAGGCATCAATATATGCCTTAGCAACTTTGGCAGTGATCTCGTATCCCAACTCAGGATCATATATGTCTCTTGGTTCCACTGCTTGGATGATGCAGTTGTCGGTGGTAACCAAAAAGCATACATCGACATCCTTGTACAGGTCAACTATAGTTGACGACACCCTCTATCTTTCGTGTATGTTTAATTGAAATGCTTCAAAATGTTCATTCATCGCATTGCTTAATTGGTCTCCCAATTGATTGGCCATCTCAGTGATTTGATGCATGATCGGTTTATCAGTTCTCCAAGTCACTTTTTCGATACATGGGAAGAAGTCCAAGTAGTAGAAGTATAGGCACATCAGAAGGGTTCCATACTTCATGGATTTATTTTTCACAACTCCAAGCCTCTTCATGTTTTCAAATATTTGGCTCTGAAGCATTGCACATATGTCGTGTTGGGCATTACTGTGCATTATGCGATATGCGGCGTGAATAGTTCCACTCGATATGCTATTCAAATTGCTTGACTGACAAACTTTGTACCCAATAAAAGCAGACGCAAAGCACACTCCATCATCCTCAATGTTGTTCACGGTCATAAGTCGACCATCGGACCTTGACTTGGTTAGCTTGTTAATGACAACATTGGCAATGGTACACAGGGTTAGTGCTTCCTCTTTGTCACTATATCCAGTAACTCTATGGAGATCTTCCTTGGTGATCTCGTCACATGCACCTTTTTTGAGCTAGAACCCTGGTTCGTGAAGACGGCTTAGCACCAATCTGACTTGGTCTTGCCGGAAGATTGCTGGGTAGCATACTCCATTTATCAATCTGGATGATACGAGCTTGGCATATTTGTCAGGAAGTTTCCCTTCTTGGCACAGTGATAGGTACTTGCCTTGAACATATATTTCTCCCAATTCTTCCTGTTTGGTGTGAATAAATGTCGTGACATCTTCAATTAAGAGAACTCCTTTCGTGGCTACAAAACAAAGCCACCAACATAATGGAAACCATCGGGTCTTTACTAGAGATCCCTCAAGATTCAATGCAGTATGAATTCTTAGTGGAGTAGCTACATACACCTTCTTATGAGAATGCCAATTCTAAAATGGTGTGCATCTTGGTTGGTCCTCTGTCCCCATGGTACCATGACATTCACGCTTATCTTAAAAATGGTATCATATCTCCCCACCTCACAAACACCCAACACTGAAACCTTATTTACAGAGCTTCCCGCTACACTCTTGTAGCCAACACCCTATATCATCGAGGATATCATAACATCCACTCTCGGTGTTTAGATTTGAACGAGGCCATCCTGGCTTTATAAGAGGTTCATGCTGGAATTTGTAGTGCCCACACAAGTGGCATGGTCCTAGAAAAGTAGCTGTTGAAATTCAAGTATTATTGGCCAACAATGGAGCATGATGCATGTGAATTTGTAAATAAATGCCTACCATGTCAGCAGCCTTCCAATTTGAATCATGCTCCAGCACAAGACTTGTAGCCCATTGCACCACCATGGCCCTTTTCATGTTGGGTCTTCGACCTCATTGGTTTAATCATCCCCCTTTCCTCAAATGGATGCAAATATATCATAACTGCCTCAGAATACTTCACAAAGTGGGTTGAAGCAATTCTGCTCATCCTAACTACAAGAATTCAGATATCCAAGCTCATCCTCTACCATATCATTTGCCGCTTCGGCACCCCTTCCACCATCTTCACAAACCATGGCACACCATTTGAAAACCAACATGTGGATGATCTATGTGCCAGACTCCACATCCATCACCATTTCTCCAACCCATATTTCCCTCAAGGAAATGACCAAGATGAGGAAACCAATAAAACCATCCTCAAAATCCTCAAAAAAGGTTGTCAATGATTTTGGTTGTGACTAACACCTCCAAATCAATCCCATCCTCTAGACCTATCACACTTCCTTCTGTACTCCCACAGGAACCACCCCATACTCCCTTGTATATGGTGCTAAATTGTCTTATCAATCAAGGTTGAGGTACCTTCATTGCACATATCCATGAAGAACTATACCACTGACAAAGACTATCATGTGGCACGCCTCACATAGTTGTACCTACTAGATGAAAAGAGGCAGCAAGCATATGATCACCTAATGTATACCAGAATCAACTCAAAAGGAGCTACAACAAAAAATTTCATCCAAGATAGTTCTAGGTAGGTGACATGGTCCTAAAAGAAAATTAAAAAGTGCAAGCAAATCAAGAAAAGAAGGGCAAGTTTGAACCTACTTGGTTGGGTCCTTATGTTGTCACATCATGCTCTAGCTTAGGAGCCTATCAGTTATCAACACCAAAAGGAGAGCCCTTGAATGATTTTATCAACATCATCCATTTGAAGTGGTTCTATGTTTGAACCATCTCTCATAATCTTGAAAAATCCATAAAAATTGAAAAATCTAAAAAAATACAAAAAAATCAAAAAATTAAAAAATGAAAAAAGTAAAGAGAAATAATCGTCCAATCGTGAAAACTTGGCAATTCAAGCACCTTGGAAAAGTATGTTGGTGAAAACTTGAAGACAGGCACCATACATGGTAGACTGGGCCATTATCTATCAACCTCCCATCCCTCCCCATCCCCATCCCAATCCCCATCCCAATCACCCCCACACCCCCATCACCATCCCAATCCCCCCACATTCCTGCCACCAGTCCATCTTCCCAAGGTGTTCTATCCTATAGTGCATGCCACACAACAATGAGTTACTATCCCACATATTGAGATTCCTTGTAGTTTTACATGTATAATGAGATCCTCCCTGCATCCTGAGCTTTTAATATATCTTTGTCATCTATTGACTTATCCCAATCCCTAAGCTTCTGTAAATAATCTACTGCAAATATCTCCCCATCCTTTGTACTATATCGTCATGTCCCATTGTACATATCCTCGTCCGTCTTGCAAAATATTTGATCAATTTCAATTGTCTCACCTAGCCTTGCACTTCAACAAAATCTTTTGTTGACTATCCTTGATCACATGATTATCCTTGATTCATCATTTTCCAACAACACAACATTCTCCTTGTCAAACAGGTCCTTGCAGGATGTATCCTTGGTCATGTTCGACCTAATCTCCCCCCATCAATCAAACAATCAATC
Organism: Chamaecyparis obtusa; assembly: GCA_027943335.1. Classification (NCBI taxonomy): domain Eukaryota; kingdom Viridiplantae; phylum Streptophyta; class Pinopsida; order Cupressales; family Cupressaceae; genus Chamaecyparis; species Chamaecyparis obtusa. Next base: position 338,070 of record BSBK01000269.1, on the reverse strand, counting down.
TCTCTCCTTGGAAAAGGATCTATTTTGGGTTTATCACTTTGATCTTTGATTTGGTCCTTTGGATCTTGTTTATCTTTTGCGGCTTCTTATTTTTCCTCTCCTCAAAGTCGCCACAATCCTTTATATCATGATGCACTATGAATGAGGGCACTCTGGGGTAAGGTATTTTGATAATCTTGTTTCTGCCTATGAGTCAGTTAGATATGACCCTTGCACATTCTACATGTGATCTTTTGGGTTACATAGTGCACTTGAGAAATGTTGTTTGTTTGTGGGTTCTCCAGCATTGTTTTCACCCTGACTCCTCTTGGATTCATGTGTGATGTTGGGGAAACCCTTGCATGTCTTTTTGTATCAGTCCTCTGCAATGCTGGTGACAAGGCCTTGAGTTCCCAGTAACCTTGGCAGGCATCTAATGTTTCTATATCAAACTAGGTTGTGCTCTTCACATTTCACACAATGAAATCCCCAAGTCCTGTCAATTGCATGTATATTAATCTTGCATCTTACATTTAGAATCATACCGCATTCATGCATCTTTTCTCATGTTCGGACTTCTGTTAGCACATCCCCTCCCTTCCTTCCACCTTTGTCCTCTTAACACTTCCCAAGTGTTGCTTACACATGTGTAAGCAACCTTGGTATCTCAACCCATTAATGCACATCCTTATCTCTTTGACCCTAAAATCCTATAAATAGCCCACCTTCCAAGAGAAAATAAGGACTCACTCTTTCATTTTAATTGCATTGTTATGATGTTGAATTATATCTAGGATTTCATAGTATATGTTAGGATTGCTAGTTTCTTTCATATTTTCAGTTTTGTAACTCATCCTAGCATAGATTAATAGATTAATCTAGTTTATTTTAAGCATTTCAAATCATTTTAAAGTCATATCTCATCCATAATTAAGCTAAAATGAATCTTGTATTTCATCAATAGCCTAGAATTTGCATTTTCTTCATTTGCACCCTTGGAACCCTAGGAGCAAAATTGGTTCCCTATACCAGGTTTTGTGCCACTTTTTGGGTCTCCATGGCTTGCTTATGATTTTGATCTACCCTCATCTGCATTGGGGATATTGTCATTTTTCTTGGAGAGCACACCCACATCCCTCTTAAACGAGCAAATCAAACGAGGGCCAAGTGCTCCCGTTTTGGCTCAACCTAAGGTGGTTTTCATGAATAAGTTTTACTATATGTCTTGCATGCTATGTTTGGACTAATGTTGGAATGTCTTAGCATGCTCCCAATAGGTTAGGTTCACATCATCCACAATTATATAATTAATATGAAGAGTTAATTACCAATTATCACTAATTATTATTAAAAAATTGCTTTGAGATAAATTATATCAGGAATTGAATATATCTATTTATATATGTTTATATTGTACATGAATAAATTATGACTTATGACACTATAACCTTATTGTTGATGTTCCTACATCACAAATGCTAAGAGGGAGATTGATTGGGAAAACATATAAGAGAAAACAATTTCATTATTGGTCTTGTTATTTTAGACTCAGAACTACATCATGTTGATTTAGAAAAATCATCTAAAGAAATGTGGGATGAACTAAACAAACTGTCTAGAGAAATTTTAAAGTTGCATCCATTTAGATTCAATTTTTTTGAGGAGATTACTATGTGTAACCACTAAAGTAATCTGAGATCTCTCATTAGGTGCTGCTAAAGTTATCTTGTTGAATAGTTTTCCTTCAAAATATAGCAATGTTATTTTTACTATCAGTTAGATGCCTTCACAAACTTTACAAGATGTAATTTCAATGCTCTTACTTGAAGAAAAAGGAGCAACTATAGGACATTTAAGTTAAGATAACTCAATCTTTCATTGTACTTAAATAAAGATATGTGAAAGATAATTTTACATAAGAATGATATTGAATGTTACTACTGTAGGAAATTAGGTCATACTACAATCAATTGTAAAATTCATGCATATTACCTCAAAGGTAAAGTTAAAGAATTTGTAAATATAGTTGTTCTTGTGGAACCACTAGATGTTGATAGTGATGATGACATGTATTGAAGATGAGAAACTTTTTTTTATTTTGAAGAGGTTGATACTTTCAAGACAAGAAAGGATACAATAGTGGCTAGATATATATGAAATAGTTTGAGTTGATAATAGATCAGAGAAACTATACCTCATTAGGGTTATGAGACATACATACACTAGTACATTTCACCTAGTTTTTCTACCAAATTTTTTGACCATGAGACAAAAAGATTTTGGTTGGTCAGATTATAGAAGGAAAACTTTCATTTTTTTAAAATCCATGCCTGTGTTAGTTGAAAGTTCGACCACTACCGAGTATGTCAAAATTTCGACGAACATGGGTATAACTTTTTTATAAAAAAGAATTCATTTCTCATTTCATTATCACCATGGCGAATTTTTTCAAGGGGCAGCATGCGAAACCACATTGGCCAAGGCAGATTCGACACTGTGTATAGGGGTTGCAGTTTTTATCTGGACTTGGGCCTTTGATCTTCGTGCTTGAAACCACATCAGCCAGGGCAGATTTGACACTGTGAATAGGGGTTGCAGTTTTTATCTGGACTTGGGCCTTTGATCTTCGTGCTTGAAACCACATTAGCCAAGGCAGATTTGGCATTGTGTATAGGGGTTGCAATTTTTATCTGGACTTGGGCCTTTGATCTTCAAGCTTGGTTTTGGAAACTTGGCTTTTTCTCTCCTTATCAAATAGAAGCTCATTGAGGTAGGGATTGTGTTATCTCCTCTACATTTTGAGGGCACATCTTACTATGATATTCATTACTCCATGCTCTATTGTGTCCATGGCATTGAGTTCATTTCTTCAGATGATTTGATTATGGAATTAGTTGTGTTAGTGAACTAGGGCATCATGTTAATGTGTCTTCATTAGATTCTCTGGTTACCCACGAGCTATGGCATCCATTTATATGAGCTAGGGTATCATTGATTATTTCCTATCAATTATATGGCACTGGTAAGTCTTTCCCAGCCCACACAACCATTATTAATACTAATATGAATAGACACGACTGGCATCATTTCATTATCAGTTGACTGGCATTGTTTCATTATCTTACACAGTGATACAAATAACCACTAATTAGTGCTTATCATAACACATTAACAATATGTTATGATAACCATTAATTACTGGATATCATGTGATCAAGAAATCGACTAAGTCGATCTTAACAGTGACTGCATAATATATTTAATGTGACTGCATAATATATTAACAGTGACTGGTTAATTACCTTGTTCCAAAGCTCCCATTTTGGCACAGGCAAGGAGGATGCTGGCAAAGGTTGTGGAATTTAGCTTTACACTTGCCATTTACATTTTCTTGAAAATTTCTAAAGCCTTTTCAAAAAATCCATTTTGTACATAGCCCGTAATCATGGCATTCCATGATACCACATGTCTTTGATGTATTTTGTCAAAGAGTTCACGTGCCTTGTCTATAGTTCCACATTTTGCAATATACATGTCTACTAGGGCAGTTGCAACTACAACATCTAACAAAATTTCTTTATCTTTTATGCTTTGATGGATGTCCACACCCTCTTCCAAAACTCCCATTTTGGCATAGGTAGGGAGGATGCTGGCAAGGGTTGTGGAATTCGGCTTTACATCCACCAATTGCATTTTTTTGAAAGTTTCTAAAGCCTTTTCAAGGAATCCATTTTGTGCATACCTTGCAATCATTGCAGTCCATGAAACCACATTTCATTGAGTCATTCTATTAAACAACTCACAGGCCTTGTCTATTCTTCCACATTTGGCATACATGTCTACCAATGCATTTCCAACCATAATGTCTAACAGAAAAGCTTTTGAAGTTGCTAATCCCTGCGATATACACTTAATTAAGCTACATAATAGAAGCCCAATTATTTGGAGTAGTAAATTGTTTCAAGTGGATTGCTATTTTTTTAATAGATTGTTGACTATTCATTATTTATAGAAGTGTTGATTTTTTATATAAATCTCTGCACTGCTCAGAGGCAATAACAATTTCTGATTCAAATCTTGATAATTCTTGTACCTCATATGAAGCCATCTTTCATGGGATTAAAACTTAGTGCTGCTCTTCAATGCAGGTTGGGAACCTTCCTCATTTTTGCATTGTGCTTTCATATGTTTGCTTCACCTTAATTCTTATCTTTGTGGACCTCCATCTATTCTGTACCAAACAACTTAATATTGTGCTACTAGGTTTGTTTAATAAGTTAATTTGGATAATGATTGTTTTCCCCAAGAGCCCAAACTAAACCTTTGTGAGTGATACTTTTATTTAGTTTAGTGGCATCAATCATTTTTATATCCAATAGAGAGTCTTTGCATGTTATAATGTTCTCTCAAGTTTGTTGTTTATGTGGGAGACAAGTTTTTAATTGCATTCACCAATTTTTCAGTACTATCTCTACCAAGTTTCATTCACAAGGTTTCTGCCTCATAGGAGTTCTTTTAAAATATGATTCTCTTGTTTTCTAAATCACTATCAAGCTTTATTATGCAAAGTTTCCTTTACTTATGATTCATATGTCACAATCATGTGATTTTATGGTCTATAATTCTAAATAAACCCCCTCCCCATGCTGGATAATTTAGGCTTTACGCATAGTTGCTAGTCTATCTAGATAATTTAGGCTTTACCCATAGCAGCGCACGCGTAGGAGATATGTCCCAGCTTGAGCTCAATCTTTACATAAGGTATGTGACTATTATAGCAAGTTCCAGTATTCAAATTCTATCAATCTCTGGGTTGAGCCTGCAAAAATGTTCCTTATACATTTGGTTATTTAGATTTGGGTTAAGACCATTCGGCATAGACTGTACTATCTACTAAGATGTCACATTGAATCTTCTCCACAATTGTAGCCACTTAGCCTAGCACCGTTGACTGTCACAGAGACACTCTAATCTAATTGATCAAGTTAGATTAGGGTCAATCTGGAATGGTCAATCGATGGATTCACATAGCAAGTACAATCGCCAAGGATTCTTCAATGTGCCCGAGACTATCAAATTCAATCTATGATTCAATTTCAACCTTCTTGTTACTACACTGCTACAAACTTGTCTTCTTCTTACTGGTTAAATACATGGAAAGTATCTACCTAGGGCATCAAATCTTGAAGCAATATGCCTCCTTCCACAGTCTGAGCACTGATATTATTAAAGATCATAACCTTGGCTTGCTTCTCACCCAATGGCATTGGAATCCAATGGGGAAACCGCAAGTCAAGGTTCCACCTTCATGACAAAGCCGACTATAGATTTTCTCGAGTCAGTTTGTCAGTGAGGTTGGGTTCTTGCGTAGATCAACACCAAATTTAAAATACAATATTTGCAAAGTCTAGTTAAATGAACTCTAACAAGAACTATGGATGCACAAATGAACTTGTAGTGACATTAAAACTCTCTAACCATTACATGATTGGGTTTGATATGACAGTCAAGCCATGTGTTCAGTTCATAACCGACTGTGTAAATTTAACTAAAACTTGAAATCAAACGACAACCAAAACTAAGATGGATTTGAATAAACAATGCATACAATGAACTTGCGGAATGATCAATCCATCTACCTATTTGCAACAGACAGAGTATGATAACAAAAATGTACTCAAAATGTTTTTTGGGTTTCTTTTATTCAACGCTGCTTCGAAGATCATCTCCTTGTGCCAATCTCGTGATTGGACATGGTTTAGAAACCACTTCCAAAAAGTCTTCCAACTGATCCAACCAACATGAAATCGGTTGTGGTCGTTGGAGAACCAGACTTACAATCTACTGACAGTGTTGCAAAAAATTAACAACATTTCACAATCTGTGCAACTTTGGAGTGCAACTTTGTAAAAAATGCACTAAAACTCAATAACAACTTCCTAAAAGAACTAAGAGGTTGATCTAAGGTCTAGATCCCTCAAATTCCTTAAAACTAAAGAAAATAAACTAAAAGATACTAAAACTAAGTTTAGCCATTCAGAGCCAACTAGGATCCCAAACTAGCCTGGGAACCAGTAGTTGGCTATATGAGGAAACATTTTCAACATTCCTTAACAATGAGTTAGGAAACATTTCCCAAATAATGGGAAACAAACTTAACTCCCACTAAAACATAAACAAACATAAACAAACTTAACCCCCACTAGAACAGTCCAGTGGACTAAGACATCCCTGGTTTATGAAAACACCAAAAGATTCTTGACCACACAAAAGGACCAAATTCAAAAATGAGGAAATGGATTCTAAAGAGCCATTTCCTTTTATTACAACCAAACTAAAACAAAGACTATCCGGAAGTAGACTTGGGTGCCCTGCACCATGCTTCGCAGGACAAAGAAACTCAAGTCCCTTGAGTTGGTAATGTGGATAGTGGAAAACCAAGTTGCGCAATAGCTTCAGGAGTAAGCCAGGTAGCATCCTCCGTGGGCTTATGCTTCCATTGTACCAAATACTCAAGATAGGTGTGCCTCCAGGTCTTCCGTGCAACTCTAGTGTCCAAAATGTTGTCAATCTCCAAAGGAGATGGCTTAGGAATGTCTTGGAGCTGGGCCTCTTGCATAGAACCAGTACTACTTGCAACCACAACATCAGTAACCAGACCTTTATAGAGAGATAGGTCAGAAACATTAAATATAGGTGATAATTAATGAACATCAATCTAAGTGTCTTAGGTTTATATAGCCACCCAAAAGCACTTGATTGAACATTAGGACTTTGATGAGGTTACATAGTCATCTAGGAACATAAAGAAGATTTGTGATCTCCTTAACATCTTTGTCTTCCTCTGATTCAATCTTTTGAGGGTGCTCCTACCCCAGAAATTGCATTTGAAAGAAGTTTATTTATAAAAAACTCAATACAGTCCGTATACCAGGCCTCTTCTGTCGTACAATGAAACTTTGGCATATTTGATGGACTCCTAGAAACTCATGTACCTATTTTAAAAATCCCAAAAGTTTGCATTTCTAGTACCTATAACCTGTGTGGATAGTTCTTGTTTATATCCCTATTTCATATTTAGTTTTGAAAGTATTGAAAGTATTGAAGTTGACTAATTCTAGCTCAGGGATAGTTAAATTGTCCTTGCTGCCCTGTAATGACATCTTTGTTCAAACCATTGATTGCAAACATTTTTTAAGTACTTGAATCTACAATAGAACAATAGTGGTGAATGTATGATTATATGTTATAATATTTATGTAATAAATGTAGTAACGATGGTGCGGTGCATTATTTATGTAATAAATATTATTGATAAATGTAGTAATTCTGAAATTATATTTTTATGATGCCTTCTCTATATTGTAATCACATATCTTTGTTGCGACCATATGCAAAGATGAACCCAGGAATTAGTTAGTTTAGTATTTTTATATTGTAACTAATATTTTAATATGGATATGACGTAACTTCTCTTTGCCTCAAGTGTGCATATATATGGTTTACATCTTTATTTAGAATAACTCTTCATGTTTATGGCTCAGGTGAGCCCCAATCTGCTATCAATCACATGATTTAATGTATAGTGTTTTTTTGGTTATTCCATTTGTTCCTTGACCTTTGAAGGCCATTTGGTAATTTCAACTACACCTAAGGATCCATCAGTAGTTGTGGAAAATAGGATTCATGTTGCAATGCCCAAGTTGCAAGATGGGAAAAGAGAGGCAAGAAGAGTGGAAAGAAGATGATATTCCTGAGATCATGGATCATTTTCAAGCTTCAGTGAGGCTTCATACCATGCATTATCCACAGATTTGTACACAATGCTAATTTAGGCTGGAGGTAAACTACATGTGTCATGTAAACAACATGGTTGAATGCAATTTCTTTTGAGCATTTTCAAGAGTTTTCCCACCAATACAAGCGTAAATAACGCATTGAATGTAATCTATGAACACTGCATGGTATGAAGTCTTGTTGAAGTTTGAATTACAAGAGAAAGTGACACGGATCCCCCACATGATAGAGGCCATGGTGATAGTCCTCCCACCCATTAGTGATCTTTATATCTATATCATGTAACATATTTCAAAGTTTTCATAGGTTGCAGGACACATCAAAGGCAACAATGGCTAGACTGCAAAAGATTTCACAATAGCTAACAAACATAATTGTAGGCATCATGGTCACAATTTTTTGGAGACAACGTAATTGAGTTGTATACCTAGATGATGGAGAGCAACTTCTGCTCCTTTGATTCCAAGTTGACACTACGAGATCCAAAGACCATAGATGAGGAATAAATTTAGAGAGCAAAGGAGGACTATAATGACCAAAATAATACAGGATGAACCTCAAGTTAAATGAGGAAACTGTAAACATTTTAATACATTTTTATTATTAAATAATGAAATTTTCATATTATAGTGTTCTAAGCCCCATCTATGCAAATTTCATTATTTAATAATAAAATTCTATTAAAATGTTTGCAGTTGTCTCATTTAACTTGAGGTTCATCCTATATTATTTTTTTCATTATGGCCCTCCTCCGCTCTCTAAATTTATTCCTTATCTATGGTCTTGGGATCCCGCAGTGTCAACTTGGAACTGGAGGAGCAGAAGTTGGTCTTCATTGTCTAGGTATACCACTCAATTATGTTGTCTCCAAAAAAATGTGACCATGATACCGACAATTATGTTTCTCAGCTATTATGTTCTAGGACCCCTTATGACCCTTTACAACCCTTTACGACCTCTAAGAATACATCTTAGAGGTCTTAAAATGTCGTAAAGGGTCATAAGAGGCTCCTCGGAGGGGCCAGATGAGCTTCCACCTTCAGGTGGTTGGCCCTGTTAAGTAGAGAATGTTAATTAAACTATTCTCGAAATAAAGAGAAGCTCAATAATTTAAGGTCTCAGTCCACGGACAAATTAAATTAGACTTACTAAGCCTCTTATTGTAGTTTGTAATAAGATTGATTTGCAACCAGTAGAGAATACTCTACAAAGTTGAAGAAGCGGTATATTTTGGCAAATGAAGAGTGGAAAGAAGATGATATTTCTGAGATCATGGATGGACACAATGTTGCAGACTTTATTGATCCAGATATCTTGCAGAGGCGTGAAGAACTGGAGAGGGAAGGAGGGCTTAGGATGGCAGCTAAGGGTGACGTGGATTTCACAATAGATGACAAACATAATTGTAGGCATCATGGTCACATTTTTTTGGAGACAACATAATTGAGTTGTATACCCAGATGGAGTGCAACTTCTGCACCTCCGATTCCAAGTTGACACTACAGGATGGAGAACAAGTTGGAACCGGAGGTGCAGAAGTTGCTCCCCATCATCTGGGTATACCACTCAATTACATTGTCTCCAAAAAAATGTGACCATGATGCCTACAATTATGTTTCTCAGAGAATGTTAAACTATTCTCGAAATAAAGAGAAGCTCAATAATTTAAGGTCTCAGTACAAGCACTAGAATTGAGTTTTTTGGCACAGGTTGGGAAATTTTTGTATATCAACATGCAATAGAGTTTGGGCAAAAAATTCTATCGCATGTTGATATACAAAAATTTCCTAGCCTGTCCCAAAAAACTCAATTCTAGTGCTTGTACTACATGACTGGTGCCAAAACAGGGCTCTCACAATCACTGACTGTGACCTGCTGGCAACAAGCAATAGAATGAGTGTGGACACCTGAAGATAAATATCAGATAGGGGAAAAGCACTTACAACAATAGAGGCAATAGTTGTAGATACAGATGAGGATATCCCAAATCCCTAATATAATAAATATGGTGAAGAAAAAGAGTAATGTAGAAATTATTACTATTTTGGAAGATGCAAATCCAACCGAGGAGATGCTAAAGAGGACAAATGAATTGATGGCACGAGCACAGTGATTTGAAGTAAGTAGTAATGAATCTTTAGTTATAACAAAAGTTTAATAAAGGTTTATACTTTATACTCTTTTATGTCGTGAACTAAAATATGTATTTGTTCTTGTTATAGGATTTTTTGCTTGATCAATTCCTTGGTCATGGACATCGAGGTGAGGCCGGTAGTAGCATCATGCAAAATAGTAATAATTTCTGCATTGACTCTTTTTAGTTTTTTCTTCACCGTATTTATTATATTAGGGATTTCTAGCATATCATCATCTGTATCTACAACTATTGCATCTATTGTTGCAGGTGCTTTTCCCCTATCCTAAACATCAAATTGTGACAAAAATATCAGTAAAACTATCATAATAACTCCATGAACATTGTTTTAAGTAATTATCTATGAATTTTGTGTATTAATATTGAATTATATGTCGTGTTAATGAATATTGTTATGTGTTAATGGGGAATTTAGATTGATGTTAGGGGGAGGGGGGGTGAGGCTAGATGAGCTTCCACCTTCATGTGGTTGGCCTTGTTAAGTAGAGAATATTAAAGTATTCTTGAAACCAAGTGAAGCTTAAACTAACATACCTTCATTATTTAATCAATTTCATTCATTCTAGGTCTTTTCTCATAAGTGCATTTTGAATGTGTCATTGTTAGGCAACTATCAAATAAAAAACTAGAAGGGCCAATAGTCAACTTCTCATTGTCATTGTCTGGCATGATTCAGCTTCATTTTGTGTAAGTATTCTCGTATTGAATGCGTCAACCTGTCTTGGCCTAATGTGAATTATTTCATTGGTTTGTGCTTTTGAGTAGGTGAAGTGTTAAATCAGTTCCTATATTCTATTCTTAATTCGTTCAAACTGCAAGAGGGCCTGATAGATATACTCAACATAGAATTGACTGCTAGTCTGGGCAATTGAACACACCGAGTCTTTGGCTTGAGAGAAAGAGTTGGGTAATGTTGTTTTCGGAGACCTGTGCAATTGTCCTTAGTGGCCTCTTCTTTTTTTAATAGGTATTTTTATATATATGTAGTGTCTATGTTTTTTTTAATACAAACTCTTTTTTGTATATGCTAGAGCTATGGAATCTAAATAAACAATTATAAATGTGATAGATAATGTCTTCGATGAAGGAATTGATGTACCACATGTAAACCATAATCCATGCTTAATGCCATTTTGTGCAAAATGAGTTTGTCTATTAGCATATCAGATTTTGTTACACCCTTCATGACTGTAATGTTTAAGTTAAGTATTGATGCAATTTTCTAAAGTAGCAAGTTCTATTGTCATTGCTTTTTTTCTAGTGGTTCTGAGGAGATCAAGAATTATCAAGGAAATATATTGAAGTGGAAAGGAAAAGTTAATGAGAGTTTACAAATATTGAGTCATCGATCAAGTATACTTTTTTTTAAGTAATCGCTATAGAAATGGTTAAGTTTTCCTAAATTTTTAAAATAAGTCATAATTATTCAGTATCATATTCTTAGCTGCAAGTTGTAGGTCTTCATACCATACATTTTAGAGTTCAACTATTACATGGACAAAGTTGTAGGTTATATTGAACTATCTTTTATCCTTTTTGACTCTTTAGTTGTCAGAAAGATTAAATTCACATCCTAGTTTTCATTGTGTTTGGGACATAAAGATTTATTTAACTAAATTAATTCTTTTAATATTGAGATAAAAAATGTACAAATAAAGCCTAGACTGGGGACTGCATAGAAAACTATCATATGGAGAACTACTGAAATGGCAGTATCAAAGTTCCTTACAAGCAATCCACATATCAAAATCTAGTTGTAGGATTGAAAAAAAGAAAAGATAAAAAAGTTCATAGGCCCATACAAGACACCCACCAAAATATAGACCATCAATTTATAGAACCCTTGCAAGATATCCCAAGGAATGACAGGTAGTGAAAACCAGATAGATAGAAAAAACAACATAACCATATGCTACCTCACCTGTTTGAAGTAAGCCAAACTCAGTCCAATTCTCTTAACAATGGTACATATCCATCTAAGTGCAGCAACCTTCAAAGATTTGTAGTGGTAAAGAGAATCTGAAGCAGTAGTAGAAGCAACAGTAATAACAAATATGTCACTAACACTTTTCGGGCATATTTCATTGACTCCTCAAAATGAGCAGCCTTTATTTCAGCTACCTCATCACTATCATCCTCATCCATTGCCTCGGGGTTCTCACTTCTTTTTCTTTCACGTACAATATCCTATAAAAGTGCAGAGGAAAGAGAACATGACAAATTGAAATAATAAGATACAAGTTGAGGAAAATTGAATCAAAAAATGTAAAATTCTAACAAACTAGTTCAGCAAAAACCATTAAGAAATTCATAACCAAATCTAGTTTGCAAAAGCTGTCGCAATTGAAACTCACCTTCTCAATATTTTTTCTAATAGCATACTTGCAAGCCCGCTGACAAATCTCTGTAATATCAGCTCCATTGAATCCTTGGGTATAACAGGCCAATGCCATTAGGTATAATGAAAATTGTTTTCTTGGTTGTCATACCATCCATCTCTGTCAACAACCAATTAAGGACTATGTCCGCAGCACCACCAGCATCCCCAACATTGCTTCCATGCTGCAAACATGCAAACCAATTATGCATCACTCCTCAAAAGCCTTCTAGAGATTGCTTTCACTTTCTCCAACCAACTTTGACATGATCTCAAGTCCATTGATACAGAAAAAGAAGGCACCGGTTTCATTTTCCACTGCCCTAGCAATTAAAGTTTTCCCAAAACCAGGAGGCCCATAGAGAAAAATACCCTTTGGGGGCTTCACACCAATAGATTTGAAGAGTTGTGGGCATCTAAGAGGAAGCTCTACCAATTCACGGATCACCAGTCAGAATTAGTTGAACTAGACTTTCTTTGTTGTAGAATTGATTTAGTATAGAATATTTTCCAGCAGGATTTTTTTTTAAAAAGAAAGGTTTTTGTAGCATTATCTACCACTTGAGAAAAAGTTTCCATAGCTAAATTTCCTTTCCACAGTTAATATTGCTCTAAAGACTTACAAGTTAGTAAGTCCTCAGCTAAAGGGCTGATAAACTAAATAAAGTTTCAAACATATGAATAGATAAAACTCATACAAGCAAAAGCCAGAGCCAAATTGAATAGCATTGGCTATTTGTTAGCGGAAGGTGCCTGCTAGAACAGACACATTTGTCACTTCATTAAGATGACAATTGTGTACTAAGTTTCCTAACTATATAAGTTATCGTCATCTTTATTATCTATTGTAGCAAATACATTCGAAGCACCAACAAAAGCACCATGAAATCAAAATTCAGAACCAAAGCCTTGAGATTGCTGTAGTGTTTGTGCAAAGGCTTGATACTTCTGAATATTAGCATCACTGACACTTCTTCGGGCATATTTCATTGACTCCTCAAAATGAGCAACCTTTATTTCAGCTACCTCATCACTATCATCCTCATCCATTGCCTTAGGGTTCTCACTTCTTTTTCTTTCATGTTCAATATTCTCCTGTAAAAGTGTAGAGGAAAGAGAACATGACAAATTGAAATAATAAGATACAAGTTGAGGAAAATTGAATAAAAAAATGTAAAATTATAACAAACCAATTAAAAAAAAACCATTAAGAAATTCATAACCAAATCTAGTTTGCAAAAGCCACCACAATTGAAACTCACCTTCTTGATATTTTCTCTAATAGAATACTTGCAAGCCCGCTGACAAATCTCTGTAATATGTCATCAATAAATATAATGGATGGGGCATTCTTCTCAGCCTCCTCAAAAAGCCTTCCAGAGATTTCTTTCACTTTCTCCAGCCAACTTTGAAATGATCTCAACTCCATTGATACAGAAAAAGAAGGCACCAGTTTCATTTTCCACTGCCCTAGCAATTAAAGTTTTCCTAGAACCAGGAGGCCCATAGAGTAGAATACCCTTTGGGGGCTTCACACCAATAGATTTGAAGAGTTGTGGGCATCTAAGAGGAAGCTCTACCAATTCACAGATCACTAGTTAGAGCCTATCTCTTAAATAGTTCAAACAAAATGAAAAAACCAACACTTTCACACAGAGCAGAGCAGATGGATTGCTAGAGCCCAATCAGTCTGGAAAATAGAACAAGTAGGGACCTGCTGGCAACAAGCAATAGAATGAGTGTGGACACCTGAAGATAAATATCTAGACTAATCACTGATGAGGATGTCGTTGGTGATTAGTCTGGATATTTATCTTTAATTTTTTTTTAAACACTCTGTGTTGCATCAAAATTTTGACCTACCTGTGTCAAAAGTGTGGAAAAAAATTGACCATTCTGTGTTGAAATGTGGCGTCACAGGTTTGGCATCCTGGTCAGAGCAGCTAAATATTTTGACCACATTTGGTCAAAATATGACTTGCGAGTTTGGCATCCTGGTTGGAGTGACCAAAGTTTTTGACCCATATTGGTCGAAAGATCAACCAATACAAAAACACTTACCAATGCTATCTTCGGCCTAGGTTGCCCTCATTTTTGACCAACAGTGGAGTCAATCATTCGACGGGTTCAGTAGATGGTCGATATTTTGATGCAAATAAAAGTGACAAACCCATTGGTCGCCCATTCGACCAGGTTGGGTAGAAACTTCGACCAATAGTGCGTCAAAAAATGGTGCAAAATGTACTAGTGATGTGAGGATTGGTATTCAATAGTTTAGGAAGATCTAGAAAATTTAGAAGTTCAACATTATACCTTTATGGAGGTTATGAGGCATTTCATGTGCAAATGGTGTCTAATGGTGTTGGAAGCTTGGATGATAGTTGCATGACTATACGAGCAATTGGGAGTAACTTGAAGAAGTCTTATTGGTCTATGATCTATTTGCAAATAATAACTTCTATATAATGTGTTATTTAATTTCATGTTGCTAGTTAGTTTAATTCCTAGTTTGTAGTATGCATATATGTTAAAAGTCCATCATAATGCTTAATGGGGAGTATTGGAATAAGTCAAACTAAAATTACATGTATTGTTCATGTGGTAATAGAGTTTGAGTAGGATTCAATAAAAGACTATGGAGTTGTCCATTAGTTCTAGTTTGTTGTCAAATTCTATTAGTTGTTGTCAAATTATGTCTTCATTTGTCCTGAAGGTTGTTGAGTCATCTATTAAGTTACATTGTATTATAAATATGTATTGTTGTTGCATTTGATAAAGAAGAGAAATTAATGAATTGTTCAACAGTTCTCTCTCTGGTTTATCTCTATTACTTTGTTATTTTTCTTTCTCTATTTAGAAAGTGATTTGGTATAGTTATGTTGTTATGTTTCTCACCTTTTGACTAATGTATCATCTTAAAATGGAAGCACTTCCATGATAAGAGCGTTTAGCCCTCCAAGTAAGTGGTTTGGGGTCATGTTGAACGCCTTGAATGGGTACTCGACTTGGATCTGGCTTTTTCCCCTATTTTGCTCCATTTTCCACTTCTTCCCAGCATTTTCTTCCATCCTGAATTGAGAACCTGGGATTCTTGACCTCAGGGTCAAGGTCGACGTTTTAGGTCAAGGTCGACCTTGACCCTGACCTAGGTCAAGGATGACCTCGGCCATGACCTAGGTCAAGGTTGACCTCGTCCTTGACCCTAGGGTCCGGGATCTTTGGGGTTTGCTTCCAGTTTCAGGATTTCATCAAAATCTTGTCTTTTCCCTATTCGGGGCCACTATTTCATAGATTAAGTGTCAAATTCTCAAATTAATATTTAAGGTGGACCTTTCTCAAGATTTGTATAATATTCCTAATTTATTATTAGAGATTAGCCTTTCTCGAGTTTTGTGCCTAATGCTCAAATTAACTTTGGGGTTGGCCTTACCTTGAATTTTGTAACAAGGCTCTTAAATAATTATTTTATTTCTATATTGAGGGTGGTCCCCTTCTAGAGTTTTGTGTTAAGACTTTAATTTAATTTCCTCTCCATGTGCACCTCTCTAGAGTTTTGTGCCTTGGGCCCTTAGTTATTGTTTTCTACAAGGCCCCTCTTGTGCCCTAGATCACTATAAAAGGGAGCCTTCCTCTCTCATTTTCTCAGTCAAGTTTGGCAATCTCATCTCACAATCTCTCAAGCTCTCAAGGAAGAAGATTAAGCATTCAAGCATTCAAGCCTTCAAGCATTCAAGATCCAATTCATCAAGGAGATTCATTAGTAGCCATTGAAGGATTCAAGCTTTATGGAGCTCTCTTGTTGAAGATTCCTCCATTTTCATTCAAGCCCCTTCCTTTTCTAAGATCCATTCAAGATTGGTGTTGAATATCTAAAGACAATTGATTGGAGACATCCTACATTTGATTCTACATTCATCCATTCTTGTGGATTCAAGGATTTGAATCCTCCACAAGGGTTTCAACATAAGCAAGGTGAATTGTTCCATTTACTTTGTTTACTACTACAATTTCAATTCAATTTCAAAGTTAATTTCTAAATTGGGGTTTGACTAAGGCAAACCCCTCCCCCCAACAAACAAAACCATTTTTCTTGCAGGTACATGTGTAGGAAGAAAAATTAAAGTACAGATCTAGATACCCTTTTTGCCGAACTTCCAAGATCCGCGAACAAAGTCAAAGTCGACCTTCATTTTTTTGAAGTCATCATTGACCTTTTATGAGGGTCAAAGATGACCTGCTTTTAGATTGGAAAATGATTTCTATGTTAGATCTCGTAGTTTTAGTGCTAAAACATGAAAATCAACAGTTTCTGAGATTGTTTGATAGGGTTTTCAACTAATTCTTTTTCGGAGGTAAGTACTTTTATTTCTTAATTTCAATATCAATCATCTATATTTACTTTTCATATCAATACAAGTCCATGTAAGTGTAAAATATTGGCTTTGGGGTCTCTTTTATGTGCAAACCATTGTTCTAGGACCCCATCCACATTTTATCCTTTACAACTAATAAGGAGGGATGATGTATTCATGATTGGCTAGGAAGTAGTTTTGTACCTTTAACAAGAAATGCCTATGTTAGAGAAGTAAAGGAAATTAAATGATGCGGCAATGACCAAGTATGGATCATTGATTCGGGATACAGTGGAGGGTTTCCAGTACAAGGAATCACTAGGCTAGTGGACAATGTAGAAATGATGAATCTCGCTCATATTGCATGTGATGTAGATGATTAAATGTTTGTTAAAGGAATTTTAGAAAAACCATATCAAGGACAATGAGGAAGAGGTAATAGGCCTTTAATGTGTGAGGGAAAATGAGACATGGAACTAAATGTATGAGATTGGTAGGTGTTGTTCACACAAGAATGTGAAGTGGAAAGAGTTAGGAACCAATAAATGTGTACAGGTGTTGAGTACACTAATTGATTAGTACAAGGAGGTAGGAGCTTGATTTATAGAGTGGGAATTTGAGTTACATTGAATGATGATCCAAACCATCTTAGGTTTGTTCTCATTTGAATCAATATTGGTAATATTTGTTTCCATTTTAGATCAAGGGGATTTTTTATTTTTCTTACAATTCAAAAGTAAGTTTTTTTTAGTTGTGTGTTGGGTTTGGTAGAAACAAGGTAGAACACACAACTATGAGGGGGGAGGGGGGTGAATTGGTTGTGTCCCAAAACAAATATATTAAACTAAAACTCAACCTTCTTACTTGGATACTTAATGATAAACATTAAATAAATGAACCATCAAAACAAGAACACATAACACTAGAATTATTTTGCATGGAAATCCAATTAAGGGAAAAACCATGACAGGTGTTGCCAGTCAAATAATTTCTGTTCTATTTTTGCACAGCAATTTTTGCCTTTGTAAAAGTTCAAGTTGTATATTGAACCTTGAACTTTGAACTTGAACCTGCTGGTTCAAAGTTCAAAGTTCAAAATGCATTTTCCCAAACAACGTCTTACAAAAGCATCATCATAGTAAAGCCAAAGTTGATCAGTCGCGGTCACGTGTGTCTGTGTAATTTGTAATTTGAATCTTAAACTTTGAACCTCCTCTTTCATGGTCCAAAGTTCACATTTCAATATGCACTTTGACATTTTTTATATTAAAAACCTTCCACGTCGAGTCCTTAGTGTCATAGTTCACAAAATTCAAAGGTTGTTGTAAATGTCCTAGGGGTTCACCATAGTTGTAAAGTGCGTGTAAAGATTAAAGCATCATGAATCTTGTATCTTGAACCCAATATTTATGGTTCAAGGTTCAGATTTTGAGATGCAATAACTATCGAGATAAGAAGGCATGTGCCGAATCCTTGCATATTGATGTTGAAATGATTGACAATACTCGAGGTGTGACGCTAGATTAGCTCAAGAGATTTCCTTACCGATATGGAGTGTGTGTAACAAGTTGATAGCAGTTATTGTAGTGGAAATATTTATTGCATGACAGTTTTCTCAAAGTGATGGGAATCGAAGCAAAGTGTGTATAATTAGTTTCCTTCCCTTTGTCTTTTCATTCTATTTTTCTTGTCTTCTGGAGGCGTTTGGGAGTAGCGAGCTAATTTATCAAGATGCAAAAGAATGGTGAGTTTTACAGCAAACCCTGGTTCTATGTTTTCTTTAGTTGCTTTCTTTTGTAAGAAAAGAGATGGGTTCTTTTCTACATTCATCCAGTGTCTGTAAGAATTTTGCAATATTATTTTGCCATGTCTTTTTCCAAAGTGAAGTTTTTAAAGGAGAATAAGTTTTCTCTTGTTAGGAGCTGCCTACCCGAAATGAGAGATACAATGTTGGTGGATGATGATGTTGGGGAGATTGTGCAAAGGTTGAGGAGAATGGAAGGTGAGGCGATAGCCACAAGGATTGTAGATAGTGGTTTGTTGGAAGCAGTTGGTTTTCCAGAGGTATTTCCATGTCTTGAATTAGTAATGGAATGTCATAACCTAATAGGTCTGAGAGATGTATCAATACTAGAAGTGGAGAGGTGCTGGTAAACATAAGAAGAGAGGTGATAATGGTTTCATTTAAGATTCCATCAGCAGAAGTATATGGAGATTGGAGTATTAAAAGGGCCCTGGCTAATTTTGACCAAAATAAGAAGGAATATAGAAACAACATAGCTAAGGATTAGCTTTTAAACCATAAAAAAGGAGGATCTCATTTACCCAGACCCCTCAAGAAAGACCATATGTTCAGAGAGGTGTGAGACAGAATTGTGATGTTAAAAATAATAAAGGGTAGCCCCATAGATACTAATGGGGAGGAATGGATGTATATTTTTGTGCAAGCCATTTTAGATGTGGGTAATCCTATTGATTGGGTGGAGATAATCACATAACAGCTGCATGGGAGCCTATCCCAACCAGCTTTAGTTTCTAACTTTTACATGTCTTCATATCTTTTCTATTCCCTTGCTATTTGTAGGATTTGGGATGGATTACCACATGAAGAATGGAATAGTAGCACGAATATTTATGAGTATCATCCCCTATTGTAGAGAAGAAAGAATCCTGAAGGTTTTAAAATAGTACAAGATACTTTTATGTCTAAGCTCATCTTTGAGTTAAGAGAGAAAACAAATTCTAGGATGTCTGAAGAAGCAATGGAGTTTGTTAAGATTTATGGAAGCTTCTACATACAATTTCCTACTTTTAGTTACCTAAGGGTAGGAGGTTTCAGTGATGCACTTCTAAAATTATCCAGATACTATTTAGACAAATGTATTATGCCTGAGGTAGGGAGACAGTTGTTGATGGTTGAAAATAATTACAAGGTTAAAAGAGGAATCAGTGTCTTCTTTCCTTTGGAATTGGGGCACTATCATTTTAGGCTAATGCATGATTTTTTTTTCCTAATTAATGAATTAAAAGAGATGAATCTTCATTCATACCAGTCAAGGACCTATTATGATAGCAAAGGTTTTGTGGAAAACCATTCTAGAGTTGATGCTATGTTCTTACATCAACTGGTGCTGGAAGACTTTTGGGATGATTGCACATATGAGATTGAAGTCATGGGGAGACTACGCTCTAGATTTTCTTTAAGGAAAATTGCCACCTTAAAGTTTCCTTTTAACATTAAAAGTATAAAAGCTGATGCTAAAGATGTGTTGGAATCTGGATACATGGAGTCAAATGCAAAAATGGTGACTAGGAAAATTGATTGGAAGGAAAGGGAAGAAGAAGATGTGAGGTCCTTAACTGAAGAATTCTTTAAAAGGAAAAAAGAGTGGCTCAAATCTCAACAGAAGAAGAATCAGGAGGCCCGTTTGGTGAAAACTAGGAGTCCAAGAGTCGCCAAAATTGAACCATCCTCTGTCCCAACTAATAAAATTGAACCGTTGTTGCCTGCAGGTGATACAAGTTCTAGAGAAGCCACTGCTATTGAAGATTCAGAATTAGTTCTTGACAGTACATTGAAATCTACAAGACATAGGAGTAAAAGGCATGGGAAGGTAGACCCAACCTTTTGAATTGTTCTTGATTCAGATACAGAGGAACCCATCATTAATAAATTTAAGAGATTGAAAAGAAAAAAAGCTCTAGCCATGGATTCGGGATCAATAGGATTCGGTGGAGATTCAGGACAGTAGGACCTGATAGCACCAAATAACCCAAACACTAACATTTCTTTACAGAGTGCAAGCCCAAGGACTTCGAACTGGCTGGACCTATCCGTGAGCAAAAAGAGGAATATTGTTCCTATATTAGTCCCTGTTGGAGATTTAGTTAGTAAGTACCTTGGGAAGTCTCCTAGGTTGAAGAAACCTAAGATAGATTCCATGTTGGATGTAGACCCCAATACAGGTCACTGGGTTACTAAAATTTTCAAGCCTAATTCTGATAAGGTTAGTGCTAAGGTTACTAAACAATATTTTAATGTAGAGAAAATAGACCTAGGGGTAGCCTTCATGGTAGCAAACTTGAAGATTTTGAACTCTGTGAACAAAAAGATTAATCACCGGATGCTAAAAATGCAGAGGACAATGTGAAATTGAAAAAGGCTCTATGTGAGATGGATAAGTATATTCAGGAGTTGCAAAATCTTGTCCCTCAGCCCCTAGAAATGGTCCCTCTAAATCTGGATGTTAAGTCTCCAGATAATCAAAGATTTCTTGATCAGGTTCACAAAGAAAGGTCTCTATCTAAGGCGTTCTACAGTTGGATGGAGGAGGTTGGTGAAAAAGTCACTTATTTTGCACAAACTTATGAAGACATAATCAAGAGGTCTTCTTCTTTGGTATATGCTATTGAAGCTGATATTAAACTTTGGGAAGGGAAGAGAGATGGCCTAGAGATCGAGATAACTAACCTGGATGAGGCTTTTGTCTATGGCATAGATAAGTTTTTGACTGAGAAAATAATACTTGATGCTAACACTAGTTTACTATTTGTTGCTAAAGTAAATGAAGAATGATGGTGTGCACTCTTTGATTAGGGTATTGAGGAGTCCAGTTAGATTTTGAAGGCACTAGCCTGTGTTGAAGAGGTCCTTAGCAATCATATCGATTGCCTCTACAAGTTGGCCAAGAATGAAATGAAGATTGGAATTGATGTAGAAAGAATGCATGAATCCTTTGCAGAGAGAACATAGGGGTTGAAAGATGCTAAAGAAATGGTATCTTATGATTTCTCAGTCATAGCCCAGGTGCAATCACTAATAATCCTTGGTGATGAATAGATAAAGGCACTGGAAAATAGGTTGGAATAGTTACAAAACTGTAAGTGCATATGGGAGTAGAGACTTGATTTAGTTTCTTCACCAAACCAAGTGCTACCTGAGAAATTTAGGGTGGCCTTCGAGGAGTGGAGTTCCATACGCAAAGTAGCTGATGCTTCCACAAGTGCAAATGTTGAGAAAAGCCAATCAGTCAACTAGTCTCTCATAGAGTAGTTCCAAGTAGTTTTAGGTTTCAGTTTCATTTTCCTTTTAATAGACAATTAATTATGAAACTGATCAGCCCCTGTGTGGCTATATATTAAATTTTGAGTGACCTTGAAAAGGTTTGGTTCACTGGTTTCAGAAACTTAGTTATTTAATATTTTTGCAAGTACTTTCGTGTTGGATGGTTTTATTAAACTGGAACATATGATATAATATCAGTTGGTTTATAAAAGATGATAGTATTTATTTTGGATTAGTTGGTCTGATTGTTGCATGTTATCTCAATTTCAATTGGAATCGAATGCATGTTGCTATAATATGTATGTGTTCTATGGTTATTTTCCATTTTTCACCTTTATTTCGGTATCTGTTGAATCGGCCATTCTGGGAATGTTTTTCTATTAATCTTTGTCAGTTGTCTTAGATGGATGTGAATCATTCTTGGAATAATAAATATTTCTAAAAGTCATTTTTATATGGAGAATTGAATAGCCTTTCTTACTTTCAGGTCAAAAGTATATATATTTTTATTGTTTTCATTCTTTTCAAATAAATGGATTGTCAATATTAATTTTTATATAAGTTAGTTGCTCCTTCAATCATAGAGAGTTTAGTTGTGAGTGACTAACTCAACTGTTGTGTTAGTTTTTCCTTCTATTTGGGCAAGAAAGTCAGAAGATAGTTATAATTTTGATAGGAAGTAAAATCTGTATACCAACAACAAGGATCAAACCCACTAGATGATGTACTAGCACATATAACCTTGTTAAAGGTACAAAGGGTAATGCACATATATTCAAGCACACTTCCTATAGCTCACAGCTCAAATACAAATGTGGGCAAAAGCCCAAAATATAACTAGGGCTACAACCCCAAAAGATGGACTACAATCCACTATGGACAACACTCCACTAAGTGAGTGAACTAACGGATAGCATCTCAGACATGTTGATATAGTTCCAATGAAGTACAACTTTGTTTTGAATTCATTTTAGATTCTACTCATACCTCTTTGCACCACTGATATTACTTCATCAACATCTCACACATCCATACCATATCATCCCATTGCAATGACAAATGATCTCATCTTTAAATACATTACATCAACTCATTACAACTAGGTCGACAAAGGACCTAATTACAAAACATTACAAAGAGTAATACATAATCCTCAATGCGATCCAAGACATGTCTGCTAAGACATAGCTAGGTGTTAGATAACTAAGGAGGGGGTGGGGTGAATTAGTTAAGTCCAGTTACCCTACAGTCTCAAATTCCTTATTAGATGTATAATACCAACTTCAACAAATAAACTAAACATCTTGGTAAAAACTTATCTATGCCTTTTTGGTTCATTAACTGATTGTCAGATAAATTATCTAGTATATACTGATCAAACTAGTAAATGTAATGTATAAAGTAAAATCATCAAATATCTCATGCATACACATTTAACACTTTATTTTTAACATGGAAACCTTGTTAGGGGAAAAACCACCTAGGACCAGTACCCAAAATATTTTTACTCTTCTGAAGTGAGCTCGGTTAAGAGCCAACCCTGTTAAAAGTTACAAAACACATTATAAGGTGTGACCTTGTTACATGATTTATCACTAATAGTTCTTTGTGACCATACATTCACTTGGGTCAATAAGAAAATAATCAACATTTATTGAATGCCATCAAGAAATAAAAAAAGACTATTAAGTCTCACTTAGTTAAGAGATTATGTCTCTAGTAATGGTTAGAATGCAACAATATATGATCTGATTCAAATGCAACTTTATTTATAGATATTCAGATCTATGCTAAGCTCAATATACCTCTAGCCATCATAATCTCTTCAATTTCCTTTTTCCTCTAACTCTGTTCTGCTCAGTTATCTCCTTCTAAAACTTGGTGCAGTCTGCAGAATTGCTCAGATCTTACTTCAATCTATCTGACTAGCTTCGCATGAATACAATCTTCTTCTCACACACATCATCCATTTTGAATCTTTTATCTCCTTATATGGACATGATAAACCATTTTCTTTTTAGCCATAGATTTTTCCACTTCAACCTTCCTCAGAACTTGTGCCTTGAAACATTTTTAATCTTCATCATCTGATCATCATTAAATTTTATCAGCCATAGATCTTCATAACAAACTTTGTCTTTATTCTCAGAATCTTCTAGATTCATCCAGCTCATCATCACATGTCAACAATCACATGTTCCACATTATTTCTTCCTCTCAGTCCATACCATGATGTGTCGGTGACTTCCTACTCGGTTAATACCGTCCGCACTCAGTATACACTACACTTACTCGATGTTCATTATATCTACTCAGTGTATACTAAGTTGTTCATATACCAACCACATTAACTTGCACATTCTTGATCTTCAATACTTAACAGAATCATGTAATACAATCAAATCACTATGATACTATCATAGACTCATCAATAAGTTGCCCAATAAATGCCATATTCATAACTTACTCATACATCTCATCTTCATGCTAATATATCTTTCCTTCACCAATATTACCCTCTTCAAATATTTGCAACCATCATGATAAGTACAATTAAAATTAGTTGACATGAATGACAATATAACAATTGATCTAATGTCTCACATATACCTTAGTATCTCAGTGATCATCTTCACATTTTCCTTTTCTATTCTCCAAGTAGTTAATCAGTTGTAGTGTAACAATCTCTCCCTTTGGCATTGATGGCAACAAAATATGAAATATGCCATAGAATACCAAACATATTAAGTGTCTACAACTCTATGTTTATCCTATGACTCGGTAGCTCTCTTCGGCTTATGCTTTTAATATGTTTAATCACTACACAACATCTATCTCCCCCTTTTGGTTAGCTTCTTTTGTAACTGATATTTTATCTCTCTCCCATATTTCATGTCATTCATCTCTCCCTTTGACAACAATGCCAAAATCTCTTCAGTAGCCAAATCAGTATCTTTGTTGTCCCTTTTCAGATTCTTGTACCTTGCATGTACAAATATTCTCACAATTTTAGTTGTCTTCCATCTTCTTCACAACCTTAGGAATCCCAAAGTGTGAACATCTTGCATCAACATAATTAGATCTTCTAATAGGAATAGGTTGATGCAACCCCATATCACCTTAGTGACTGTTAGCAGTCACTAAGAGGGGGGGTGAATCAGTTAAGTCCAATTACTTTAGAACCCCAATTTACTTATTAGATGTATAATACCAACTTCAACAAATAAACTAAACAACTTAGTACAAATTTGTCTATATTGCCTTTCTGATTCACTAACCGACTGTAAGATAAATTATCTAGTATATACCGATCAAACTAGTAAATGTAATGTGTAAAGTAAAATCATCAAACATCTCATGCATACACATTTAACACTTAATTTTTAACATGGAAACCTTGTTAGGGGATAAACCACCTCGGACTGGTACCCAAAATATTTTCACTCTTATGAAGTGAGCTTGGTTAAGAGCCAACCCTATTAAATGTTACAAAACACACTGTAAGTTGTGACCTTGTTAGAGGATTTATCACTAATGATTCTCTGTGACCATACATTCACTTGGGTCAACAAGAAAACAAGCAACATTCATTGAATGCCATTAAGAAATAAATAAAGATTGTTAAGTCTCACTCAGCTAATATATTTTATCTGTAGCAATGGTTAGAATACAATAGTATATGATTTGATTCAAATTCAAATTTCTTTGTAGATATATAGATCTATGCTAAGCTCAATATTCCTTTGGCCATCATAATCTCTTCAATTTCCATTTTCCTCCAACTCTGTTCTACTTGGTTATCTCCTTTTGATGCTCAGTGTAGTCTGCAAAATTGCTTAGTTCTTACTTTACCTTGTCTAACCAGCTTCACATGAATATAATTTTCTCCTCACGTGCATCATCCATTTTGAACCTCTTGTATCCTAATATAGACATGATAAACTATTTTCTTTTCAGCCATAGATTTTGCCTCTTAATCTCTGTCATTGATTTTTCCTCTTCAACCTTACTCAAAACTTGTGCCTAAAATTTTTTTCAATCTTCATCATTCGATCATTATTAAATTTTGTCAGCTGTAGATCTTCATAACAAATTTTTTCTTTATTCTCATAATCTTCTAGATTCGTCTAGCTCATCAACACATGTCAACAATCACATGTTCCACATTATTTCTTCCACTTGGTCAATACCATGATGTTTCAGTGACTTCCTTCTCAGTTAATACCACACTCAATATACACTACACTTACTTGGTGTTCATTATATCTTCTCGGTGTATACTAAGTTCTTCATATACCGATCAAAATAACTTGGACATTCTTGAACTTCAATACTTTACAGAATCAAGCAATACAATAAAATCACTATCATACTATCATAGACTCATCAATAAGTTTCCTAATAAATGCCATATTCATAACTTACCCATACATCTCATCTTCATGCTAATATCTCTTTCCTTCACCAATATTACCCTCTTCAAATGTTTGCAACCATCATGATAAGTACAGTTAAAATTAGTTGACATCAATGACAATATAACAACTGATCTAATTTCTCACATATACTGTAGTATCGCGGTGATCATCTTCACATTCTCCTTTTCTGTTCTCCAAGTAGTTATTCAGTTGTAGTCTAACACTAGGATCCAAATCTTCAATCACAAGCACTCTATGATCCAAAGATCACACCACAATCTTCCGCAACACGCTAACTCACCAAGTCAGCCAAGAACACCAACATGTCACAAGAAAATCACTAAATTCAATCACATAACTCAATGTGATCCAAAAAACTGAATAGAGAATGATCTAGAAATATCAACAATCAACACGAAATACCACAATAGTAACACAAACATCTCTATCTTAGAATTCATTACTATCTCTGCACTGTTCATTAGGAACATTGAACACCAACCTCTATCACTCAAGAAAAATAGCTTGCCAATATCCAAATCATGAACCATTCAAGATGAGAACACGTATCCATGTCCTAAACTTACAACTAGGTTAGAAACCAAATATATTACATCACCAATCCATACCAAACAAAAAATAGAAACATTGTCTCCATTGAAATAACCTGAAAACTATCTTCGGATACTCCAATTATAACATCCTCAAATCATACATTGAACCTCTACAACTTTATCAAGATCAAGTACAAACATTTCTCAACCATCCTACAACTTAGCAACAATTGATCTAAAATACTTTGTCCATACCAAACCAAGACTTCAACTAAGCAAACCAAGAAACTACCAAGATTAAAGAAATATATTGACATCAATGTAAAAACATTAATGCCAGCACATATATGCATGAAATCTCCAACAATATCCCCCTTTAGAATTGATGCAAACATAATATTTAAAAAAAAAATCAATGCACAAAGAAATCATATTAACAATATCCACAATATATCAATCTCTCCTCCTAAGTTTGATACTTCTCCATAGGACTATCTCTCCCTTATTTATCTTATTTTTCACATGGTTATCTCTCTCCCTTTGACATCAATGACAAAGGCACATATATACACTAAGTCAAAGAGGGAAAAAAAAGATCATCTCAAATATTAAGAACATATCGACTACTCCCCCTAAAGAGTAGTCACCAAAAGCATCAATCCAGAATAAGGACAATTATATTAAGATCACTGGACTAGTGCAAATATATGCATCTCTAGCTCTGATCAAGAGGGGCTATCACCCAAATTTTACCTTGGAGATACTCAAAAGAATCCTTAGTCAAGGGCTTCATGAATATATCTAGAATCGTCTCTTCTATAGACACATATTTTAATATGATTTTCTTTTCATTCACCTTATCTTTCAAGAAATGATACTTTATAGATATATGCTTTGTCTCTGAATGCAACACAAAACTCTTTGAAATATTGATAGCACTTGAATTGTCACAATAAATAGATATAGGCTCACCAAAACGTATTTTTATATCTTCCAACATTTGGTTCATACAAAATCCTTGAATACAGTTCATAGAAGAAGCAACATATTCAACTGAAGCGATAGATTGAGATATACAAGTTCATTTCTTACTAGAATAGGCAACTAACTTCTTCCCCAAAAAGAATGCTCCCCATGTAGTACTTTTCTTATCATCCACATTATCTACCCAATCAACGTCAGTGTAACCACATAATGTAAGAGCATTATCTTTATCATACCATAGGTCATAATCCACTATCCCTTTCAAGTATATGAATATCCTTTTAACAACAACATGTGATTCCTTTGGTTCTGCCTAAAATCTTGCAACAATGCAAACAACATTCATTATGTCTAGTCTTGTATGAGTCAAGAATAGTAATCCACTGATCATTGATCTATAACCTTTTTGAGTAGTAGGAGGGGTATCATCATTCTTTGTCAATTTTCAACCAGTAACCATAGGAGTTCCAATAGGTTTAGAATCATCCATTCCAAATATCTTCAATAATTCCTTCACATACTTAGACTGTGATATGAAAATCCCTTTTTCTAATTGAGAAATTTAAAGACCAAGAAATAATTTCATCTCACCTATCATTGAATCTCAAATTCCTTTGCATCTCATCAGTAAAATCCTTACTCAATTTATCATTTCCACCAAAAATAATATCATCCACAAATACTTCAACAATTAAGATATTCTCATGATCAATTTTGAAATAAAAATTAATGTCAATAGATCCTTTGTTAAAACCAAGTTTCAATAAATACTTATCTAACCTTGCATACCAGGCTCTCGATGCTTGTTTCAATCCACACAATGCTTTCTTTAGTCAGAAAATGATGTCATCTTGATTAGTCAAAAGGAAAACCATCTAGCTATTCAATGTATAGTTCTTCCAACTCTCCATTCAAGAATGTGGACTTAACATCCATCTGATATACTTTCAAATCTTTATAAGTAGCATATGCAAGAAATATTCTAACTACTTCAATTATACAAACAAGAACAAAAGTCTCCTCAAAATGAACACCTTCCATCTGTGAATATCCTTTTAAAACCAATCTAGCTTTTTCCTTACCATTTCACCATCTTGATTTAATTTGTTTTTGAAAACCCATTTTGTTCCAATCACATTCTTGTCTTTTGGTTTGGGAACTAAGATCCATGTTTTGTTGTTTTCAATCTATTCCACATCTTCTTTCATTTCCTTAACCCAACTTTCATCTTTGCAAGCTTCATCAATATTTTTAGGGTCAACTTGAGAAATCAAACAAATTTCATTTTTGATTCTAACATTTTTTCCCCTAGTCATGACACCTTGATCTCTATCACCAATAATCTAATTTTTTGAATGATTTAACCTTACATACCTTGGAGTGTTCAAATTTTCTTTTTTAGTAGACTCTTGAGTTTCCACTTCTTCACTGATAACTTCTCCAACCTATTCTACTGATTTATTCTGATTTTGGTTTTGATTTTATACTTGAACAATTTGATTTTATTCTTCATCAGCTAACTCATAACTGCATGAATTGACTTGTTTCCGATAATTCTCACCAAATTTCATATTAGAACTTTCCACTAACTTTCTCAATTGATTGTTAAAACATTTATAAGTTTTTCTCTTTGAAGAATAACTAGGAAAGATACCTTCATCACATCTAGGATCAAACTTCCCTAAATATTCATCTCTCTTGATATAGAATTCACTTTCAAAGATTCTAAAATACTTCACTTTGGGAACATGTCCATACCAAAGTTCATAAGGAGTCTTACCGGTACCATGCTTTATCTGAACTTAGTTCGGAGTGTAGACTACAATGCTTACAACTTCTCTCTAATACATCTGAGGTAAATTTACTTCCATCATCGTAGTACTTGCAATGTCAAGAATAGATTTGTTCCTTCGCTCTCTAATTCCATTCTCTTAAGGGGTTCAAGGAGCTAACATCTGGGGTCAGGGAGCTCACATTTGTCTCCTTATTCTATTTTATCCATAGTAAGAATTAAATTCTCCTAAATTAAACTCTCCACCTCTTTCCGATCTTAAGCATTTCAACTTCAATCTTATCTCAGTCACAACCATAGCCCTAAAAATCTTGAATTTTTCAAAAGATTCAAATAACTCTTTCAAAATGTAACCCATATCATCCTTGAATATTCATCAATGAATAAAATAAAATATTTGTCAACATAATAACTCTTAGTTCTTGTAGGAGAACACAAATGTGTATGCACCAAATCTAACAATCCATTCGAAGAATCTATCTTTCTTTTAAAAATATATTTTATTAGCTTTCCCAACTGACATTCCTTACACATATTATTAGGCTTCAACAATCTAGGTAGATCTCTTACAATATGTGTAGTACTTATCTTCGCAATGTTATCAAAGTTTACATGACAAAGTCTCTTGTGCCACAACCAACTTTTGTCAATTCTAGCAATCAAACATTTATTCTTAATGCTATTCAATTGAAAAATATTATGTATGATCTTGGTTCCTAATGCAATTTCATTTCCAGAGCTTTCTTTGATTATGCACCTCTCATCCTTCAATTCCAACATGTATCCTTTACCAAAGAGCTATCCAACACTCAAAAGATTATTCTTTAAACCTTTGACATATAAGACATCATCAATATTATTCTTACCATCAAGTGTAATCAAACCTCTCCCTTTGATAAAACAAGGATTATTGTCACCAAATCTGACAACACCACCATTATACCTTTCCAATTTCATAAATTTGTTCTTATCTCCAGTCATATTATGTGAGCAACCACTATCTATTACCCATTCATTTGTTATCTCAACATGTGCAGCTAGGGCTTTCTCCTCATTCAATAAAGTAGGATTCTCATCTTTAATAGAAATAAAAATAATCTCTTCTTAACTCTTCTTGGATTCATCATCAATCATACCATCAACAATAGCTAAATAGCATTTCTTGTGATACTTAGAATGAAATTTTCTAAGTTTATACTTTGGTACTCTCACATGACATCTAGAAGCAAAATGACCAATCTTATTGCAGGAAAAACATTTCAAAGGCAACTTCCCTTCATACTTACCTGCACCCTTGGGAACTCTTTTAGCAATTAGGGTTTCTAGCTCTTCCAACTTTATTTCTTCTTCTTAAATCTCTTCCCATTCCTCAGAATATGTAGATCCAAACTTATATGAACTTGAAGAACTCTCACCAGAATCATAATCTGACTTATCCTTAGAAATAGTATCTTTAAATGAAGATTCATACTTAAGAAAGTTATCACAAAATCTAGTCATTTCAAAAGAAGATAACTTACCAACTAGTGAATCTCTTGTCACCCTAGAAAGGGTCATGATCGCTTCAATTGCAACAACTTTGTTATCATAAGAATGAGGCAAAGATCTCTGAATTTTAGAAAGAATCTCATCCTCATCTAGAGTTCCACCAATGCTTCTGATTCCACAAACAAGTTTGGTTATCTTCTGAACATAGGTTTGTATATTTTCATCTTCACTCATCCTCAAGGATTCTAGCTTCCCTTCTAGGCTTTGTGAGTTTTATTTATTTACAATGGCATCTCCTTCATGTAGTGCTTCAAGTTTTATCCATACTTGATGTGCAATTTCCAATTCTAGGACATTTGTGTATTCAACATCTCATAAGGAACTCAACAAGGCTTCCTTGGATCTCATGTTACATTTGAATTTTGTCTTCTCATTAGCAGTAGCAAGTGGAAAATCTACAGGAGGCTTGTAATATTTCTTTGTAACTTCCCAATATTCTTCTCCAATGCATCTCAAGTGTGGAATCATTCTTCCCTTCAATAAAGAGTAATTTGTTCCATCAAATCTCGGATTATCCTTCTTGAAATCTTCCATTCCAGATGTCATGCCCAAAATTTAGGGAAAAACACACAATTTTTTTTTAAGCACAAAAGATGACAAGGTAACTTACTAAGGATCACTCAACACCAAGGAAACACAAAAACCTACACAAGCTAACTCACAAGAGGTATCATGGCATATGTTGGCTTGCCAAAATCCCTTGGTTGTTAATCGTGTTAGTTATCTCAAAACCCTAATTAGGTCTATAAGAAACCCTAACAAACCTCAAGACGAGAAATAATAAAAGAGATAAACAAAATTATAATGAAAAACTTAGAAAATAGTATAAAGTCAAAAGTTGGATCAACACACCTCGAAAGAGTTAAATTAAACTAAAGATTAAATCAAATGCAATCATAACCCTAATGGATCCTAACATGAACTAGGTTACCAACAAGGGTTGAAAACACAAAATATGCTCAATAAAAAAATGATAAAATAAGGTCAACAAAATTACCCTACAAGAAAACCAAGGTTATAAAAATCTTACCTAATAAAGTAAGAAGGTTCAATATTTTAAATTAAAATATTATATTTTCACTTAAAACATAGGGTTCCAAAGTTTATTAATTAATTTAATTTACACATTTAAAAAAATATATAAATACATTAATAATAAATTTTAACAATAAAGCTAAGGGGAAAATAATTTACCTAAGTCCCACCTTGGACAATTAATTAAACTCCCTAGAGTAATCCATTTAAATAATAAAGTCAATTTAAATATTAAATATTAAGTTTATCTCCAACTTTTTATTAAAACTATAATAATATTCAATTAGAAATAAATATTAAACTTTCGATTTAAAATAAAAAAATCTCAAGAATATTATTAAAATAATAAAGTCCATTAATTAACATATATTAATAAATAAAATATATAATTTCCTTCACCATCATTTTAAAATTAATAAAATAATGTTTAATAAGACTTTATTATTTACTTTATAATTGAAAATAACAAAACCCAATAATAATATTAAAATAATAAATAAAATTGAGCAAATAATAATGTCCTCATTTCAAATTTAAGTAAAGTAAAAAAGACAACCAATAGCTGAATATTAAAATCCCACTTAAACAAAAGACAAAATCTGTTTAAAATCTCAACGAATTTAAAAATATTAAATAAATCAGAATTCAAATTAAAGTGATTGTCAAAAGTCAACAATCATTAAATTAAAATAAGACAAGAATTAAAATCTAAACAAAATCTCACTAAATAAATAAAGAATCTCTTTCGGAATCTCAATGAAAATAAAAATAATAAATGAATCAGAATTCAAATTAAAGTGACAGTCAAAATTCAATAGTCGTGAAATTAAAATAAGACAAGGATTAAAATCCAAATATAATCCTGCTAAATAATAAAAGAATCTTTTCAGAATCCCAATGAAAATAAAAATAATAAATAAATCAGAATTCAAATTAAAGTGACTGTTAAAAGTCAACAATCATTAAATTATAATAAAATAGAGATTAAATTTTAAACAGAATTTAATTAAAACTTAATTAAAAATTAAAATTCAAAATGGCTCCAAAAAGCCAACCCTAACTCTAATTCAAAATTAGGGTTAGGTTAAGAATAAAACATCTACCAAAACCCTAATCTCTCATTTGATAATTGTAGGTTTGGTAAATAGCAAGAAGAAGATGAAGATATTCAAGTTTTGTATACACATAAGTATACATGTGTGTATATACACACCAAGGGGGTGTATATACATACATATATATTTATCTATATATACTCTTCCAAAATCAACAAGAGGAAAGATATAGAATAACCAAGTCTGTTCTTTTTTTATAAATATCAATATTAAAAATGTATTCAAATGGGGTATATGCATCTATGTATATATACATAAGTGTATATACAAGACTTTTTATTTTGAACTCACATGATATGAAAATGAAATAATATCTAACATAGACTATTAGAAGCAAATCTACATCATTTTTTTTTCTTTTTCAAATAAATACTTGAAGTAAATTTTGACTACATAGGGAAGAGATTAACAATCATAAGAAAATCTAACTTTTTGTTGCATATGGGAAGATAAACCAACAAGATTTTTTTACATTCAAAGTATAAAGAATCTTCATTTTTACATTTTCTTACTTTAGAAATACATAGAAAATTATGGAGAATATTTCACATTCAAGTACAAACTTTTACAAGCATTCATCATGTATTTAGGCATTTACATGGCCTTTTTACACTACTTTTTACACATAGCCTTTAGCCCTTTTCACATCATAAAAATCTGCAAGTAGTAAATGACAAAATCTTCTTTCCTTCAGCAAAATGAACAAGCTCTTCAAATAAAAATCTGCAAAAAGATTAAACCACTTAACCATGGAGGCTTACCTCCCAACCTAGGCCATAACATGGCCACCCCTGAGCTTGGGGAAACAAAAATGGATGAGGGTAACAAACAAGCTTCAACACACATATGTCATAAAAACTAGTAAGCACATAAACACATAAAATTTCCATCGCAAGGATATTCACACAATGGATCACCTTGGACCCATAAAATGGGTGAAGGTGGAAAGTACCTAAGTAGGAGAAGCCATTCAAAAGTAAAACTATGCTCTCAACAAGACCCAAAATCCATAACCATTGCCTTCACAAGGCCATAACAAAAAGTACCAACCCTTTCATTTCCTTTCACAAAATAAAACCCTTCCATTTTTTTTCACAAAATACAACCCTTCCATTTCCTTTCACAAAATATAACCCTTATGACCCCCAAATAAGTATAAAATAAGAAGAGCAATATAGAGCCCATACATCCATGCCTCATTCCCTTCCTCCTTGAGGAAGGACTCTATACTAAATTGGAATTCCCAACTTAAGCCCTTCACCCATCAAGGCTCTCTTCCCTCTCAAGGGTGAGTTTGGCCTTGCACACCCCAATAAAAAAAAACACTAAAAAAAAATGACCGAATAAACACTTAACAAGAAGCCATAAAAAGAAGCATGAAACTTCACAAAACTATTACAATAACATAACAAATAAATTTTCATTTAACATACAAGAAAAAGAAAGAGTCTTCCATGACAAGGCCACCAACCTTACTCCAAGCTATGACAAAAGAGGGTTGAGAAGAGCTTCCTTTCCTACAATCCTTCCTTCCTTTCTATGTCCACCAAAACCTGCTAAGTCCACTAGAAGTCTCCAAAATTGGAGAGTGGAAAATCAACCTACCAAATTCCTCTCCATTCCACTAAAAAAGAAAACCCTACCTAAACTCAAAGATGATTGGGCACACTCTCCAAGGGTTCTCTCTCGAACAAGAGAGAAATTGAAAATTGCAAAGAGAAGAATACATGACACACTTTCCAATTTCGTCACATTCTAAAAAGATATTTTTAGAAGAGGCAAAAATGGGATAAAAACATCCTATTGGTCAAAATTTGACCCCCAACCTAAGGTACACCTATGAGGTTATCTTATTTTAACTCTAACTAACCCTTAGGGCTATTTTTAACCTCTCAAAAGTCCACTAAGAGTTGACCCATAAAATTTAAAATAAGATTCCCTCCCAAGGCTCAACAACCAAGATACCTAACCTTGGGAAACTAAAAGGTGACTCAAAGGTGGAAGACAACTAATAAATAATGCACTTGGCCATGCCAACTCACAATCACATCTGTCAATTGACACCACATAAAGTTACAACACATCACTACACGCATGGCATGCCAAGTAGACATTAATTTAAAATAAAAATAAACACAATCTAAATAATACATTCAAACATCACTTTACAATATTATTATATTACAACAAGGTTATTTCTCCCTTTGGAGTTAACCTTGGCTTTACAAGATTTTTTACATGCATCAATCTTTAATTTCCCCTCATTTTAATTCCATGGTCAATTTTCCTATACACTAGATAAAAATATCAGTAGCTCATGAAAAATCAAATGACATATTTATATAAATAACACCATACATAATCACACTCAAATACATTATATAATCCAACTGCATCCACACTATACCACAAGAAATTCACTTAATCTTAAAAATACATTTCTTAATTTCAAATCAAGTTAATACAAGAACACATTAATATATTAATTAACTCAACTCATTAACCATGATCATCTCACATAAACTCTACTTGCATCCACATGAAACTAAAACATAATATTCTAAATTAAATAATTCATCAAATACCATAATCATCAAGACCTAAAAATCAAAGCATGGAAATACCTCCTAAATCATCATAAAATCTAACTATATTTCACAACATCATATGAAATTCACTTTTCACAAGAATGCATTTTACTCAAAATCTATTAAATTTCTATATCATGGTATTCCAAAAAAATACATCTATCACAAATAACCTAAATCATTTACATACAATATTTCATCTGATTCACATTTCTCGCATCAATAGAACATCAAAGCGTAATACTCAAAATTTCCTTCACCATGAAATATCTAGAAATACAATAGTCACAAGCATACCAAAATCCCTTTCATAATCAAGATAATATTAACATTTCAATTGAATTCGTAATCACTTTGAATTACATTTCTTGAATCAATAATCAAAGCATAATACTTAAAAATCTCTTTCTTAACATCAAGACCTAAAATCAACTTCTTATTAATTCACATCTCAACCTAATATAAATTCAAATAGTCATTTTTATATGCATTCATATCTAATAGTAACATTTCAATATTCCTTGAGAGTACATTGTACCTACTAAATTCTTGACTCAACGCACCTTTCCTACTACATTACTTCTAGAAATTACATATACCTAGAAAATAATCTTTTATTTTGTTAGAATTTACATCTTAATGCATTATAATATAAATTGCATGTTTCCCATTCAAACACCTCAAAAGATGCACTCAATTTCTCTATAGTAAGAAAATTAGTTGAATTCATTTAGCCCTTAAGCAAACATAGTGCATCCTAGAAACATTGACATGAGTACATAAGAAACATTAAAAAGAGTACATCACAAAACATTGGTCAAGCCTCTATCCATCAGAATACAAATCCATAATGCATCAACATCACTTATCTAATTACTGAGTCCATAATGCAAAAGAATAAATACAATGACAAGACTGGGGTAGGGTCCCTCAATACACCCATCATGACCCCAAAGGTAACCTCATGATTAATGCAAGACAAAGTTGAACAAGGTGCATCTCACGATGCCATCATAAAAAAATAATGTGGATAACAATCACTGCATTCTCAGGTTTGACTCATCCCTATCTCTAAGGGTCACCAGAATATGATCCAAGACCACACCCTACGTCTCCAAGTTCACGCAAGGCATTGAAAATAAGCTCCAAAAATAATCCTCTTGGCGGATTCACCCTCACATGGGGCCAACATTACCTTTCCCTTCAAGTGTGATAGTCTAAACGACACCATCATGATGTTTGTGCTAAGAGGAAAATGAGGGAGGCACTACATCATCCCCCCCCAAGGACTACGCTTACTCTTGGAAGCCAACAAGAAAAGCTAAAGGAAATGCTACATGTTCGTGGTCCAACTATCTTAGGAAAAAGAATACTTACCAGACCCCCCCCCCCCCCCCCCCCCCCCAAACATAAAAATTTTGATCAATCAGTTTGACAACTGCAAAAGTGAGTCATTCTATACAAGGGGGTGTCAACAAAACTCACAAAACCCTACAATCACGGACTCAAATTAAAAAGGAGCACACATCAACACAATGTCTTCACTATAAATTGTCTATATCTACCTCAAATACTCCACCATGAGAACCCCAAAAGCTAACACTTCCCTCTAAGCTATCCCCAAGGTCGAAGCACCGAGAGCTTCCAAGTCATTAACTCAAGAACAAGGAATAAAATCCTCTTATCAAGTTGCACTCTTTTGAGGAATACTACATCCGACTCCAGTGTATCAATGGATACAATTCAAAGGATTTCCTCACATAAGAAAGAGCACTCCCAAAATAGGGCCTAATAGTGCACTCCTTCCATTAATAGGGATAAATAGAGAATCTTAAAAGAATTCCAAGAGTAGGATAATTATTTTTCCATAATGATGAGTGGTCAATTATCCTTGTGGAATAGGATCTCTTACCCCACAGTATCTTAGTCCTACCGCAAGGAGGAAAAAGAGTTTGGATAAGGGATGACCTCAAAACACTTATCCTCAAACCCCAAGCTTTATACAAAAGATAAGCCTAAGGTTTTGTTACTTTCAAGTCAAGCCTAGGATTACCTCCAAACAAGTCTTCCTCTAAATGCCCCCCAATTAATAGCATGGATTTTTCACCAGAGGGAACAACTTAATTGATAAGATAGCATGACTAAAACATAACCTAAAGAATGTTATCACCACCAAAATCAGGGCCATCAAGACCCACCAAATGGATCAAAACTCCAAAGTGGTCTAAGTCGCACCTAACAATTCACTAAGCCATGCTAAGAAGAGGAACTCTCCTAGTTTCCAAAATACATCAAGGGATCAAGGAGGGTTTCCATAAGCATACATGATAGATCCATCATAGAAAATAAAGGTTCATATGCCCTCATGTAAGCCATAAAAAGACTTAAACCCAAGTGGCATTACCTCAATAATACACATAACTTATCCAAATGAGGTCTTCTCAACCTCCAACCATTGATTAGTGTCACAATCCAACTATAGCCTTCACTACCTTGGTATGGTCTAACCAATATCGGTTTCAAAGAAAGAAGTAGCTCTCACACAAGGGAAAATTGTGATCTACACTTCTAGATAACAACAAATCTCAGCATGCTCCCACTAAGATACAGACCTGCACCACATCTATACTATTATAAAGGCACATTATAGTGTGTCCTTCCTGGTGTTCCCCCTTTGTACATACTGCCAAAGATCCTCAATAAATTAGGTAGAGTCACAAACATAAGACTGACCAACAAGTTAAAAACATTTGGAATAGTCACCAAGAACCAAAAGAAAGGTAAATCTTCATGAGATATCTATTAATTTTAATAATAAATTAAAAAAATGAGCTCAATTCAACAATAAATGGAATGTGTCATAAGTCATAGAAAGATAGATTTGGCGACTATTTCTAGGCATAAGAAATAACCAAAATATGCTAGCCCGCATAACATGAGGAAAGTTCCTCTATAAAAGACATGCGAGATGAAATGAATAAAAATAAATCAAGGAGTTATTCACAAAAAGTTGCGACATAAGTCAATCATGTAAGAGGGAGGATTCACCATAGAACACTGAGGGTACCACTTCACAATCAACCTTTGAGATCATAACTACCACATATGGTTCATGGTTGCAAGCATTACTATAATACTGATATCTGCAACAATATACTATTCCTTACAATATTCTCTTCCACCTTGATGCAAAAACCTTCTTAATGAGGTAAAATAAGTTAGAAGAATGCCTTCGACCACTTCTCACAAAAGAAGATAAAACTACTCAAAATCATAACATGAACCTCGAAATATCATAAGGGGTCCTCTATGTGCTCTAGGAAAATATTTGAATTCCCCATGAGGTTATTCCCATAGCTAGGATACACACAACTTACTCTACAACCCCAGAATAGGCTTCTGCATAAGACATCATTCAAAGGTGTGGTAGAAATCTCCACACTACATAATGACCAAAAAATTCATCTACACAAAAGGTATCATAGAATGGGTGGAGGGGTAAAAGTATTATTCACCAGATCATAATGGTTCCACAAAAAATAATAAGTCAATAAGATATAGCACCTCCACAACAACAATACACCTTTCATCAAAAGATCAAGACAACCATGAACATACCATTACCAAAGATCTTTCTTACTCTCTCTCGAGTCATGACCCCAAGGCCCTAATCAAAACAAACTCAACACATTCTCATGGTTCCATATTGATATAAACTAATAAATCCACCACATGATAGCACAAGGAGAAACTTAACAGGTTCTCATACCAAGCATGGACACCAATTTTTTTTGTGACTGCACACAGTCATGCTAGCAAGCGAACCGCTATAGGGCTACCAAGAGAAATGAAGGTCTCAATAACATACACCAACCACCATGTCATGCCTAGTGGCATCACTACCACCATCACCAAGAATATCACACTACATACCACAATAAAATTTCTATAAACTCAATCTAAAAGTATTTTTCATGCATTCGAGAAAACGCTCCTTCCTAAACCACAAGTTAGGTGTGTTAGTTTTCTCGAAAAGCCCCAAGTTGCAACACAAGGGCACCCAAGCTACAGGTCAACTAAAAGCTTACAATACTATAAGCACAAGAGCACACATCATTGATATTATAGAGAAAGTGCATGGAATCGATCAAGTACCTACCTCTGAGGTAGTTACTATATTCCATTCTTGGGTCAAGAGTTGTTCAGGAAGGGGGAACATCTCAATTTCCTTCCAGTATCCACAAACTCCCTACTCCACTTCCTCACATGCCGAGAAGCATATCTAAGACCTTTCCACATCTACGCACTTGTCACGCTCAAAGAGGCATCCTACAAATACAAATACAAAGGTGAAACGCAATGGCTTAAGGTTCCAAGCTTTGAAACTTGGCTCTCATACCAACATGTCATGCCTAAAAATTAAGGCAAAACACACAATTTTTTTTTAAAGCACAAAAGATGACAAGGCAACCTACTAAGGACCACTCAACATGAATGAAACACAAAAACCTACACAGGTTAACTCACAAGATGTATCATGGCATGTGTTGGCTTGCTAACATCCCTTGATTGTTAACTGTGTTAGTCATCTTGAAACCCTAACTAGGTCTCTAAGAAACCCTAGCAAGGTTCAAGACGAGAAATAATAAAAGAGATAAACAAAAGGAAAATAAAAAACTTAGAAAATAGTATAAAGTCAAAGGTTGGGTCAACACACCTCCAAATGGTTAAATTAAACTAAAGATTAAATCAAACACAATCGTAACCCTAATGGCTCCTAATGTAAACTAGGTTATCAACAAGGGTTGAGAATGCAAAATATCCTCAATAAATAAATTGATAAAATAAAATTAACCTACAAGAAAACTAAGGTTATAAAAATTTACCTAATAAATTAATAAGGTTCAATATTTTAGATTAAAATATTATGTTTTCACTTAAAACATAAGGTTCCAAAGTTTTTAATTAATTTAATTTACACATTTAAAAAACCATATAAATACATTAATAATAAATGTTAACATTAAAGCTAAGGGGGAAATAATTTACCTAAGTCCCACCTTGGACAATTAATTAAACTCCCCTAGAGTAATCCATTTAAATAATAAACTCAATTTAAATATTAAATATTAAGTTTATCTCCAACTTTTTATTAAAAATATAATAATATTCAATTAGAAATAAATATTAAACTTTAAATCCAAAATAACAAATCTCAAGAATATTATTAAAATAATAAAGTCCATTAATTAACATATATTAATAAATAAAATATTCAATTTCTATCACCAACATTTTAAAATTAATAAAATAATATTCAATAAGGCTTTCTTATTTAGTTTACAATTGAAAATAACAAAACCCAATAATAATATTAAAATAATAAATAAAATCCAACAAATAATAATGTCCTCATTTCAAATTTAAGTAAAGTAAAAAAGGCAACCAATAACTGAATATTAAAATTCCACTCAAACAAAAGATAAAATCTACTTAAAATCCCAATGAATTTAAAAATATTAAATAAATCAGAATTCAAATTAAAGTGATTGTCAAAAGTCAACAGTCATTAAATTAAAATAAGATAAGGATTAAAATCTAAACAGAATCTCACTAAATAAATAAAGAATCTCTTTCAAAATTTCAATGAAAATAAAAATAATAAATAAATCAGAATTCAAATTAAAGTGACTGTCAAAAGTCAACAGTCATTATATTAAAATAAGACAAGGATTAAAATGCAAATAGAATCTTGCTAAATAATAAAATAATCTTTTCAGAATCCCAATAAAAATAA
The DNA here is from genome assembly GCA_027943335.1 of Chamaecyparis obtusa. Lineage (NCBI taxonomy): Eukaryota > Viridiplantae > Streptophyta > Pinopsida > Cupressales > Cupressaceae > Chamaecyparis > Chamaecyparis obtusa. The sequence continues at coordinate 296,514 of BSBK01000269.1, read as the reverse complement.
AACTAATAAATAAATCAAAATTCAAATTAAAGTGACTGTCAAAAGTCAATAGTCATTAAATTATAATAAAATAGAGATTAAATTTTAAAAAGAATATAATGAAAACTTAATTAAAAATTAAAATTTAAAATGCTCCAAAAAGACAACCCTAACCCTAATTCAAAATTAGGGTTAGGTTAAGAATAAAACATCTACCAAAACCTTAATCTCTCATTTGGTTATTGTAGGTTTGGCAAAGAGCAAGAAGAAGATGAAGATTTTTAAGTTTTGTATACACATAAATATACATGTGTGTATATACACACCAAGGGTGTGTATATACAAACATATATATTTATGTATATATACTCTTCCAAAATAAACAAGAGGAAAGATAGAGAATAACCAAGTCTATTCTTTGTTATAAACATCAATATTGAAAATGTATTCAAATAGGGTATATACATCTAAGTATATATACAAATATATATATGTAAGTGTATATACAAGACTTTTTAGTTTGAACTCACATGATATGAAAATCAACACATATCTAACATAGATTATTAGAAGAAAATCTACATCATTTTTTTATTTTTCAAATAAATAATTGAAGTAAATTTTGGCTACATAGGGAAGAGATTAAAAATTATAAGAAAATCTAACTTTTTGTTGCACATGGGAAGACAAACCAACAAGCTTTTTTTTGCATTGAAAGCATAAAGAATCTTCATTTTTACATTTTCTTTCTTTAGAAATACATAAAATTTATGGAGAACATTTCACATTCAATTACAAATTTTTACAAGCATTCATCACGCATTTAGACATTTACATGGCCTTTTTACACTACTTTTTACACATGGTTTTTAGCCCTTTTTACAACATAAACTCTAACAAGTAGTAAATGACAAAATCTTCTTTCTTTCAACAAAACCAACAAGATCTTCAAATAAAATTATGCGAAAAGAAACCACTTGACCATAGAGGCTCACCTCCCAACCTAGGTCATTACATGGCCACCCCCGAGCTTGGGGAAATAAAAATGGATGAGGGTAAAAAATAAGCTTCAACACACATACACCATAAAAACCAGCAAGTACATAAACACATAAAATTCTCATCCTAAGGATATTCACACAATGGATCACCTTGGACTCATAAAAGGGGTGAAGGTGGAAATTACCCAAGTAGCACAAGTCATTCAAAAGTAAAAACTATGCCTTCAACAAAGCCCAAAATCCATAGCCATTGCCTTCACAAGGCCATAACAAAAAGTACCAACCCTTTCATTTTCTTTCACAAAATACAACCCTTCCATTTTCTTTCACTGTTGGCAAGTTGACTACACTGGTGTATATGACTTAGTATAGTGTTGTCATTATGGCAAAAAAGTCATATAGTCGTTTGGAGTCAGCGCACTTGATGAGAAGATCAGAAATTGGCTAAGTGTTGAAGACTGGATAGTGCATAGAGTACCTGAAGCTCAGAGCATCAACGCACGTGCGTACGACCAAGTTATGGTATGCGCCCTAGAAGATAAGTTGGTTAGAGTCTATTCATGCTTAGTTTATGAGCTCATGATCAGATATGCAGGTGTGACAAAGTTATAGATAGTTGAAGTTACACAGCCAGTGTGTGCCAGAGAAGAATAGAGTAAGCAGCTGACTATTGCCATTTTGATTTGCGGTTATATTATTATGTTGTAAAGGGCATGAACCTATTGTAATTAGGTTGATGATATATAATTATGTTTGTTTGTAAACACGCTTGAGCCAATTCAATTGGAAGTATTGTATGTAATCGATTAAAGGGCCGACCTAGTTATTTGTTTTGTATGCGCATATAAATAAGAGATGCACCCATTGTAATTGATATAGAGTTGAGATAAGTAGAGCAGAAGTGTGCAAAGAGTTGATATGATGTATTTGAGCTTTGCAAGAGGTCAAAGCATTAGCGCATCAAAGGAACTAATCAGAAAACTAGTGTCACAGTGATAGTTCATCTAGTAGATATAGTGTGTATCTAAGATCAGAAGGTTGCAGCCTTCACCACTTGAGCAGTGAGCTCTAGGATAGTGTGTCCACACCCCTAATAGGGTTTATTGTAAAAGACTCCTAACAGGGTCTGACCCTTGACAAGGTCTAGTGTACTAAACATATTGTAAAGCAACTCCTAACAGGGTTAAGGATCTTCTAACAAGGATCATAAAACACTAGTACAAAATATTAGTGGGTGTCAATTCCCACCAGGATTTTTTACCTATTTGGGTTTCCTTGTAACCATATTTGTGTTATGTGTTGATTTCATGTTTCATGTTTATGTGGATGTTCATTTCAGTATTTGAGTATTCAAGTTCAGTTTAAGATTAAGTAAAAAGATAAATTACAGTGAACACTGATTCACCCCCCCCTCTCAGTGTTCCCATTCCTAACAATTGGTATCAGAGCTCTGGTCCTTAGCAAAGAAATTTAGCCACTTGAGGGGATCATGGACAAAGCATAAATGAAATATCTGAAAATAAATCTTGAAGCTGCTCTTGAAGACCTGGATAGATCTAAAAAAGAAATTGAAGAACTTAAAGAAAAAGTCAGTAATGCTCAAGCAGTCATCAAAAGGCTAAGAAAAGATTTGAAAGAATGCTATACCAGTGATTTAGGGATTATGGTCAAAAATATCAATGAAGAAAATTCATCCCTGAAAGAACAAATTGAAGAATTGGATGATAAGCTAACCAACAATCAAGATGTCTATGATGAATAGATCAAAGAGAACCTTCAACTGAATGAAGAATTAAGACAAGAAAACATGGAAATCTTGGAGCTAGGGAACAACAAGTAAAGTTTGGAATCTAAATTAAAAGAGGCAAAGAATCACATTGATAAATTGCACACTAGTTCTGATTTGATAGAATCTCAGTTGTATGCAAAAAGACTTAAAGGAGATACTAGCTGCATTGGATACAATGAAGCACAAAATTAGATTGACAATATGAGAGCAAGGATGAAAGCACAAAATGACTCTACTAATACTAAGAAGATTGAAGATCAAACTAAAGATAACGTTGAACCACCTAAGAATGAGCGCAAGATAGTAAACCACACTTGTTATGCATGTAACAAGCATGGACATATAGAAAGGAACTGTACAGAGGTAAGACCTTTCAATGGTTATTGTTATTCATGCAATAAATTTGGTCATAGAGCTATGAATTGTAAGAAAAGTCAGAAAAACAAGACTTAGTATAATCAGAGAAATCAGAACCAGTCAAATGTAAGAAGCTCTTAGAATGTTACATGTCAGATATGTAACTATAATGGTCACTCTGGAAGACAATGTAAAATGGTGACCCATGTCAATGCGTCGAGGAATATAATGCCTCTAGTCATTTGTCACTCTTGTAACAAGGCTGGACACATCTCAAAGTTTTGTAGATCAATGATGCAAGGTCAAGAAAGTCCTAAAAAGCCCAAAGAACCAGTATTGGATCCCGAAGGAGAAGTCAAGTTTGTAAAATCTTCAGAGGATGTGAGCTTGATTTGGTAAGAAGAAAAGACGGATAAGGTTGATGAGAATGTTTTGGATGCATCCACAGTCGATGCACCCTCTACATCTAGATGAATGGCCCTCAGGGTCATAGAGGGAGCTAATTTATCTCTAAACCTCTGCACGACCGGTATACTCACCCTCGAGTATGCGCCTTTGGACTTAAGCTTTTGGAGACTAGCAGAACCTATGTGCAAGAGCGCACTAGCTGATTGTTTGAAGAATGAAAGTTATAAATTTTTAGTGACAACTTGGTTTATGTGACAAGCTTTAATGGTAAAATTTCTACTTTAAAGTACACAAAAGTTAGCAGATCACTCATTGCATTCGAATTCAGAGCGATTGGAGAGAAGAGGAGCCCTAGTATTTGATAGGAAAGGATTGGAGATTTATTCATCAGCAAAGCAATGTATTTGATTGGTTGCGCAAGCCCTAATCTATCACACTGATTCATAAATCTTTGAGATCATTTGGAAAGTGATATACAAGTAAGTAATAGCTACTCCTATTGTATTTGATGTGGTGAAGAAGAAGAGATATGTGTTTAAAAGACATCCGTTCAAGTCCACATTAGACAACCTAGAAGGTGCATTCTCCTGCACTCCCATGGGTGTTATGCATGTGGAAGATATTAGGGTATACATATACTGGAAGAAGGAACCAATAGGTTTGGATAGAATAAGAGGGCACATGGAAACAATGATGAAACCTGATAAAACCTTCATGGATGAGTATGCACAGTGGAATAATCATCCTATAGTTGAATATGCGACTACATATGACTTCTATGAGTCCGAATGGATAAAGATTCTACTTAGCAGAATTAATGATGACCTATTTTGGATAGGTGAAGTGCTGGTTAGGATTATAGGTGACCTAATTCATGAGATGACAAGCCTCTCAAAGATAGGCGTCATCCTTCCAGCGAGCAAGGATGTAAGAAAAATTGTTGAGCAAACATGCAAGTCGAGAAGTGCTAGGTGTGGAATGACTATAGAACATATTGAGCAAGATGACATCAAATTGATGTCCATGATATTGGGATACAGGTTCCAACACACCAGCAGGGTGAACAATGTGTCTGCGGCCATAATTCTTGTAGCAATAAGACTTGTGAAAGAGAACAGAGAGTTCAATTTGTTTGAGATCCTGCACGCACAACTAATAGACAACATTGAGGCCATCAAAGATGACAAGACCAAGATATTTAGGTTTGGATCCCTAATTATCTATATGTACTTCCATAGTGTTGGAAAAGTGTCTGATTTGTATCTAGACAAATCTATTTCCACAATGCCACAGATATCTCCCAAGGCATGTACTGAGAGTACATTGAAGGACTACATGACATTGGAGTTGAAGATATTCAGGGTTAAAATGCAGATGAGGTATAGAATACCAGAGAGTATTGTTGAGAAATACAAGGACAACATTTGTTTTATGGTAGAGATAGATGTAACTTGTATGGAAGTAGTTAAGACAAGAACAAAGTGGATTCATCCACTTGGATATGAGGTTGATGAACAAGTCCTAGAAGAATATGCACAAGTATTGCTATCAACCCCTAAAGACCCTAATGACCTAGATGGGGAGCTTATGAAGAGAAAACAAGAGAAGTAGATGCTGTATTGAACAACACAGCAACAAAAAGAAAAGTTTCCAAGGTTACTTCAGAGATCTTGAGAATCCATGGTGTATCATAAGAAGACTTAGACAAAGAAAGGGAAGAGAAGATTTCTTTGGAAATAGAGAGTGCAACAGTAGTAAAGACAAAATTTGAGGATCCAAAGTTGAAGAAGGTGAAAATAGAAAAATTAGATGATGAGAAGGATAAAACTAATGTTACTCCTGCGCCCACAGTAACAGTTGACCTTACTAGTCCTCCAGAGTATAAGGAAATGCCCAAGAGGAAGAAATAGATTATCACCAATCATCCATCCTCGCAAGTAACAAGGAACATAAAGAATACCCAAGCACCTCTCGAAGTAAGTTTCAGACCTAGTCTTAGTGTGTTGAGTACAAGAATCATTAATGAAGGCATGATAGGTCAAGTAGGGAAGTTCTATGAAAAGTATAGTGAAATTGACAGGTCGGAGATTCATGGAATGATTTTCAAACATATGTTGAAGTTCAAGAAAATAGTCTTAGAACTAAAGACTACGATTCCTGATAATGTGTGGAACATCTTGGAGTTCCTAAAGAGACAAGCAATAGAAGAAGATCTGAGAATAAGAGAGAAGATCCTAGATGAGAGTTTACTAGTATGTTCCTTAGAGGAGAAAAATTTGTTGTTAGAATTGGCGAAGCCACATCTTAGAACTAAGTCAAGGACCTTGCACATAATGGACAAGATCTATGAATTGGTTGCAAAGGAAACAAAGAAAGCCTTTGAGAAGGTCTTCATGAATAGGAACATGTATCCAGCTACTGGGCCCACATCTCAAGTACCCACAAAGGATGAAAAAGAGTTAGAAACCATAAATGTTCCATCTATAGGTCCACTAGATTTAGCGCATACAGTTGATGCATCCATAGAGGTAGATAAGTCTATGCCCATGTCAGAGACATTCAAGGATGACTCAATTTTTATTGATAATGTAAAAGTCACTATGGCGGCCACAGACATGGATTTGGACAAGTTTGAAGAAGCCTTTGTAAGAACATAAGAGGCTGAGACTCTATGTGGTAACACTCCTCCCAAGAAGCAAGAGGAAGTACGAATAGAAGACATAATAGGAAAGGAAGAAGAAGAGAAGGAGGAAGAAGAAGAGAAAAAAGAGGAAGAAGAGGTAAAAGAAAGTGAGCAAATAGATGAGCCATCTTTTGACATGCTAGTTAAGGTAAAATAGGAAGTAATGGATAACACTCCTATCTCTCCATTGCCTTCTATATCATTGTTGTCAAGATTGACACCAGACACAACTAGCCTGGATTCTTGGGGAGAAGAAGACTTGATCAAGATTAGTGTCCTAGCTATGGAAAAATTCAAGGAGAAACAAGTAATGAGGAATCCCTTATTTGTTGATTCAGTGAACTTATTGAATAACCTGCTACCTTTAGACAAGAAAGTGTCTAAGGTTAGTACAGTTGATGATGTTAGCAACATCCTCACAGCCTTTAAGACTAGTTTTTCCAGCTTGGAATAATTTGCATCTCAAGTTGTAGAAGAGAAGTACATGAAGAAAAGGCTAAGTGAATTGGTCAGTAACTTCTCACTTAACCTCAGTTCACTCAAAGTTGGACAAGCAACCTTGAAAGAGTTTGCAAAAAAAGGAAGAAAACTCATTGCTGACTGTATGGATCAGGAAAAGTTAACTGATGCCCATTTCAAGAAGATTCAAGAGGCAAAAGCTATGATAGAGAAAGTAAAGAAATCAGTGAAAGACCCATCCACTGATATAAATATGTGCAATAATGTATATCAAGGACAAATTGACAAGATTGAGAAGGCAGAAAAGGAGATGTCAAAAATAAGGGCTAGGTAGACTCAGCTTAGAAATACTCTTGCACCCTCACTAGATATACTAAATTAGAATATCAATGGTGACATATGATCATGGTCCCAGCATAGATTTGGAGAATATGGAGAAGCTACAGTATGCTCTATGCACCCATCTCCAGATTGTAAATTCATTGATCACATTTTGGAAGAAAGAGATCCAAAACTTGCAGATAACATATCCAGATGTTCTCTCATAGTAAGTATTTGTGGATACAGTTTTGAAGCACCTTTGTCATTAATGTCAAAGGGGGAGTGTGTATAGAATATGGTTTATAAATATGTATAAGGGAGATATAAGATAGAAGTTTTTTGTATTAAGGAATAGTTAGCAACTTTTCCATATTCCTTTGTTTCCATCAATGACAAAGGGGGAGATTGTTGGAAAGTTGACTACACTGATGTATATGACTTAGTATAGTGTTTTCATTATGGAAAAAAAGTCATATAGTAGTTTGGAGTCAGCGTACTTGATGAGAAGATAAAAAATTGGCTAAGTGTTGAAGACTAGACAATGTACAAAGTATCTGAAGCTCAGAGCATCAACGCACGTGCGTACGACCGAGTTATGGTATGAAGCCTAGAAGATAAGTTGGTTAGAGTCTATTCATGCTTATTTTATGAGCGCATGATCAGATATGAAGGTATGACAAAGTTACAAATAGTTGAAGTTACACAGCCAGTGTGTGCCAGAGAAGAACAAAGTAAGCAGATGACTGTTGGCATTTTGATTTGCGGTTATATTATTATGTTGTAAAGGCCATGCACCTATTGTAATTAGGTTTCCAAAATATAATTATTTTTATTTATAAACACACTTGATCCCATTCAATTGGAAGTGTTGTATGTAATCGGTTAAATGACTGACCTAGTTATTTGTTTTGCATGTGCATATAAATTAAGAGATGTGCCCATTGTAATTGATACAAGAATTGATATAGAGTTGAGATAAGCAGAGAAGAAGTGTGCGAAGAGTTGATATGATGTATTAGAGCTTTGCAAGAGGTCAAAGCATCAACACATCAAAGAAATTGATCAGACAAGTAGTGTCAAAGTGACAATTCATCCAACAGATATAGTGTGTATCTGAGATCAGAAGGTTGTAGACTTCACCACTTGAGTAGTGAGCTCTAGGATAGTGCATCCACACCCCTAATAGAGTTTATTGTAAAAGACTCCTAACAGAGTCCAACCCTTGAAAAGGTCTACTATACTAAACATATTGTAAAGAAACTCCTAACATGGTTAAGGATCTTCTAACAAGGATCATAAAACACTAGTACAAAATATTAGTGGGTGTCAATTCCCACCGGAGTTTTTACCTATTTGAGTTTCCTCATAACCATATTGGTGTTATGTGTTGATTTCATGTTTCATGTTTATGTGGATGGTCATTTCAGTATTTAAGTATTTAAGTTCAGTTTAAGATTAAGTAAAAAGATAAACTACAATGAACACTAATTCACCCCCTGTCTCATTGTTCCCATTCCTAACATTCACAAAATACAACCCTTCCATTTTCTTTCACAAAATACAACCCTTATGACCCCCAAATAAGTATACAATAAGAATGACAACATGGAGCCCATACATCCATGCCTCATCCCCTTCCTCCTTGAGGAAGGACTCTAAACTAAATAAAGATTCCCAACTTAAGCCCTTCACCCATCAAGGCTCTCTTCCCTCCCAATGGTGAGTTTGGCCATGCACACTCCAATAAAAAAACACTAAAATAAAATCAGCAAATAAACACTTAACAAGAAGCCATGAAAACAAGCATGAAGCTTCACAAAACCATTACAATAACATAACAAAGAAATATACATTTTACATACAAGAAAAAGATAGAGTCTTCCATGAAAAGACCACCAACCTTACTTCAGGCTATGACAAAAGAGGGTTGAGAAGAGCTTCCTTTCCTACAATCTTTCCTTCCTTGCTAAGTCCACCAAAACATGCCAAGTCCACTAGAAGTATCCAAAATTGGAGAGTGGGCAATCAACCTACCAAATTCCTCTCCATCCCACTAAAAAGGAAAACCCTACATAACCTCAAAGATGATTGGGCACAATATCCAACAGTTCTCTCTCCAACAAGAGAGAAATTCAAAATTACAAAAAGAGGAATACATGACACACTTCCCAATTTTATCACATTCTAAAAAGACATTTTTATAAGAGGGAACAATGAGACAAAAAACATCCCATTGGTCAAAATTTGACCTCCAACCCAATGTACACCTATCGGGTTATCTTATTTTAACCCTAACTAACCCTAGGGCTACTTTTAACCTCCCAAATGTCCACTAAGAGTTGATCCATGAAATTTAAAATAAGATTCCCTCCCAAGGATCAACAACCAAGATACCTAACCTTGGAAAACTAAAAGGTGACTCAAAGGTGGAAGACAACTAATAAACAATGCACTTGGCCATGCCAACTCACAATCACATGTGTCAATTGACACCATATAAAGTTACAATACATCACTACACACATGGCATGCCAAGTAGACATTAATTTAAAATAAAAATAAACAAAATTTAAATAATACATTCAAACATCACTTTACAACTTTATTACATTACAACGAGGTTATTTCTCCCTTTGGAGTTAACCTTGGCTTTACAAGCTTTTTCACATGCATCCATCTTTAATTTCCCCTCATTTTAATTTCATGGTCAATTTTACTGCACACTAGATAAAAATATCAGTAGCTCATGAAAAATCAAATGACATATTCATATAAATCACATCATATATAATCAAACTCAAATACATTATATAATCCAAGTGCATCCATACTATACCACAAGAAATTCACATAATCTCAATAATACATTTCTTAATTTCAAATCAAGTTAATACAAGAATAGATTAATATATCAATTAACCTAACTCATTAACCGTGATCATCTCATATAAACTCTACTTGCATCCACATGAAACTAAAGCATAATATTCTAAATTAAATAATTCATCAAATACCATAATCATCAAGAATTGAAAATCAAAGCATGGAAATACCTCCTAAATCATCATAAAATCTAATTTTATTTCACAATATCATATGAAATTCACTTTTCACAGGAACACATTTTACTCAAAATATATTAAATTTCAATATCATGATATTCCAAAAAAACACATCTATCACAAACAACCTAAATCATTTACATACAACATTTCAACTGAATCACATTTCTCGCATCAATATAACATCAAAATGTAATACTCAAAATTTCTTTCACCACAAAATCTCAAGAAATACAATATTCATAAGCATACCAAAAACCCTTTCATATTCAAGATAATATTAACATTTCAATTGATTTTGTAATCAATTCGAATTAGATTTCTTGAATCAATAATCAAAGCATAATACCCAGAAATCTCTTTCTTAACATCAAGACCTAAAATCAACTTCCTATTAATTCACATCTCAACCTAATATAAATTCAAATGGTTATTTTTAGAAGCATTCATATCCAATAGTAGTTTCAATATTCCTTAAGGGTACATTCTACCTACTCAATTCTCAACTCAACACACCTTTCCTACTACATTACTTCTAGAAATTACATACACCCAAAAAATAATTTTTTATTTCGTTAGAATTTACATCTCAACGCATTATAATTTAAAGTGTCTGATTCCCATTCAAATCCCTCAAAACATGTACTCAATTTATCTATAGAAACAAAATTAGTTGAATTCATTTAGCCCTTAAGCAAGCATAGTACATCCTAGAAACATTGACATGAGTACATAAGCAACATGAAAAAGAGTACATCACAAAAAAATGGTCAAGCCTCTATCCATCAGAATACAAATCCATAATGCATCAACATAGCTTATCTAATTACTGAGTCCATTATGCAGAAGAATAAATACAATGATAGGACTTGGGTAGGGTCTATCAATACACCTATTGTGACCCCAAAGATAACCTCCTAATTAATCCAAGACAAAGCTGAACAAGGTGCATCTCATGATGCCATCATAAAACATAATATGGATAACAATCACTACATTCTAAGGTTTGACTCATCCCTATCTCTAAGGGTCACTATAATACGATCCAAGACTACACCCTACATCTCCAAGTTCACGCAGGGCATAAAAAATGAGCTCAAAAAATGATCCTCTTGGCAGATTCACCCTCACATGGGGCCAACAAGACCTTACCCTTTGAGTGTGATAGTCGAAACCACACCATCAAGAGGTTTGTGCTAAGAGTAAAATGAGGTATGCACTACACCAGATCACCTCAAATGGTTAAGCTCCAAAAAGAGGCTTTAGCTATGATACAAATTGATAGAAACAAGGCAACACACACAACTAAGATGGGGGGGTGGGGGATGAATCAATTGTGTCTCAAAACAAATATATTAAACCAAATCTCAACTTCTTTACTTAGATACTCAATTAAAAAGTTTAAAGAACTAAACCATCAACACATGAGCACATAAAAACATAATTTATTTACACAAAAACCTAGTTAAGAGAAAAACCACAATCAGGATCAAACCTACTAGATGATGTACTAGTACATATAACCTTATTAAAGGTACAAAGGGGAATAAACATACATTCAAGCACATTGCTGTTGGTGAACATATTTGTCTCCTAATTTTATCACTTTATGATGTTAACTCTATTGCCCTCTTTTGGAAACAATTTTGATCATTCAATAGTTAGGTATGTTAGTCTATTTTCTAGTCATTGCAAAATCTTGTGAAATTGGCCTCTCCCCTGCATGATTTTTTTAAGTGTCCTACCCCATACTTTTTAGTGTTGTCGCCTTGCTTCAGCCCATGTCACATCTCCTACTTTGCAAAACCCAGAAAGATTTTCAATTTCTAAGGTCCGCGGGAAACATTTTTAAAAAATTCTGCCACAGTGTCGAAAACCTGCAAAGTTTTCGAAAACCCGTGTTGTTTTCGGCTTCCCTGTTACCTTTCAGTCTGTCATTATTCTTGTGTGTTTTAGATCTTTTGCCGAAAACCTACGTTGTTTTGGACCTTTGCCTTCCAGCTTGGTGCACTTGCCTTTTAGTGCTGAAAACTTTGTGTGTTTTTGACTTTGTCTTAACTGCACATGTCCGACTGGACCGTGGGTCCGAGCTCTTCCTGGTTGGTTGTCACATGGCCGCATGTCAGACTTTTCTAACATGCAATCATGCGACCGCTTGCCACCTAGCCATGTGGGTCCCAGTTCTGTTTAGCAACTTGCGATCTACTTTGCCTTAGTGCGCAAGCGCGATGTGTGGTGGGACCTATTTTTTGGATTGGGCAGAGGGTCCTGACGTGTCGGAGCATCAATGATTGTCGTTAAAGTGCAAAGAATTTGTCAAGGCTATGCACTTTTGTGACAACCGTCCGATCCTCTAAAGGTAAAGGAGTTTTGTGGTCCCAGGGGTGGTGATGTGGCAGTTTGGTGATGCGGTTGTGGAGTTGTGTAGTGGTAGTAATGCGCGACAAGGTGGTGGCCTGCAGGTGGTCGCATGTTCGCATAGCCTGTCTCTAGGCTATGCGATCATGAAACAAGGCACCACATGTGTTGGGGCCCGTTTGCGGCTGTTTGGTGGGCTCCGTGGTAGGTGGTGTCATGGTAGTTTTCGGTTAGTCTGAGTTGACAGGTTTGAATGTGGGCCCAGGTCAGGGTATTTTGGCGGTAACGTGCCAAGCCGGCAGGGTGCATGTTAGCGGGTTGTCGCATGTTCGTGTGAGCCAATTTTCCAGCTTGCAAACATGCGACATGCCCTTTTGTGGCAACGGTCTGGCATCGGCGGTTATGCAAAAGACAAGTGGTTAGCGGGCTGTCGCATGTTCGCATAACCCATTTCCAAGTTACGCAATCATGCGACCAAGTATAAAATTGGAACCCGTTTCTTATGGCGGTGAGTTGTGATTGCACAGTTGCACGACTGAGGGTGAATGGTTAAGAAACTTAATGTCCGCGAAGTGCATGTGACTGTTTGAGCTTGTTGAGTGTTTTCGGTGGCAGGAGGTACCAAAATTCAATTTTTGAGCGGCTGGAGTGGGCAGAGTGGATTGTCAATTGCTGTGGCTTGACCCTTGTCATGTCTGTGTTTATTCCTCGGTGGGGTTAGGTGATTTTGAATTTTGATTTTGAAATGATCATTACGCTTGCTTTGGAACCCTGGTGTAAAGAGATTTTCATGATCATTTTGTAGCATTGGGAGTTAGGTATTCAAGCTTTTTCGGTTGTGAGTCCTTTGCCCAGTCTGAATTGTAATGATTTGACTTAGTTTTTGTTGGCAATTGAATGAAAGTTGCAGGACTAAGCTATAGTTTGCAAGCTTGTTATGCTTGAATTAATTGTATGCACTTAAGGATTCTTCATACTTAATGTAAATATATGATCCTTATCTCTCCTTTGTGTCATTGCAGATAGATTTTGAACTTTCTAGTTCACTGCATACTTGTTTGTGTATGTGTCTTCATTCTTCAGTTCTAATCAAGGATTAGATTAAATTATGCTTTAGATGAGACATAGGTCTATCTCTTGTCTATGTGAGGATTTCATATAAGTAGTAAAGGAGATTATAGATGTGTTTATGACTTTGAATCTCAGATATAATTCTGGTGTGTGTATGTGATCTATTTACGAAAACTTGCCCAATGGATGAGGCACTGGCCTAGATGAGTATTTCCTTGTTGACATATCCTGACTTAGATTGCTATGATTCAAACATATGAGATTGAGAACCATTCCTAGATTTTTAGTATTTGGTTGTATGAGGTCCTATCCCATAGTGAAGAGGTGTCAATGAATATGTGGTTATCATTTAGTACCCTCTTACTATCCAGTCATCTATTATATGAACCTAGTTCTTAGTGTATGAAGTCTATTTTATACTAGGTTAGGTGCACCCACCTTGGTTTTGCAGAGCCAGAAGCAGAAGAGGGCAGTCTTGTCCCTAAAGTTGGTCCAGTTACCCTAAGACCTTTTTCCATTTTGGAGCTAACCATTCCTAAAATCCTCTGAGGGTATATTGGCAGCCTGTTAGAGCATAAGCGTCATTTTAGACACCAACAAGATGGCGACTCTGCTGGGGAATGTTATTCATGCCTATCCAAACCAGTAGGTCATCATTGGAAAATAAGGTTATCCTTGTCCCTTGTTTCTTTAACTCATTTGAGCATTTTTGAAGTCAATAAATCATCTTATAATATTCCCAATACACTTGGGTGGCGACTCAAAAATCTTGGTAGCAGTATTGGTCAGTGATTTATTTTGCAGAATGAGTTATAAAGCTACTAGGTCCTGGAGAAAGCAGCATTCTAAAGACATAATGGAAGAAGGTATTCCAAGTACTTCAAGGCCTAGTCAGACAAGGGGAGGAAAGAAAAGAAGAGGTGTTTCTCAGACTTGGAGAAACAAGAGAGATATTAGACAAGAGACCCAAGCTAGGCCTAGTCAAGAAGAAGACAATTCAGAATATGAAGAGGTTGCTGTTGACTTGGGACTGAATCAATATGAAGATAAAACTCAAGTGGGAGATGATGAGTCTCAGACCACTCTCCCTAAATCTGAGGAGATCTTTGAAGAGATTTATGAACTAGAGAGAAAAGTTCAGGAGCAGCTTGCCATTAGGCAGCGAAGAGATAAAGAAAAAGAAGAAAAGGTAAGACAAACTATGATCAGGGCTGATCAGCTAAAGAGGAAATTGTTAGATTTGGAGGCAATTAACTTTGTCTCAGAGCCTGAGAGGGTAGAGGAACAGCCTATTGTGCGAAGGACACATGAGGAAACTAGGCCAAAGGATAAAGGAAAGCAGAAGGCCATTGGAGTTTAGATCAATGCACAAGCTGTTGTTGATAGAACATCAGATCCAGGACTGAGATTAGACTCAGATCTTGAGATAGCTAGAAGGAAGAAAGAGATATTGGACAAAGAACTAGAGAAAGTTGAGTTGGAGGCTTCTGCTATAGAAATTAGGAAAAAGATTAATTTTCTCAAGCATGCTTCAGGACCTTCAAATATTGCTGCTTCCTTTTTAGGACAAGGTGGAACTCATGGTAACAATGCAGCTCAACCAAATGGTGTACCAGGTGCTGCTAGGGTTCCTGATGGTTCAAACACAAGAACATCTACATCTCAAGGAATGGATCCACCACAGGGAGCTCCTATTCATGAAAGGTACAAACAACTTACCTTCTTTGGTATTCCTGGCTATCCTAATGTAATCCCTGATGAGATAAGAAAAAAGCTTCCTAAATCTACTAGAAATAATGTCATCACATGTGAATAACATCTAAAGAACTTCATAGATGTAATAGATGATTATAATTTAGAGCCTGATGATGTTATAATGAAGCTATTTGTACAATTCCTGATTGAGGATGCTAGGGATTGGTTTAGAGGGTTACCCCATGCTAGTATAGGGTCATGGAATGAATTTAAAAACTATTTCAAGGAACATTATGGAGATAAAACAAATGAGGGTTTTATCTTGAATGAATTCAATAATATAAAGAAAAATCAGAATGAAGAGGTCCTTGAATTCAACATAAGGTTCCAAAAGGCCATGCATAGGCTCTTGTAGGTTATCAGATTAGATGACAGGGTATGTCTTGTGACATACTTGAATGCCTTTGATGCAAAGATGGGATATCTCTTGAGAGATAAGAACCCTAGAAGTCTTGGGGAGGCTTACAAATTAGCCATCAACATAGAGAGCAATAGAAGAATATCAGGAAAGATAGGAAGAAGAGATGATTGCAGGCCTCAAATGCAGAGTAAGCAAGAAATGGGAAGGTCTGCTGACTCTAAACCCAAAGAGGATAATAGTCTAAAATAGATTTTAAAGGCTTTGGAAGGTTTAAAGCATGGAGAGAAGGGAAACAATAGAGTTATGACTATGGAGAGGTCAGCTCCGAACAACTTTAGCAGACAGCCAAGGATGCAGAATTATCCTTACAACACTCAGTGGAAAGATGGCAAGCCCATTTTCCCAACCAAGCAAGAAAGGCCTGATGGAAGGATCCCTGATCCTTTGTAGAGAAATTCAGTGAATTTAGCTGATGAGGTTCCATGGTGTGTCATTTGTCAATCTCCTCATAGTCTAGAGCATTGTGTCATTGCTTTGAATTTACCTGATAATCAAGAAGGTGAGGAGCAATATGATAAGGAAGGATGTGGAATGACTTCTTCACATGCGTGGGATGAAGCTGACTCTACTGATGAAGAGGGAGAAGAGTTTGATGATGTTGGATGTGGTGCAGTGAGGGGTGAGGAGCAGGTTTCTTTAAGAAGACCATCAGATGAAGAAATTGCTCAAATCACTGCAGACATGGTCACTCAAGCTAGAAGCAATTATAACTTGAGAAATAGGATAGTTGGAAATGCAGCTGGTAAACCGGGCAATATGTTCATCAAGAGGACAGAAAATAGTGTACAACAACATGAAGAAAAGGGAAAAGGTGCTTGTGGTGTGGACCAAGTGAAGGTAAAAAAGAAAATTATGCCTGTTACAGCACCTAGGAACAAAGAAAAGACATCAGATGTTGTTGTTCCCGCTTTTCAGAAGGGAGAGGAATCCTCTCTCAAGGATAAATTTGATTTCACAAAAGATAAAGTTGTCACTGTTTTTGATGAAGACATGAATAGCCAGAAGTATGTTCCAATAGATATGTCTAAGTTGCTTTCACAGATTACTGTCAAGGTTCCACTTTTGGAAATGATGAGAATAGAAGAACACAAGGTCAAGGCCTTGAATTGGGTAAATGGTGTTTCTTCTGTAAGAATCCAAGAAATGAGTAGAAATGATAAGCATGTGGCTTCCTTGGAAGACACACCTGACAGTAAGAGTGAAGAAATTGTTTCTAAGATCCCTCAAATCTTCTTGGATACAAATCTTGTAAACAGTGCATCAGGGACAGTTGATCCTTTCTTCTTGTCTCTAGTTATTAATGATAAAGTATTGAAAAATTGCATGATTGATTCAGGAGCATCAAACACTATTATGCCTACAGAGATCATGAAATCATTAAGACTGAAGGTTGATACACCTCATGGGAGATGCCAAGCTATGGACTCAAGAGAAGTGTCGATTATTGGAACCATTAAGGCTTTGCCTTATAAATTAGCTGCATTTCTTGATAAACAGTTGACTATGAGTGTTCTTGTAGTTGACATTCCTCCTCAATATGGAATGTTGTTATCTAGAAAGTGGAGTGCCTCTATGGGAGGAAGTATTCAATGTGACCTATCTTTTGCCACTTTTGACATTGAAGGAGCCAATGTGAAGGTGTCAAGGGAAGCTAGAACTCCACATATGATTGAGGAGAATGAAAAGGATAGCATGAATTATTTTGTTGACACTGACATTGGTTCATTCCAAGTTCAGAGGAAAGGGATGCAAGAAAGGGTCAGGCCTATCCTTTTGGCTAATGATGAGAGTAACATGGCAGAGGGTAATGTCCTATGGACATTATATTTTGATGGAGAAAGTTCTAGAGAAGGTTCTGGACCAGGAGTATTGTTGGTATCCCCGAGTGGTAAGACTTTTAAGTTTTCTTTCACTCTCTTGTTTCCTTGCACAAAAAATGTTGCAGAGTATGAAGCCCTATTGATTGGTTTGAGACAAGCATCAAAACATGGGATCAAACATCTTAGGGTGATTGGTGATTCTGAGTTAATAGTATCTCAGATTAGATCAAAGTATGCATCAAAAAACCAAAGGCTGAAACAATATAGGAATGCTGTATGGGATGAAATTGAATGTTTCAGTGCCTTTGGGATTGATTGGGTGGATAGAAGCCAAAATAGGATGGAAGATTTACCAGCAAACATAGCCTTAAGGCCAGAGGATGTTACCTTTGCAGGGATATCCAAAATTGAGTGTAAGTCTAGGCCTTCTATCTTGGATAATATTGAGAATTGGCAGGTTTTTTATGATGATCAGGATATTTTGAGGTTCTTGTAGTGTGAATCTCACTTTGAAGGTTAGGAGATGGATTTCAATACCTATGTTGACATCAAAAATGGAAAGGAAAGTGTCCTAGGGAAGGAAGTTCTGCAATTGAAGTCAAATAGGATCCCAAGGGGATTGGTTTCTCTTGAGAGAGCATTTGATGATAAAGAGAGGGCTTGTGTAGCTAGACTTGCTGACAGGGTAAGTGATTTGGAGGAAGTAAATCTGGGGACAAGCCAAGAACCAAAGAACGTTTACATAGGTAAATGTTTATCCCAAAGAACTAGAAGAAATTTGATTGATCTTCTCAACAAATTCAGACATGTCTTTGCATGGTCTTATGAAGATTTGAAGGTATATAGAGAAGATCTCTTTCAACATGAGATACTATTAAAGGAAGGAACTAAACCCTTTAGGCAGAAGTTAAGACCTGTGAACCCTACTTTGGCACCGAAAATGCAAGATGAACTCAAAAAGATGATGGATGTTGGTATTATAAAGCCTATCCGACATTCTACTTGGGTGTCAAATTTGGTTCCAGTTAAAAAAAAGAATGGTGACATTAGGTTGTGTGTTGATTTTAGAAATCTGAATGTCAATTCTTTGAAAGACAACTATGGTCTCCCTAATATGGAAAATATGCTGCAAAGAGTCACTGGATTGGAGTTGATGTCAATGATGGATGGTTTCTCTGGGTATAATTAGGTCATGGTCAAGGAGTCAGAAAAATTCAAGACTGCATTCACTACCCCTTGGGGAACATATGTTTATGTTAGGATGCCATTTGGCCTAAAAAATGCAGGAGCAACTTTTCAGAGGGCTATGGATGTGGCTTTTTCTAATTTCATAAACAAGTTTTTAGTGGTATACCAGGATGATCTTATAGCATATTCAGAGAAGGAGGATCATCATTGTGAACACCTTGAAAAGATTTTCATCAGAGCTCTGGAGTATGGGATTTCTTTGAATCCAAAGAAGTGTTATTTTAGTGTTATAGAAGGTAAGCTCTTAGGACATATTGTGTCTAAGGATGGAGTGAGAATTGATCCAGAAAGGGTCATAGCAATAGACAAGCTCTCACCACCAAGAAATGTTAAATGAATACAGTCTTTCTTTGGGCAGGTAAATTTTCTAAGAAGATTTGTTACAAATTTTGCAGAAATTTGTATTCCCATCTCTAGAATGTTGAAAAAAGATGCAAAGGTAGAATGGAATGAAGAAGCAGATGAATCTTTTAGAAGTATCAAATAGGCCATTAAGGATGCCCCTATTTTAAGAACCCCTGATTATGGTAAACCCATGCAAATTTTCTCTTTTGCTTCTTATCATACGGTTGCAGCAGTCTTATTACAAAAGAATTTAGATGGATATGAGCAACCTATATCATTTTTTAGCAAGTCTTTACATGTAGCAGAATTGAAATATGACATCACTGAAAAACAGGCTTATGCCTTAGTCAAAGCAGTCAAGGCTTTTAGGTGTTATCTTGTGGGAGCCAGGGTGGTTGCTTATGTCCCTAGTGCTACTGTTAAAGATATATTAGTGCAACAAGAAGTATCAGGAAAAAGATGTAGATGGATCAACAGGATCCAAGAATTTAATATTGATATTCAGATTACAAAATTGGTGAGAGGCCTAGGCCTTGCAAAGTTGATGGCACAAAGTAATTTGATTGCTAATCATGTGAATATGCTAGAGGAGGAAGAGAGGCCATATATTTGTGATATGGATTACTGTGATTGGTATAAAGATGTCATCAATTACTTGCACAAGTTGTTCCTCCCCCCTGACATGAATGAAAATAAGAGGAGGACTGTCAAGTTATAGTCAGCAAGGTATGCCATTATTCATGGTGAGTTGTGGTGGAGAAGCAATGAAGGAGTATTACTAAAATGTGTGGACCATGAAAGATCTAAGACTCTATTGGAAGAAATGCATCAAGGTGTGTGTGGAGGACACTATATGGCAAAGACCATAGCCCACAAGATCCTTAGATCTAGATTTTGGTGGCCTACAGTTTTTAAAGATACACATCAGTTTGTAAGGAAGTGTGATGCATGCCAGAGGTTTGCAGGTAAGCTGAAATTTAGTGGGAATTTTCCACTCAGACCAGTCTTAGTTCAGGCCCCTTTCTAGCAGTAGGGTATTGATTTCATTGGTGAAATTCCAAACAAGTCTAGTGGTGGACATTCATACATACTAGTGGCGACAGACTATTTTACCAAGTGGGTTGAAGCTATCCCTACTGGGAGGGCTACTAGTAAAGTGGTAATTGATTTCATGATGCAGAATATTCTCACTAGGTTTGGTTGCCCAGAGACAATTGTGGTTGATAATGCAATGTGTTTTAGATCATGGGAATTTGGTGATTTTTGTCAGCAATATGGGATACACATTTCATTTTCTTCTCCATACCATCCACAAGGGAATGACCAGGTAGAATCCAGTAATAAAAGCCTTATAAAGATTCTCAAAAGGGTGTTGGATAGAAATAAGAAAGCATGGGACTCAAAGTTATGGTGGGCATTGTGGGCTGACAGAGTGACTATAAAGAAAGCCATAGGTTGTGCCCCATTTGACCTAGTATATGAGATAAGTGCTAGATTACCTCAGAACAATTTGTTGCAAATGTACAGGTTCATCCAGGCATATGATGAAGATTTAAATGATGAGATGAGGGTGAGAATGGATGAGCTAATCCAGTTAGAGGAAGTAAGGAGGGATGCACATGAGAAAAATGAAAATTTGCAGCGACAGTGTAAAAATTTGTTTGATAAGAGAGCAACTCAAAGGAGCTTCGAAATTGATGATCTTGTTCTAATGTGGAATGCTAGATTAGAGGATAAGGGACAGCATGGTAAGTTTGATCCTATTTGGTTGGGTCCTTATCTCATTGAAAGTAAATGGGGAGTTAATTCATATATTCTGAAAGATCTAACTGGTGGCACTTTGGAATTGCTTGTTCATGGACAATTCCTAAAGTTTTACTTCTCTTGAAGTATCTTTTTCCATGAGCAGTAGTTAGGATTCTTCCCTAGGTCTCTTAGGGTTATTTTTGGTTCAAAATTTTGTGGTCTTCTCTTCCAGTAGATTCTATTTTCTCATTGTATCTACAAGAGATACATGTCCCTAGAAAGAGCCACTGTTAGTCCATTTTCCAGTCATTGCAAAATCTTGTGAAATTGGCCTCTCCCCTATATGATTTTGTTAAGTGTCCTTCCCCGTGCTTTTCAATTTTGTCGCCTTGCTTCAGCCCATGTCGCATCTCCTACTTTGCAAAACCCAGAAAGATTTTCAATTTCTAAGGTCCGCGGGAAATATTTTTAAAAAATTCTGCCATAGTGTCAAAAACCTGCAAAGTTTTCAAAAACCCGTGTTGTTTTTGACTTCCCTGTTACCTTTTGGTCTGTCATTATTCTTGTGTGTTTTTGATCATTTGCCGAAAACCTGCGTTGTTTTTGACCTTTGCCTTCCAGCTTGGTGCACTTTCCTTTTGGTGCTGAAAACTTTGTGTGTTTTTGACTTTGTCTTAACTGTGCATGTCCGATTGGACGGTGGGTCTGGGCTCTTCCTGATTGGCTGCCACATGGCCGCATGTCAGACTTTTTTGACATGCGATCATGCGACTGCTTGCCAGCTAGCCATGTGGGTCCTAGTTTTGTTCAGCAGCTTGCAATCTACTTTGCCTTAGTGCGCAAGCGCGATGTGTGGTGGGACCTAGTTTCTGGATTGGGCAGAGGGTCCTGACATGTCAGAGCATCAACGGTTGTCGTTAAAGTGCAAAGGATTTGTCAAGGCTATGCGCTTTTGTGACAACCATTTGAATCTCTAAAGGTAAAGTAGTTCCGTGGTCCCGGGGGTGGTGATGTGGCAGTTTGGTGGCGTGGTTGCGGAGTTGTGCAGTGGCGCTTATGCGTGGCAAGGTGGCGGCCTACGGGTGGTCACATGTTCGCATAGCCCGTCTCTGAGCTATGCGATCATGCGACAGGGTGCCATGTGTGCTGGGGCCTATTTGCAACTATTTGGTGGGCTTTGTGGTAGGTGGTGTTGTGGTAGTTTTTGGTTAGTCCGAGTTGACAGGTTTGAACGCAGGCCCAGGTCAAGGTATTTTGGTGGTAACGTGCCAAGCCGGCAGGGTGCATGTTAGCGAGTTGTCGCATGTTCACGTGAGCCATTTTTTTGGCTTGCGAACATGCGACATGCCCTTTTGTGGCAATGGTCTAGCGTCGGCGGTTATGCAGAAGACAAGTGGTTAGCGGGCTATCGCATGTTCGCATAACCCATTTTCAGGTTATGTGATCATGCGACCAAGCATAAAATTGGAGCCCGTTTCCTGTGGCAATGAGTTGTGACTGCGCAGTTGCGTGACTGAGGGTGAATGGTTAAGAAACTTAATGTCTGTGAAGTGCATGTGACCGTTTGAGCTTGTTGAGTGTTTTTGGTGGCAGGAGGTACCAAAATTCAATTTTTGAGCGGCTGGAGTGGGCAGAGTGGATTGTCAATTGCTGTGGCTTGACCCCTGTCATGTCTGTGTTTATTCCTCAGTGGGGTTAGGTGATTTTGAAATGATCATTACGCTTTCTTTGTAACCCTGGTATAAAGGGATTTTCATGATCATTTTGTAGCATTGGGAGTTAGGTATTCAAGCTTTTTTGGTTGTGAGTCCTCTGCCCAGTCTGAATTGTAATGATTTGACTTAGTTTTTGTTGGCAATTGAATGAAAGTTGCAGGACTAAGCTGTAGTTTGCAAGCTTGTTATGCTTGAATTGATTGTATGCACTTAAGGATTCTTCATACTTAATGCAAATATATGATCCTTATCTCTCCTTTGTGTCATTGCAAATAGATTTTGAACTTTCTAGTTTACTGCATACTTGTTTGTGTATGTGTCTTCATTCTTCAGTTCTAATCAAGGATTAGATTAAATTATGCTTTAGATGAGACATAGGTCTATCTCTTGTCTATGTGAGGATTTCATATAAGTAGTAAAGGAGATTATAGATGTGTTTATGGCTTTGAATCTCAGATATAATTCTGGTGTGTGTATGTGATCTATTTAAGAAAACTTGCCCAATGGATGAGGCACTGGCCTAGATGAGTATTTCCTTGTTGACATATCCTGACTTAGATTGCTATGATTCAAACATATGAGATTGAGAACCATTCCTAGATTTTTAGTATTTGGTTGTATGAGGTCCTATCCCATAGTGAAGAGGTGTCAATGAATGTGTGGTTATCATTTAGTACCCTCTTACTATCTAGTCATCTGTTATATGAACCTAGTTCTTGGTGTATGAAGTCTATTTTATACTAGGTTAGGTGCACCCACCTTGGTTTTGCAGAGCCAAAAGCAGAAGAGGGCAGTCTTGTCCCTAAAGTTGGTCCAGTTACCCTAAGAACTTTTTCCATTTTGGAGCTAACCATTCCTAAAATCCTCTGAGGGTATATTGGCAGCCTGTTAGAGCATAAGCATCATTTTGGGCACCAACAAGGTAAGTACGCAATGGTTACTTCCCTCTAAATTTAATAAAGGTACAACTTTCTCACATAGATTTTCAATGAATCTATATTAGTATATATACACATGCACTTTTAACTAGAAAGCATGGAAGGCTACTCACATTACTCTTAGGTAAGGAGCTTAATTATGAAAATACAAAGACTAGATCACAAGCTCAGAAAATCATAGTTTTCCACTTCTCATGAATTGAACTTAATAACATCCATTAACAAAAATAGTAAAGAAACACACATTTAAGGACCTTCCCACTTTAAACTGATAGAGATAACACAAGGCATGAAATGTAATATCCACAAAGGAACACTCAATTAATGAATCTAAATTCAAAGACCAAAATTGATTATGTGTATTAATTTATGTCACCACTATTTAAAGACAGAGATATTTTTAGTTTTCTAAACTACGCAGGTCCAAAAATAAAAGCTAAATTACCAATACTGATATGTTTTTATTTTCTATCCAAAAACTTGCTAACCCTTAAAATTTTTTATGCACCAACATATATAGTTTTGAAACAACCCAGGAGGTCTCCCTGAAAACTCAACCTCCCAAGAAAAACAAGAAACAATTAGAGAAATTAAACTAGATTTTAGAATACACGTGTTCCCTTAACCACAACTACCAAAAAGAACATATCAGAAATAGACTAAATAGATAAATCTTTTTATGTTTCTATGATCTCATCTTTGTCCAACATGGCATCCCGGATGAGTTTCCAGCCATTGTACGTGCCTACAAACTCTTGAATTACATGTGAATGAGGGTTATTCAAACTTAGTAGCTGCACCCTCCAAGTGTGCTTTTCCCATTTGAGTTTCTTTATCCGATCGACACACTTGGGTAGTTGGTCAAAACAAAGGCATAACATAGCCTTGACACAAGCCATCTTGGCGAAATCACTAGTTGTTGGGTTTTTCTCCTCTTTGATGGTATTCATGGCTATTTCGAAGGATTTAATTAGGGATTTCACATCTTGATTTCCTTCCTCGCACTGTAGAACACCTATGGGATTGATGATTTTCATGTCCTTTTCCATGCTATCATAAATTTCTGTAACCTTTTTCTCAATTGGTTGTACTCCTAGTATATCATCTTTAAACAAAGAACCTCACCAATTTATGTTCTTTTTGAGGATGTAGAGCATACCTTCATCAACCATCTTTAACGAATTCTTAGTTAGAAAACTAGATATTCCATACCTTTCTACTTTTGAAATCTGTGCAACTACAACAGTCTACTTATTTTCTTCCACCTTTCCAGTTCAGAATTTGAGTTTTTATTTCTCCTAACAATGCCCCTACGTCATTAAAAGAAATGTTGAACTCTTGAATCAACTTGTTTCCTTCTTTAGCTATACCATCAATCTAGTCATCCATTAGAGTAACTAATGCTTTACCCCTTTGAACTTGGCTCAAGAATTTCTTACTATCAGGAGAATTTGGGTGAAAAGCTTGTGGAGCCTAAACTAGGGACAACAACCCAAAATTACTAAAGGATTTGATATATTCCACCATGGTAGTTAAGATCTTCTTAAGCTATCTCTTATCTTGGTTGTCTTTTTGAGACTGTGTTAACATACATTGCATGAAAAACTCAAACAGGTGGTCCTTTGTATCTCTGTTCAGTACCCATAGATCAACTTTAGTTACTTCAAAATGTTTAACATCTAATTCTTGGGTTCCTTCTTTTGTCTTGTATACAATGACCTATACTATCACTTTTCCATTATTTGGGTCTGTTACCATCCTAGAAGTATTCTTCACCCTTTTTGGTTTATGATATTCACTGTGTATTTTCTTACCATATCTCTAATTAGTATCGAAACTGGTTTTAGATTGCATTTCTTACTGAGTTTTTCAACTATGGTGGTATTGAACCAAAGGTTGCTTTCTCTTCTACGGGCTTGGTGGGAGTGAATTGTATATCTAGTGCTAAGGTAGTACCATAAAATTTCTCTTGATTCTGTGGCTCATTATCCAATGAGAGAGGATCAATCCATTTATCTAAATCCATGAGAATTGTACCTGATGCAGCCATCTTTTTGCGCTTATGTGATCTTATCTTTGGCCTATTTTGTTGTGTAACAAAATGATTGACAAGAGGTTTAGAGTCAATTTCAACAAAACTAGCCTTCTTCACTGATGGGGATATTTTACCTGCATTATCAATTGAGAAAGATAAGTTAGAAGTACTAAGGGGGGAACATAGGGGACTTTTATCATATCCTTCCATATGAACTATCTACTTTTTCTCCTTCCTCTTCTTCCTTAGTCAGGTATTCTTGTATCTAAGAATAGCTTTAGCCCTCTGATTAATGTTATATTTCTCTTATTTTATCTAGTTAACTATATAAAATGCCATTTCATCTTGATTCTGATAGCTTGATTCAATAATATTTGAACCGTCCTCGTTGACTCCTGCTAAATCCAATTTTAGCTGTAAGGTGACAATTTGAGGTAACAACAATTTAGAATAATATTTTTTTATCAATTTCCATTTCATTTAAGAAATCTTCCCATAAATATTCCAGATGGGGGCCCAATACTATTTTTCCTTCCCATTCTAAAGTTCGCTTGGTAAACCCTTTATTGTCAAAAACCTTCCTATCAAAATAAAATCTGAAATTGAAACTAATCAAATCACACCCAATTGTTGATGCATCTACCATGGTTTTCATGTAAGATGGCCTAGTTGTATATGAAAGACTATATGCCATTTTTTTAGGAAGAGATAGAAAACATTTTTTTGCATATTTCTGCCAATACGAAATAGTCAAATGCATACCTTGGAAATTTTATAGGTTCATCTTCAAAACCCTCAACTTTGACATATGTGAACTTAGGTAACTGGATATAGAAACTACCATACGTCTGAACCAAATATTGAGTTGTAGGGGATAATCTTCTCTCTAATTTCTTGATAAGTTCAAGACATAATTTACCTATGAATACATCATGAACTCTCTTATAATTTTCAAGAACCCTATTTTTCTATAACATAGGATAATAGTAGTAGACAATAATTTCATCATCACATGGTTCATGTGGGATATCAGTGAGGTTTTGAGTATAGGATAAACAATACATCAGATAAGAAGACATATAAAAATCCTTTTTGATTACTTGGGATTGTTTGAGTTTCCCTCTCAGTGAACTAGCTATGAGTTCCCCCAATCCATATATTGTTTTCCTTCTAAAATTATCTCAATATAATGATACATCCAATCTTCAAACATG
Source organism: Chamaecyparis obtusa (assembly GCA_027943335.1). Lineage (NCBI taxonomy): Eukaryota > Viridiplantae > Streptophyta > Pinopsida > Cupressales > Cupressaceae > Chamaecyparis > Chamaecyparis obtusa. Next base: position 269,789 of record BSBK01000269.1, on the reverse strand, counting down.
AAAGCTTTAGGAGAACCTCTTACCCTATGTAATAGTACCACTAAGTCATGGATACATGGTTTTATATGGTCTTTGTAGAAATTTTCAGTCCAGTTCCTTGCAATAATACTATGGTTCTTTTTAGCTTGTTCGTTGAACTAAGCCAAGGACTAGGTGGGGGTAAGCTCTAAAAAATCTTGGTCAAGAAGTTTCAATATAGACATTATGGTCTCTCTAGTAATAGAAATTAAACATCCACCATCATTTTTCATTATACCCCTAGCTTTGATATCATAATGATTTATGCATTCTTGAATCAGTTCAGGGCTTATAGCCACTAGTGGGAATGCGACGACTTCCAAAAAACCGCTTGATAGAATTTTAAGAGAGAAACGAACACCTAGCTAGCTAGTGATTCTATCACCTATTCTTTCTACCTCTACCCCAATTAATTTAGTATCTCTTATGATTGAGCCCTTATAGTTAAAACTTAAAACATTACCAAAGAAATACAAAGATGACCTCATGATTCTTCCTTCAAACACACAACAAGCTCCAAAGATTCAAACAAAATAAAATCCAAAAACATAGATAGGAAAGAGGATTTCGGTAATTACCTTGAAACCAAAGACCCTGTAAATACCCCCTCACTCTCCTTTAGCTCACTTCTCTTAAATCACATTTTAGAGTAATATTTCTAGCCTCACATCATTATATGGTACTACTAAATTTACTGATCAACAAGAACATATCTTGAGCATTAATTTAGGAAAGATTTTGCACGAGCCAAGTGGTTTTGATTTGACCATTTTAGTGTCATGAAAAATTAATGATTTCCATGTCTTCCTTCAGCCTTTCCTTGTCATGATTGATACACTCATGCCAAATTTCTTTTCTTGTTATGTCATCTTGCCAGATACACATCTTCCATGATGTCAAATTTGAATTCATGTCATGTCATAATTAATGTGATTAATCCCCTTTTATTGCCACTTTAAAATCATTATGTTGTCACATCACACTGCTGCCACATCATGCCATTGCCAAACTATGCCATTGTCCCTTTTTGAAAGTTGGTGAACCTATTTGAACTCTTTTGAACTCATTACAATATGGCTTAAAGAAGTACAAAAATGACTGGCATACTCTAATCACGGTTTTCGCCTTAAAACATTTCAAAACTTGCATTTTATGCTTGCCGAACCTATTTGAACCCTTTTGAACTTGGTACAAAGTGGTTCAAATGGTTCAAAATGATTCAAAAGGTTCATAAAATTCTCACTTAAGTAAAAAAAATGACCAAATAAACAACATGAATTGACATGATACTGCAAAGATAAATGACTCAAGGGTATTGGAAGCATCTGGATTTGGAGAGAAAGAAAGAAAAAATGAATAAATGCAGGACTTAAATATGAAAACATGGAGACTTAAATAAGGATACTAACAACTTCCTAGATCTCAGTACTCAAATACAAATGTGGGCAATAACCTCAAATTTAACTAGGGCTACAACCCCAAAAGATGGACTATAATCCACTATCAACAAGAATCCACTAATTGAGTGAGCTGACTGATAACATCTTAGACATGCCAATATGGTTCTAATGAAGTCACTCTATTATAAATTTATTTTAGATTCCACTCATATCTCTTCGCAAATCCAATGGTATCACTTCATCAACATCTCAAACATCCATACCATATCATCCCATCTCAATCACAAATGATATCATCTTTAAATACATTACATCAACTCATTACAACTAGGTCTGCCAGTGACCTAATTACAAAAAATTACAAAGATTAATACATAAACCTTGATGTGATCCAATACATGTTAGCTAAGACATAGCCAAGATCTAAATCCCTAGTAAAAAACATGCTACAATCCAAAGATCATGCCACAATCCTTCATAACATGCTAACTCACCAAGTCGACCAAGAACACAAATATGTCATAGGAAAATCACTAAATCTGATAACACAACTCATTGTGATCCACAAACATGAATTGAGAATGATCTAGAAACATTAGGAAGCAACATAAAATACCACAATCACAACACAAACATCTATGTCTTAGAATTCATTATTGTCTCTGCACTATTCATTAGGAACGTTGAACACCAACCTCTATCACTCATGAAAAATAGCTTTCCAGTATCCAAATCACAAACCATTCAAGTTGAGGACACACATACATTCCCTAAATTTACCACTAGGATAGTAACCAAAGATATTACATCACCGATCCATACCAAACCAAAAATTGAAAGTGTCCACTGAAATAACTAGAAATCTATCTTCTGATACTCTAATCATAACATCCTCAAATCATACAAAAAACCTCTAAAACTTGAACAAGATCAAGTACAAACATTCCTCAACCATTCTACAACTTAGAAAAAAACTTATCTGAAATACTCTATCAATATCGAACCAAAACTTCAACTAAACAAACTAGGAAATTATTAGGAATAAAGAAATATGTTGACATCAATGACAAAACATTAATGTCACCACATATATGCACGAAATTTCTAATAGGGTCTAGTTAGTAGTTATGTTCTTATGGGAAAGGTTGTTGTAGAAGTTAAAGGGGTGAATAAGTTTTATAACTATCAATGAATAATGTATGAATTAAATTTTGACTTTATATCTTTTGTGTTCTTTTTTAATTATCTATAAGTATAAATTTATATTATTATAGATGTTTATTTGACCATGTATCCTATAATAGATAGTGTAATGGGTGGAAAATAAGGTGAAGTACAATTCTCAAGTCTACAAATGGAAACAAAGAATCCACCTCACAATTATTTTCTTTCTACAGTACATTGGAAAGAAGATGATCCACTAGGCCTCAAGAGGGACAAAGCTCTAGGTGAATGCACTGGTCCTTTACTAATGGGGACTGACTATGAAAATGTAATTGAGAAACACAAGATCTAGGGTTAAATAGAAAGAAAAGATGATTTCCTATATGCATGGAGAGATTGAGGACTGCTAGACCCATTATTGGACTAGATCTAGGAACCAAATACTATAACTAACTTTTAGTGAAAATTTTAGGTTAAGGTGGGAGGATTGGGGCAACTTGGTCACCTTGCTCCTAGAATACGAAAATTGAGTCACCTTGTTCCTAGAACTTTTTGATGAGTTGACTTGAAAATTGTAGTTCTTCTATTGATATGTCTGTATCTCTTCCCACACATCCTCCAAATTTTCTTGCACATAAAAAAGAGAGAATATATATTGAAAAAATGGCTTTTCCTAAGTCAAACCTTAGTTTAATAATTGACCTTGAAATATAAATGAAATATGCTTGAAAGGAAATGATGTCAATGTATATTAGAGGCTTTATCTAAAAATAGAATGCTTATACCTTCATAAACCTTGATGTCAAAATGCTCATGAAGATGCTTGATGTTGACTTTAAGATAGGAAAATCATGGATGCCTTCACAAATTCTTAGATCTAGAAATCACTCCTTGTTTTGAATGCCTTGAATGCTTAGTCTCTTGCCTTAGCAATTGAAATGCTAAATTGTAGCTGAGATCTCTTGAATATAATGTGATCTCTTGATTTCTTATCTCTTGATTTCTTACCAAAATAAGGGAGAATAGATTTCTTATATGCCTCTCACAATATTTCATGGTTCAAAGATCGAATAAATGCAACAAGGTGCGTGTGTGAAAATTGTACCTAATTATGGACACAACACTTCAATAAAACATTAGAGGTTAGAAAAATTGAAATCTGTAATGTAAATGAAACTAGCTAACTAGGCAATTTACTGCCTTCTAGTAGGTGAGAGTATGGTATTCTCAGATTCAGACCAAGATCAGTGACAATGCAACACCTAAACGAAGGATTTTAAAGCAAATGAGGATGAATGCAAAATTAACCTTTCTTTGTGTATTTTCTATGCAATAGGATGAAAAACTGATATGAATTTGATCTAGAATGTATGAAACTGATATGAAGATTATTCTAACAATGCTATGAAAATGATATGGAAATGGATGCTAAGCTATGAAAAATAATTATTGATCTCACAAATCGCCTATCACAAGTGCTTGAGTCTTCATATGCAATTTCACCAGAGTGATTGTGCAAATTCAAGAGATCAATTATGAAGAGCCAAGCCTTGATTTTATAGAAATCCAGGGCTTAAGGATGCATTGAGAAAAGCCATAAATCACTCTTGATAAACTCAGGTTGATTTTTGAGTAACAAGAAATCAGGAATAAATAATCCATAAAATCATGCAAAAGTAGTTTTTAACTCAAAATAGAGTTTTCGATCAAATTCCAACTCATAATCACATGTTGAGTTTAAATTTAAAATTGGTTGTTAATTTCTAGTTGCCTTCTTTTCTGATTATGCATGATTTAATTTGAATTAGTTTAAAAATAAAGTGATTTATTCTCAACTTAACTGATTTTAAATTTAAAAATAACTTATTTATGGGTTAATCAATTATTAATCCAAACTTTTATTCAAAACTATATTATTAAATATTGGCAACTTGAGTTTAATTAATTAAATAAGAATTTAATCAACTATTCGTAGGAGATTTTAATTTATTGTCAAAATTAAATAATATAATTAGGAATAAATAGAATTAAATCTAATTAAATAATTAAGTGGCAAAATTAAACTTAATTAATTAAATATTCAACATATTCAATTAATCAAATTTTAGGATAAATAAGATTTATCACCAAATAATCAATAAATTAAGGATAATTAGGATAATTAGAAATATTCAAGGAATATTCCCCGATGTAGAATTAAGATAAAATCAATTAGGGTTTCGATGTGCAGATGTGCAGATGTTCCTTTGGTTAGGACTTTTATATCTATTTCCTTTGAATTGTCATTGTAGGAGGTTAATGAACCAATAGCCCATTTTTGGAGTATTACATTTTACCCCTCTTTGAATTACTGTGTGAAGTGCAGTGGTTCAAAGAATAATCTGTGTATGATATAGATGAGGACTCACTTATGTGGTAGAAAAACTGATCCTTAAAGACTAACTGATTTTGAGACAAAAACCGATTTGAAAGATTTGAAGATGTTGTGATTTAGGTCCTGATTGACCAAAGAATCAAGATGATACTAACTATATCAATAATGAACCGGTGATTACAAAGAAGTGCCAAAACACCTGATTCTAAACTTATGATTACGAAGAAGTTACCTTCTTGACTCTAGACTTGATTGTCCAAAGGAGTCACATGGATGCCAAATCTAAACCCTTCAGTTACAAAGAACCAAGGAAACAACAAAACTGAACCGATGGTTATGAAAATCTAATATAGTTCACAAGATTCAGAGAATACCATATTGATATGGATCTTGATCAATCTGATATGCCCCAAGCGACGAGGACTTTTGATGAGTCAACAAGTAGACGTGATTGTTGTCTTGATCACTAAAAGAAAGATTGATTAATTTATAGATTTCATTAAAGATATGCAATACCATGCCCCCTTCAGGATGAAAATCAAAATCTAGCAAGAAAAGCCAACGTTGTAGTTTAGAAGCATGTTAATTGATTTGAGAATTGGTCATGCATGTCTGGAGACACATTTTGCATCATTTGGATGTCTTGAAGAGAAAGTTTGACTAGGTTTGACCATGATTTGACCATAGTTGACCAAGTTGAAATGTGAATAGTTTGATGTAGGATAATTAGTTAAGTTGAATACTGGATTTCTGTGATGATAGAAGGTTGATTTTGCAAGCAGTCGGTCGTCCTAGGTCTGAAAATTTTAAATCACAATTTTGACAAAGTAAATGATCTCAAATTTTCATTTTGATCCTGAAAATGGATTCAGAATGTCGAAATTAGCTAGGGGTGAAATTTTCATGGAAAACGGAGCACTTTGAAAAATTAGGTCAAAACCTATATAAGGCCCGAAAGGGTCATTTTCAATTCATTATTCACTTTTGACTTTAGAAACTTTCATGGAGCCCTCTGAGTGAAAAATGGCCGAGATGAAGGTTCCAATCTCCCCACACCGATTCGAGCACAGTCGGCAATACTAATGACCTCCCCAATACGGGAACTCGGTAAGTGGACTTTTATGCCTCTTTGTAAATTTAAAATTTTTATGTTTTTATGCTTTCTAGGAATTTTTTGTTTGCATTTAAATTTTTGAATTTTTGCACCACAAAAAGTCATACGATAGTCCACTAGGACTCGTATGAGTTTTCATTTTCTTTTCAATTGTCATCCCGAGACTATTTGAAACTTGTATGAGAGGGACCCAAGTGTCGTATGACATTTCATCGGGTCCCTCAAAACTCGTACGGGAACTTGTATAATGTCGTGTATGCATGGATTGTCGTACGGGAACCCCTAGAAACTCGTACGAGTTTTCACTCTAGTCTGAAAACTTGTATGGAAAATAGCAAGTCTTTTTCACCTCTTTAGGTTAAATTTTTTATTTTTTCAAGTTCATAGGCTGATTCCTTAGCATTTAATACACCTTGTAAAGTGTTCAACTTATTAATTCCTATACTGATAGCCTGATTTTTGACCAAGTTACTGATAGGATACCCTGTGTCTATGTTGTGTAGGTCATCTACCCTGATGTGCATGTCCAAATATCACACCCGGTGACCCAAAGACTGTGTGTGTTGCTGCCCAACCTGATAAGAACACACTTAGCTTCCTACGGATTGGAGTATCTTATACGGTTTCCTAAGATTCAGGTGAACCACGGTCTACTGACTGCATTGATAGAGTGATTCCATTTTGAGATACAGACCTTCCATCTCCCTACTAGATAGATTACTGTCACACCTAAGGATGTGTACAGAATATTGCGCATTCCATTTCATGGTCCTTAGCCTGACTATGTCAGTTCGGGGAATGCTGGTCTTCTTTCTTTCCAGATATTGTTCGGTGATGATACCCAGCTGACCTAGTCTATCTTGTGGGAGACATTAGTTCAGAGATATGGGTACACATATAGATTAGAGTGCATCATAGTAGGGATGATAAGTGGGATCACCATGTCCAACCATCAGTAGAACGGTCTTTTGATGGGCTGGGCCCTAATGATAGTTCTTTTGATGGCTACTCCTTCTGAGTTGGGTTAGGGATAGTGTATGCTCATCCACATGTTCTCCGAGATGCACGAGATAGTGTATTAGGAGAGAAAATATTTTTCTTCCGGGGCTTTAGTTCTTCAGATTTGGGCATGGGAGAATATTCTGATATGTCAGCCGGTATGTCATTCACAAAGACAACTGTAGGAGCCGATTATATATGTTTATTCTAGATATGTCACACAGGTTCGCATGGGCATTACTGAGTATTGGAGATGAGTTCTTGATGATATGACCTTTGTCATTTGGTGACCATACTTACAGAGAGAGGCATGGCCCACTGCTCGATCTTAGTTTAGATAATTCTTCTAGAGTTGGGTACTGATAGGAAGATCCACCACTGTGCTTGAGCTTTTTCTTATTACATGAGTGTGGAGATAGTTCGGTGTGATCCAAGATGTACCATAGGAGCATGCTACTTATGCACAGTTAGTCTGAGAGCTTGGATTGGGATGGACAACTTGTCTATCTTATGCACTGTGCATTTAGGAGTATACAGGTATTGTGTCGCATGATTGGGACTACCGACCATAGGTAGTTGATGTCAGGGTTAAAGATGCATTCATTTCTTGGCTTGTAGAGAACCCAATATGCAGATTCTCAGATCCTACTAAGCTAATACTTTCTATGGAGGAGGCTACAGATGTCACAGGGCTCCCATGGGTCGAGGTCAGAGATGATGGGATACACAAATACCAGTGGTGTAGCCTACACCACTGAGACCTAGGGAATTTACCACTCCATAGAGGGCAACGGGACACATGAGACCACCTCGTCCTTCTTGTTCTACAATAGGTAGGCCTGTAGTTTTACAGAGGAGATCCACAAGAGGAGAGAATGGTACACTTGGTAGTGTTGGTAGTGCAGAGAAGGTACTAGGTGCTCAGCAGGATGTAGGTGTTGATACTGATATTGCATAGATGGATACTAATTTTGATCTTGGTGAGGAGACCAATCTAGGATCTAAATCTACAGCGGGCATATCAGTGTCCTCACTTGGCTGAGGAGAATCCTCTGCTCTGCGTGCCTTACGTGGTGGTAGTAGCCATAGAATTCCCATGCTTATCCTCCTTTCCCAAAATAGAGAAGGGGTTAATGTCCCATAATCATTGCCAGAAGTGATTATTAGACGCCTTAGATTACAGATTAGAGATTTGAGATTGCAGAGCACTAGACTTGAGGTATGCCTCAAGGAGTCTGACTTGAGGTACGCCTTAAGGAATCTGAGTTGAGGCAGTTTTTAGAGAAGCAGGCAGAGAACAAATGATTACAAGTAGAGGTTTCTCATCAAACTGGATGAAGTGCCTATTATGTCTCTGCATATTATGTTGTTGTTCCTGCTAGATAGAGAGTACCTACATACTCTTAGTATAAGATTGCCTCAGAGGGAGCCAGAGTACTACAGGCATACCCTATTCCAAATGCACCAACACCACCTCCTCCAGATGGTGAGGATTAGGCAAACAACTGATCTATCTTATGTTGTTCTAATTTTGATATTTTGTCCATAGATATTTATTTGACTCTGATAGCTCACATGAGCTCATTCTTTTCTATCTTGTGCCAGTAGTGCACCCTTGGCTATTTCGGTTATATGATATATATGAGATCAAGTTTTTGGTTATGACTTCATATGTACTTGTCAATTTTTGATTTATGATAATATCATGTGATGTAAATGCTATGAGTAGTATAGAATGTATGTATGGATTTATGCAATGCAATGATTTCTTTCAAATGTATTGATTTATGCAAATGTGATTGATAGATGTAAAATGTATGACAATGTATGTTTTTGATTATGCTATGCAATGATAAATGCACATGTATATAATGAAATGCAATAGATGGGATGATTATGATATGTAATGTAAATGCAATGATACACATGATATGTTTTTATAGGTATTGATGAAGACAAGTACTCAGTCTTTTGTAAAAAAGGATGTCTAACCCAAGATGGTGACTGCTTGTGGTTCTGTGAAGAGACCTTTGTGTGAGATTCAACTCTTGTGAGATGTCTAGCTTTGTTTGAAGAATCATTTAAGAATTCACATTTATTCAGCAATTGTGAGATCATGCAATCATGAAAAGTGGAAAGTGACATGCAAACCTAAGACCTAGGACCTAGTCACTAATCATGTGTCGATCATTTTCATCATTGAATTTTTAGGTAACTAGATAAATCAATACAACATCCACTAGTTAGGAAACTATAGACATATGAATATTGATTTGTATGCTCAAGAATCAATCCAACGCCCACTGGTTAGACAACCATGGACATATGAATATTGATTTTATTTTCAGAATGTCGGATTAGATATAAGCACCAAGGCATAAATGCCAGGATGACCTGAATATCATATCCATTTTGATTTTGCAATTTGTATAAGCATCAGAACATAAATGTTGTGATTACCTGAATATGCCTTGTGTTTGCAATTACATCAAATAGTCAAGAGATTAGTCTAAATCCAATGCGAATTACCTGTAGTGACCCTTTATCATTCACATCCTTAGGTAAGATCATGTTTCACAGTAGGAGTAAGAATTCACTAAAAAAGATAATAGTTAGATTAGACTTCCTTGAATTTTCTAGGTATCAATGGTCGAGGTACACATGGCCATCCAATTCGAGATGGAGGCTCTTATAGATGGACACCATTTCAATCTAGATTTTCAAAAAATGTTAGATTTTCACATACAAGCAGAAGACAAAGAAAAGATTTTTCCCACAGTCATCACTCTCTAAATCTAATAAAGGACATCATCAAAGAGCTCAAGGAGACAAAATATGCAAAAATATCAATGTGAATTAGTAATCATACAAGGAGATAAAAGCATGTGAAACATAGATTATTTTCAGTTTGTTTTTGATGTAGTTTGTGTTTGATTGCAAAATCCTTTCTGGTAGGAGATAGACTGACTCATTCGGATGAGACTTCAAAGGACTCTGACTAGATATGACTCATTTGAGGTATACTAGAGACCATAGGATATGACTTTGATTGCCCCCAAGTTTGAACATTGATAGGGTACCAACACTTTTTCTGACTGACTTTATTGAAAACAAGGATACGAAAGAAAACAGGGAGATATGTACAAACTAAAGTAGGATTGAAAGTTGGGAAAGACCAAGATTGCACTGGTAGATGGAGCGGTTTGAATAAGTGGCACCTGTTTGCCAAGTTTTCACTATCTTGGTAGAGATTCTATTTTTTTCTACCAAGGCGCTTGTTTCCAGGTTTTCACCAAGGCACCAGAAATGTGTATGTGAAATTTCTTCCTAGCTATGGACACAACACTTTATTAAAACATTAGAGGTTAGCAAAATCAAAATCTGTAATGTAAATGAAACTAGATAACCAGGTGATTTACTGCCTTCTAGTAGGTTCGAGTATGGTATTCTCAGATTCAGACCGAGATCAGTGACAATGCAACACCTAAATGAAGGATTTGAAAGCAAATGAGGATGATTGCAAAATTAACCTATCTTTTTTTGTATTTTCTATGCAATAGGATGAAAAAATGATATGAATCCAATCTAGAATGTATGAAACTGATATGCAGATTATTCTAACAATGCTATGAAAATGATATGGAAATGGATGCTAAGCTATGAAAAATAATTATTGATCTCACAAATCGCCTGTCACAAGTGCTTGAGTCTTCAGATGAAATTTCACTAGAGTGATTGTGCAAATTTGAGAGATCGATTATGAAGAGCTGGGCCTTGATTTTATAGAAATCCAGGGCTTGAGGATGCATTGAGAAAAGCCATATATTACTCTTGATAAAATCGGGTTGATTTTTGAGTTAACAAGAAATCAGGAATAAATAATCCATAAAATCATGCAAAAGCAGTTTTTAACTCAAAATAGAGTTTTAGATCAAATTCCAACTCACAATCACATGTTGAGTTTAAATTTAAAATTGGTTGTTAATTTCTAGTTGCCTTCTTTTCTGATTGTGCATGATTTAATTTGAATTAGTTTAAAAATAAAGTGATTTATTCTCAACTTAACTGATTTTAAATTTAAAAATAACTTATTTATGGGTTAATCAATTATTAAATCAAACTTTTATTCAAAACTATATTATTAAATATTGACAACTTGAGTTTAATTAATTAAATAAGAATTTAATCAATTATTCATAGGAGATTTTGATTTATTGTCAAAATTAAATAATATAATTAGGAATAAATAAAATTAAATCTAATTAAATAATGAAGTGGAAAAATTAAACTTAATTAATTAAATATTCAGTATATTCAATTAATCAAATTTTAGGATAAATAAGATTTATTGCTAAATAATCATTAAATTAAAGATAATTAGGATAATTAGAATTATTCAAGGAATATTCCCTGATGCAAAATTAAGATAAAATCAATTAGGGTTTTGATGTCTAGATGTGTAGATGTGACTTTGGTTAGGACTTTTGTATTGATTTCATTTTAATTGTCGATATAGGAGGTTAATGAACCTATAGCCCATTTTTGGGGTATTACACAAGGCTCTATAATCCCTGCTAGAACCAAATAACCATTATATGGTTCAAATTTGGGGCCAAACATCCAAGAATAGGCTGAATTTTGGGAGTAAGGCAATCCAAGTCACCATGTTCCTCCTACTGACCTTGTATAGGAAGAAATTGCATAGGGGTACAATTTACAATATTGTATTTATGAACCCAGTTGATACTCTTAATAAAGTAGATCAAAGAATACAAAATTTTTGTCAAGGTAAAAGAGTTGAGGAAACAAAAACCCCCAAGTGACTCATGTCCTTGTCAATCTAAGACCAAGATAAAAGAAACAAAACGTGGAGAGAGAGAGAGAGAGAGAGAGAGAGAGAGAGAGAGAGAGAGAGAGAGAGAGAGAGAGAGAGATGTTGGTCAATTTTCATGTTTCAATGCAAAATTTTATTAAAAATGGCCTAGTTGTAGAAATAGGGTTTATTAATTTGCAAAGGGTTTAAAAATAATTTGATTAAATCTAGAAAAACCTACCTTATTCTATTTCTGCATTACTTTTTGATTAACTTAAGCTTATTAAGTAATGTGTCTTAATTTGTCAGGTGAGGCCAAGTCTTTTAAAAGTTGTTAAACCTAGTAGGTACCTTTTTAATATTTCTCTAAGTCTATAGTTCCCGAATAATTAATTTTTTCCTAAGTCATAATGTGTGGTAAACTGATTCCAATCCCTTTTAGATCTAATGGTGTGCGTGATCCTTCTTAAAGAAGCTATAAGGTTTTTATTCATTGTGGCATCATGACTGGTGCATTACCATTATGAAAAGATGTTCAAACTTTATTCTTCATGACATTGCCACCTTGTGACATGTGTCCCGAATGACATCACAACACAGTTGTGAATAAAATTAATTCAATGCTCAAATTAAAATTAATCCAACAGTTTTTGCAAGCCCATGATTGAAAGATGAAAGACCTTTTAAAATTGCGGCTTCACGATTGAATGACACGTGTCCAAGATTGAAAAGTTAAAGATGATAAAGTTAGATGTTGATCTGATGGTTGTCTTGAAACTGTCATAAGAAGTTAAAAGGTTTTTATTCATTGCAGATTTATGACGAAGTGCCATGTGTCATAGGTGATGACATGTTGCTCTGTCTTTAGGGAAGTTAAAGAAAGGAATGATCTAGTCAATCTGACGATTCTCGCAAGCCCACTATGAAAAGTTGCAATATTTTTATTCTTCACGACTGGACAACATGTAGCCCTAGGATCTTGTAGAGGTGTAATGTTTAATCAGGTAAAGTCATATTTGATTTTACAGTTGTTGCAAGCCCACGATGGAGAGTTGTAGGATCTTTAGTCATCTCATCTTTGCGACTGACTGACGTGAGTCCTATGCAGAAAAGTAAAAAGGTGTTGACATTTATTTTCTAGGTGGTTTCCAAAGCTTTCTTTCTCATTGTTCAAATTTCGAAGTGGAATTTTATAGGGGACCCAGTCTTAAATAATTTGATTTGAGCCATAGGATTTGTTTGCATGAAGACTAATCAACAATCAAAATTTAAACTTTTCAAAAGTGAACATTTTGTTCACTCATGACATTCAATTCTATTTCTATAAAATTTATTGCAAAGTGTGCAACCTTTGAAGTTTCTAGGTTAATAGATGTTGTCACTCAGGTGTTATTTCACAAAGTTTTCATTCTATGAAGAGCAAATTTGTTTTCTGAGAGAAATTCTATCAAAAGTTTGTAGAAGAAAGAATTATTCAAGCTTTCAAAATTATAGTTTCAAAGTGCAAAACAAGTAAGTTCTTTCTGTGAATCTATTTTCAAAGGGGTTTTATGAATTGTGTGGTATATTTGAAGGAAAAAACCCTAGTTTTAGAAAAATGACACTATGAAGGGATTTTACTAGTAAAATTGAGTATAAGGATAGAGATGTGTACAATGATTTTCTTATTCAATTGGACCACTCCATGAATGATGTGGCTCTAGGAAAGAAATTTATTCCCAATGCACCATGGTTGAGGGTTGACGAGGGGTTATATGATAAGAGTAACTGGTTGAGGGATTCCCACACAATCATAAATGGTTTAAATATTTTTAAGATTTGGTTCAGCCAAAGTAATTCATACGCTCCACATTGTAATGCATGGGTGCTAGACATGGGAAAGTTAGTTACTTTAGGGGTATTCATGGATGTAGACCTATTGATGCTTGTAGCAAAATCTTATGATCCAGTTGCTAGGGTTGTTAGAAATAAGTGTGGATCACCTCTTGTTTCCATAACTTCTAAAGAGATCCGTTCAGTTTTAAGATTAAGCACACCCACACACTACCACGAGCCTATTGATTTCAATAAATTAAAGGAAACATATAAGGCTCATAAGATTTTCATTAGAAGTGGCCCATTGAGGGATCATTTTGCAATTATTAGGAGTTTGATGCTAGCAAGACCTAATACCCTAGAGCCCTTTTTGAAGAAATATTTCAATTCCTATGCTTTAGGATTATACATATCTCTTTGTAAATTTTTTTTGGTGCGGATGAAACTGATCCAATGCCCATCCATTTCATGTTCATGATGGTCCAGATTTTGAACCATGTGGTAGGAGTTAACTTTGATTTGCTCCTTACCTGGCTGATTGTATTCACAATGGATTAATTGGTATTGAAAAAGCTAATGTGGATCAGCCATTTGGATGGTACTCATTTTTGATGCATATGTTTTTGTTTAAGGGAGAGTCTTTCTTTGGGAAAGAAATGGACTTGGTAAAGCATTAGGATGGGGAGGAACTACCTGTGCAATTATGGAATATGGACTTGTCCTAGGATAGAGTGGATGCTAGTTTCCTTAGTTTTGATAAGATGTTTGCTTCCAAGCTGAGGTCATTATTCTTACATGAGAACCCTAGAAGCCCAAAGTCCCTCTTGGATTTCATTAGACCCAAGGAGTTTTCTCCAGAACTAAAGATTGTACATAATTGGTGTGATGTTATCCTATACCTTGTCTCTACTATTTTTAGAATTTATGGTTTTAGGGGAACTCCACATGTTTTACCATACTAAGTTCCCTTGAGGATTGGCCTCATAGAGATACCATGGAAGATAGGTTATCTGAAGGAAAGGGAGTTGACAAGAAGAGGTAGAGGTACAATTTTTTCAGCCTTCACTATGGCTAATCATTTTGTGATTGCAAAGGGAGGCTAGGTGCATTAATTGGGAAATATTTTGAAGTCCTATGGTATAAGGACATCAATTGAAATATTTTATGATCCTAAGGGATTCTTTCAAATGTTTATAATGAGGGTAAAGGTAGGGGACATGACCCACCAATTCCACTTCAAAGAGGATATCATTAGGAATGAATTTTCTCTCCAAGAGTAGGAGATAAGTAAATAAAAATGGTTAGTATATAAAAGGACCCTAGATTTTGTTAATTATTTTGATAACAAGTACAACCCTCTAGGGGATATCAGGCCTTTTGGTGAAAAGATCAATATGTTAATGAAACACTTTGAGGAGATCATGAGTGTATTAAATGAAAATAAATCTAGAGTGATTGAGGCAAATCTTAATCAAGCCAATGTTGTAATGAAAAGATTTGCACCTGTACCTACTATAGCCCCATGAACTTATGTTGTACAACAAAGGGAATGGTATAGGATGGTGAATCCTAAGAAGGATGTAGATGACAAGTGTAAGAAATTAGAAGTGATACCATCACCACCTTAGGTGCATAGGTTGTACAAGAGGCCTGCATCTGAGTCTCCAGATGAACCTTCTCCAAAGAAGAAGATTATTGAGGAGACTGTCCAATCTAGTGAAGAAGCATATTCACCCTCCCAATCACCACTTCAATTTATGAATGAGAAAGAGGTAGAAAAAATATTAGTTCAGCTAGGTAGTGTGGGGGATGTTATTTTGATTGAGGCTAAGCTACATGAAGGAATGCTTGAGGAACCAATTGCCCCTCATATGGACCTAACAGTTGCAGAGTTTAAAGGTAAGGACCTTGATCCTGTCATCAAGGAGTTTTATAGTAGGTTCTTGTTAGATGACAATTTTGTTAAATCTAGGGCATTTGTTCAATTTTCTTGGAGGATGAGTATATCATATTTTGAGAGAAAATATGAGAAGAAGAGGGAAAAACAACCTGATAAGGAGGAATTTTCCACCAGAGAGGAAGTAAAGAATGATATGTTAGATAACTTCAGAAGGATTACCCCGAAGGAGGTGACAAAAATGATAATGGATGCTAGTGTTTTAATTTTTCTAGAGTGGGCTATTGCAGATTTAGTGGTTTTTGATGTAGTTAGAAAAAGATCTGACATTGCATACAACACATAGGAGGAACCTATTGTAGCATCTAAGGGAGTGGTCTTCAGTGATGACCATACTTCTCTTGTAATGTGGTCATTACAAAAGAAAAAGAAAACAAAGAGGGATGAGGGATCAAATACTGATTTGGTGGGTGGTTTGATGGTTAGGAGGGTGAGCGAGACCTCATTGGTGGAGGCCACTGACATAACTATACAGGTAGAAAGTTTTGAAAAGGCCACAACATTAAAAGATAAATAAATTATGGATGAGATTAGGCTCACATGTGAAAATCTTACGATGCTAAAAGGAAAAAAAGCAGTGAGTTAATGGGAAGGCTTGCTAGGCTAGGAGATACATCACCTTTACAATTGGAATAGGTGAGTCTTCAACAAGAATGATTACATTATCCCCTACACCACCACCAAGCTCAAGCCCTATAATCTCTATTCCCCCATCTCCCATGGCTCTTGATCCTCAATTTGAGGAAGAACTATACGATGAGAAGAATAAAATTAAAGCCTTAGAAGTAGAGGTTGTAAGAAGGTATGAGGAAAAGATTAATGGCACCATTCTACATCCTCTTAGTATCATTGATACTATATTTCTTTATTATAGGATTTCTAAGCTTTTAGATATTTTAAATTCTTTTAAAGAAGATAAGAATAAATTGGAGGAGATCTTGAATAAATGGACTAGTTGAGAAAATAAAATGGAAGAGATATACTCAGTGGCTAAGGAGAAAGCATAGGTAGATGCAATAATGGAGAAAAATTATGATCATACAACAGGTCTATTGGAATTGTCTATTGCTAGGGAGTCTATGCACAGTGAGTCTAGATTCCTTCTTTTGGAATATTCTAGTAAAAGTTTTGATTTATTCCCTTGTATTTTGAAAGGCCTAAAAGATCTCAAAATCTGAGATGAGTGGATGGAGGAATTGGATGCATCCCTCGCATCAAAGACCAATAGTATTGTATTAATGATGATAATTGTTATTTAGGAATGGTGATTGAGGAAATAGTGACTGCAACGATGAATTTTGATTCATTGGGAAAAAGGCCAAATAGTTGAAGACCATGTGTAAGTAACTGATTGAAGAAAAGAAAATTTTGTAGTTTGAATGGCCTAATAATGTTTTTTTTAGTGAGTAGGCATCAAAGTTTAGTCAGGAAGAGACATGTGTCCAGGTGGGGCCATAATCAATGCAAGAGTGATGCTCCTAATTGTGTGGCTTCCTTGCTTTCTATTGGAGGAGAGTTTATGAAAGTGACCTTTTGTCATGTTGTGGAAAAGTATTGTATATCCTATTGTAATTTAACATGTGTACCTTCTCAATTTTTGAAGCTTATTACAACCCTATTCTATAAAGGGTTTCCAAGACTAGGAAGAATTGTCTGAATTTCATTTTTGATAGCACTTTTGTGTCTTTGGAGTCAGTCCATACAATGTATAGTGATAGAAGTGTCTATATTTTGAATCTAAGCTTTAATGAAAAAAGTTGTTAGTCCTTATTACTAAGTTATTTTTTCAAGGTTTATAGAGCATTATAGTGAATGTAATTTTCTCAAGGAGATTAACACAAAAGGATTGGAGGAATATTTGTGTCAAAAATCTTGTCTCCTTTTGATGTTGGAGCATCTTGGGTCCTTTTCAATCCTGTGTCACCAAAAATATGTTTGGAATTTTTTGTGTTGCTTGGTTCCTTCTTTGACCGAGTTGGTCAGTTTCCTTTGGTTACTGAGTGTGGTCGATTATCTCCTAGGCAGTTAGTTGTTTCACTGGCGCTCAGTGTTGCTTGTCTGTTGCTCGGTCATCATTGCTTACCGAGTAGTTTATTTTGAGTTCTTGTTGGGCCGACTTGTGCATTTATTATGGGTTGTAGATTTAATGTTGGAATCCATCATTGGGAGGTGTGTGGTCCCAGATCTAACCATTCCTTCTATTGATTATAAATCTGAAGGCCGACTTAGTTTGGTAGACTCTTGTATAAATGTAGTTGTTGGGTTAGAGTTTAGGGCAGTTTTTATGGATAGAAGATAATAGACATTAGAGTTGAGATTTGTATTAGATCCTCACATGTTTGAGGACTTCTGAGATTCATTGTAGTATCAGGCCAAAACTAGGAAGGCCTTACAACCCAACATGTATGGTTCTATTTGATGAAAGTTAATGAAAGATCCTGCATTCTCTCTCTCACTATTGTGTTTTCTACATGTGTTGAGCAGGCTTGGATCATTAGGGTGTGCCATCCTTTGGGCCCTCTTGACCCATGCCTTGTGTTAGGTGGTATCAGAGCAAGGTGAGATCTTGATCTAGGTCTTCAGATCTAGGTTTGTTGGTTCCTCTTGAAGCCCTAGTTGATTGTTTTGGGGTAGCAGATTGCGATCTGACCTGCAATTGTAGAGGGTTCTCAAGATGGTTCATGGGAGGTGAGATGCGTATCCATGATTGGCAGACATGTTGAGACAAATTGATGCTAGATTGGAAGTTGTTGAGATAGTCCAAAGAAGAGGCAAACATCTTGAAGATGTTAGTGATGATGAAGTTGAAGAAGAACATGCAAATGCAGAACCTACACCTATTATGGACCAAGGTGAGGAAATATTTTGAAGGCTTTGACAAGTTTGAAGTCTACACCACATTTCAATCCTCCTGAGTATGGTGGAAAATTGGATTCTAATGAATTGGTGGACTGGATCAATAAGATGGAAAAGCATTTTGAATATGAAAACATATCTAAGGATAAGAAGGTGAAAATTGCAAGCACTAAGTTGAAGAGTCATGCATCCCTATGGTGGGAACACTTGCAATTGGATCGGAAGAGGAAAGGCAAAGACAAAATCAAGGTATGGAATAAGATGGTAAATAAATTGAAAGGAAAATTCTTACCTTGTGATTATCAGATTAACCTAGTTAGGCAAATGCAAAGTTTGAAGCAAAAAATAGCTTGGTAAAAGAGTATACTGAGGAATTCAATAGACTAGATATCAGATTTGGACATGATGAAGATGATGTGGATAGAATTGGTAGATACCTGAATGGTTTCAGAGTTTCCATGCAAGAGGAGATCAGTCTGGTTAAGTTAGAAATCATTGAAGAGGCTTATCAGTTTGATTTGAAAGCTGAGGAGAAATTGAACAAGAGACATGAATAGAGATAGAGAGGTCAAGGTGGTAGATTCCTTAGAGGAAGAGGTAGATCCAATGGTGAAAATGGTATATTTGAACCTGAGAAGATGAATCTAGACAAAGGCAAGACCGAGTGGAAAGGTGAAAGTTCATCCAAAGGTAGAAGCAGTAACTACCGAGGTGGTTATAGTAGAGGAAGTTTCCGAGGAACTTGTTATAATTATGGAGAAGGACATATATCATTTAAATGTACACAAGTAACTAAGAAGGCTGGTAGCAGTAGAAATGCATTGGTGCAAGAATAGTCACCGAATGAGCCTAAGAAGGAAAGTAACCTGATGGTAAGGAGAGCACTGTGGAATGAAAGAAAAAAAGAAGATCTAGCAAGGAAAAGTTTGTTCAAGACCAGATGTAGAGTTTTTGATAAAGTTTGGAAGGTAATCATTGACAATGGTAGCTCGGAGAATTTTCCATCTGAAGAGATGGTCACAAAATTGTAGTTGAAAAGAATGGAACATCTGAAACCCTATCAGATTTCATGGATCAAAGATGAGCATACACTCTTGGTAAGTGAACAATGTTATGTGAATTTAAAGATTGGAAAATACTATGATAAGGTGTTGTGTGATGTCATGAATATGGATTGTTGTCATATTTTGTTGGGTAGACCTTGGCAATATGATATACATGCTATATATGATGGGAGATTGCATAAGTATACTATTGTGGCTGATGGAAAGAAACAAATCTTGTTACCTTTTATGGAAGAACCTATTAGTAGTGTTTTCACATCTGTGAAAGTTTTCTTGATGGAAGGAAGAAGGTTTTTCAAAGATTTAAAAAGGAATGATGTATGTTTTTCTATAATCCCTAACAAGCTGAGTAAGAAGATCGAGGATAGTGTTCCTGAAGAGATTGATAAGTTTCTCACTGAGTATAGTGAAATCATTTCTCACAATATACCTGATGGTTTTCCACTGAAAATAAGTATTGATCATTGTATGGATCTAATCCGTGGAGCTATTTTATAGAATAAGGCACCTCATTGGTTAACACCTACTAAGAATTAGGAATTGAATTGACAGATTCAAGAGTTGCTAGAGAAAGGTTTGATTAGAGAAAGTTTGAGTCCCTATGCAGTACCTATTGTATTGGCACCGAAGAAGAATGGGGAATGGAGAATGTGTATTGATTCCAGAGCAATCAACAAGATAATAGTAAAGTATAGGTTTCGTATACCAAGAATGGATGACATCATGGATAGTTTGACTAGAGAAAAATATTTCACCAAAATTGATTTGAAAAGTGGATATCATCAGATCATAATCAAGGAAGGTGATGAATGGAAGACTACTTTGAAGACAAAAGAAGGTTTGTATGAGTGGTTGGTTATGCCCTTTGGTTTAACTAATGCACCGAGTACTTCTATGAGGCTGATGAATGAAGTTTTGAAAAAATTCCTGGGTAAGTTTATGATTATATATCTTGATGACATTCTGATATTCAGTAAGACTAGAGAAGAACATTTGTTGCATGTTAGACAAGTTTTGCAAGGATTGAAAGAGGAAAAGTTGCTGATAAATCTGAAAAAGTGTTCATTCATGAAAGAAGAGATTATGTATTTGGGATTTGTTATTTCAGCTAATGGTTTGAAGACTGATCCTGAAAAGGTTGAAGCTATTCTAAATTGGCCTACACATAAAAATTCTAGTGAGGTAAGATCATTTCATGGACTGGAAAGTTTTTACAGGAAGTTCATTAAAAATTTTAGTGCAATTTGTAATGCTATGAATAAGACTATGAGAGGAGACAAAAGAGTATTCAAGTGGACACATGGAGTTGATAAAAGTTTTGAGACTCTGAAGTAGAAGGTTGATGAATTACCTATTTTGGCATTACCTGATTTTAGTAAAGTATTTCAAGTAGAATGTGATGCAAGTGGAAGTGCAATTGGAGCTGTGTTGAGTCAATAAAGTAAACCTATTGCTTTCTTTAGTGATAAGTTGAATGATGCTAGGAGGAAATATTTTGTGTATGATCAAGAATTCTATGCCATTGTTCAAGCACTAAAGAAATGGAGACATTATTTGATACCGAGTGAATTTGTGTTGTATACTGATCATAAGGCTTTACAATATTTGGGTAGTCAAAATAAGTTGAATCAGAGACATATGAAATGGGTTGAGTACCTACAAAATTATAGATTTGTGATAAAACATAAGAGTGGATTCACTAACCGAGTTGCTGATTCATTAAGTAGGAGGAGATCTTTGATGACCAAGATGAAAATTCAAGCTCTTGGTTTTGATGAGATGAAAGATTCTTATGAGAATGACCTTGATTTTTTTGAGCCATGGAGAAAGTGTAGAGCACCTATACAAGATCAACAAGATACTAAATGGGATGAATATTTTATTCAGGAACGTATGTTGTTCAAAGGTATTTAGTTGTGTATACCAAGAGTAATGAAAATTAATTTGATAAAAGAAAAGCATAGTAGTGGTTTGGCTGGACATTTTGGCATTGATAAAAAATGGAATTTGCTTAAGGAGAAGTACTTTTGGCCGTAGTTGTATAAAGATGTTCAGACATTTGTGAAAAGTTGTGGAATTTGTCAAGTTGCAAAAGGAGTAAGTCAGAATACTAGTTTGTATGTACTAATTGTTGTACCTGAGAAACCTTGGATTGACATCAGTATGGATTTTGTTCTTGGCTTACCGAAGACAATAAGAGGAAATGATTCTATATTTGTTATTGTAGATAGATTTTCTAAGATGGCACATTTCATACCATGTAGAAAGACATTAGATGTAGTACATGTAGCAGATCTTTTCTTTAAAGAAATTGTGAGATTGCATGGATTACCGAGGAGTATTATCTCTAACTGAGACAGTAAATTTGTTGGATACTTTTGGAAGACCCTTTGGAAAATTTTTGGCTCTGAGTTGAAATATAGTTCTACATTTCACCCACAAACCGATGGACAGATAGAGGTTGTGAACAAAAGCTTGGGTAATCTTTTGAGATGCTTAGTTGGAGACACATCGAGTAGTTGGGATTCTGTGTTAGCACAAGAAGAGTTTGCATACAATAATTTAGTAAATAGGAGTATTGGAAAGACACCATTTGATATTGTGAATGGCACACAACCAAGAGGAATATCTGATTTAAGAGACATTGATGATGAAGGTAAGAGGAGTGCTGAAGGAGTGAAATTTGTTGAGTACATGAAGACATTGCATGAAGATGTGAAACTGAAGCTGGAAGAGAGTAATTAGAAATACAAAGATAGAGTTGATAGATCTAGAAGAAATAAGACTTTTGATGTTGGTGATGAAGTGATGGTTCATTTAAAGAAATGTCAGTTTCCTGTTGACACATATGGAAAACTGAAGATGAAAAAATTTGGACCTTGCAAGATTTTGAAGAAATTTGACAGTGGAAATGCATATGAGATTGAGTTACCTGATGATATGGACATATCACCTATTTTCAACATTCCTGATTTGTATGAATATCATGAATCTGATGAAGAAATGACAGTACCGATAGAGTATCCTAAGAAGAAGAATGAAGAAGTGGAGCAGATTTTGAAAGAAAGAGTTGGCAAGAGCACAAAAGGAAAACAATATATGGAATATCTAGTAAAATGGAAGAATAAACCGATGGAAGACAGTTCATGGATTTCATAGTCTGAGTTGGATGCAGCTCAGATCATACCTGCTAAATGATTTAGAGAATCATTTCAAAATAATCGTAGGTGTCTAATGTAGGAGAATCTTGGGTCCTTGGCAATCTCGTGTCACCAAAAATATGTTTAGAGTTTTCTGTGTTGCTTGGTTCCTTCTTTGATCAAGTTGGTCAATATTTGGTCAGTTTCCTTTGGTTACTGAGTGCGGTCGGTTATCTCCAGGGCGGTCAGTTGTTTCACTGGCGCTCAACATTGCTTGTCTGTTGCTTGGTCATCCTTTCTTATCGAGTAGTTTATTTTGAGTTCTTGTTGGGCCGACTTGTGCATTTATTATGGGTTATGGATTTAATGTTGGAATCCATCATTGGGAGGTGTGTGGTTGATGCAGGAGCATCCTGGGTGTAAGAGCAATCTTGCATCACCCAAAAATATTTATGTTTTTTGTATTCAATAAGGGCTATTTTGTGCAGAGCTGCTATTTTTGAAAAGTTACTATTTTTGGTAATTTTCGTATGTGCTCAGAATGATCTGATTTCTTTCTTGGAGGTTCATGTTGGTCATATAAGTTTGCCAGTAAAGTTTCATTGCCAGATCAAGTGTATATTGGAAGATATTGAAGACTTTCGGTATTGGCAGCAGGGTACAGAAACTTCGAACTCAGTTTTGAAGGCTTTAGAGGCCCCGGATGAGGTCGAATTTTGGGCTGAATGAAGCTTGCTTAATTCAAGCATTGTAGAGCTCCTTGCGCCCTTTCCGAAATGGGGTTACAATAGTCAATCGGGTCAACTGGTGATGACTTATGGTCTTCGGAAGTTGGGTCACCTGAAATGGCGGAAAATGATTTTTCTTCAAAATTTTTGTTCGGGTTTCAAAATTTATTTTGAGCTGACTATGATGTAATGAAATGTAAAATAAAAATAATTCTAAGTTTGGTCGGCCTTATTGGCTAAAATTCTGGAACCTTCCCAGGCGGTGGAAAATTGCCTATATAAGGAAGGCTGTATTATTGTCTTAGGCAGTTCAGAATAGTTCTGGGTAGTAGATCTGGGTAATAGTTCGAGGCTTTGTCCTACAGAATATTGTAAGGGAATGCCCATGTGGCTTTGCATATTGTAATTCTGAAAGTTTGTAATTCCACATTTGCGGAGATAATAAGAAGCCAATTTTTTGTTCTTGCATATTGTTGTTGTTTCTCTATTTCTGTTATGTGTTTGTGGTATTAAGGGGAGCACCCTTCATCAAGTGGTATCAGAGCAGGAGTTCTTGAGTGTGTAAATAGATCGCCGACTCTGAGGCAGTTTGCACCAGGACCGTGGCTAGGGTTTCATCGCACATCGCGAAAATGCCTCCATGACGAGAACGTGGCGGAAGAGTTGGTGCTGTGACACCTGAGGTTAGAGAGCTGCAGAGACAAGTGCGAGCATTGCAAGAAGAGATTCGTAGAGGAATGAATCTTAATGTCAAAGATGAAAGTGAGGATGAAGCCGAAGAAGAATATCAAGAAGGAGAAGTTGAAATTGTGAACCAGGAGGAAGAAAGACTTTTTCGGGCGATTTCCAAGATTGGGAAAAGACCTAAGATTGAGGTTCCTACATTTTCTGGAAATCTTAACCCAGAAGAATTGATCGACTGGATCAATGAATGTGAGGAATATTTTGAGTATGAAGATGTTGAAGATCCTGATAGGGTCAAATTTGCGAAGGCCAGATTGAAAGGTCATGCGAAGATCTGGTGGCAAGAAATTCAATTGGAGCGAAATAGAAGAGGGAAAGATAAAATCACAAGATGGGATCGGATGGTGGATAAATTGAAGCGACAGTTCATTCCTGTTGATTATGAGCTTGACCTACTAAAGAAAATGCAGAGTTTGAAGCAAGCAGGAAGATCTGTTCAGGAGTATACAGAGGAGTTCTATCGACTTCTCATCAGAACAGGCCATGCAGAAGCTGATAAGGAGAAAGTTGCCCGATACCTTAATGGGTTAAGGCCAAGCATTCAGGAGGAGCTGAATCTAGTTCGAATGAACAGTATTGAAGAGGCATACCAGTTTGCCCTAAAAGTAGAGGAAAAGCTGAACAAGAAGTTTGAGAGCAGACAAAACGGAAGAGGTCGCGGTGGACGATCTGGTGGATGGTCATATGGTGGCCGAAATGAAGATTTGAAAAAGAAGGATGAGGCCAGTAGCAGTCAGAATCAGCGAGGAAATAATTTTAATCGCTTCCAGGATCAGAATAATAGAGATCAAAGAGGAAGAGGAAGAGGACAAGGATTTGGAAGAGGTGGCTTCCGTGGAACATGTTTTCACTGTGGAGAAGAAGGTCATAGGGCATTTGAATGTCCTCAGCGCCAAGGCAGAACAGACAGGAGAAATGAAGGCCAGGCCAAAATTGCACATGTAGATGAAGATGCCAGATCATCAAATTCTGAAGATGCTGAAAGAGGAGAAATGTTGATTAACAGAAGAGTCCTGTTGAGTGGTGACAATGAACCTGAGCAAAGGAGGAGCTTGTTTCGCACCAGGTGCAAGTGTGAAGGTAAATGTTGTGATGTGATTATCGATAGTGGAAGCACTGACAATTTGGTGTCAGAAGAGATGGTGACAAAGTTGAAGCTCAAGAGACAGAAACACCCACATCCATATCGGATTGCCTGGGTACAGGATGACCACAAGGTCATGGTCAATGAACAATGCCTGGTGAAGTTCAAGATTGGCGGATACCAAGATGAGGTATTGTGTGATATCATATCTATGGATGCATGTCATATGTTGTTGGGTAGACCATGGCAATTTGATAGATGTGCTGTACATGATGGCCGTGCGAATACCTATTCCCTGACAAAGGATGGAGTGCGACATAAGCTAAAACCATTGAAGGAGACTGAAGAAAAGGTATGTGGTAATGCAAGGATAACTTTTGTTGATGGAAGAAATTTCCTAGATGGTATGAGGCATGAGCATGTATGTTTTGCTTTAATTCCAAAAGCTGGTAAAGAGGAAGTAGAAGATGTTCCTATAGAAGTTGCAGATTTGTTGAACGAGTTTCAGGATATTGTATCCGATAACGTGCCTGATGGATTACCACCAGTCAGGAAGATCAGTCATCAGATGGACTTGATCCCAGGAGCGAGTTTGCCGAATAAGGCAGCACACAGAATGACACCTGCAGAAAGTGAGGAGTTGAACAGACAAGTACATGAACTATTACAGAAAGGATTGATCCGTGAGAGTCTGAGTCCCTGTGCTGTACCAGTGGTATTAGCACCAAAGAAGAATGGAGAATGGAGGATGTGTACAGATTCTAGGGCAATAAACAAGATCACAATCAAGTACAGGTTTCCATTGTCACGAATGGATGATATTATGGACTGTTTGAGTGGAGCTGTGTATTTTTCAAAGATAGACTTGAAAAGTGGATATCATCAGATTCGGATCAGAGAAGGAGATGAATGGAAGACTGCCTTCAAGATAAAGGAAGGACTGTATGAGTGGTTAGTCATGCCTTTTGGGCTAACCAATGCACCGAGCACTTTCATGCGGCTCATGAACGAGGTTCTGAAAGAATTTTTGGGTAAGTTTGTCATTGTTTACCTAGATGATATTTTGATCTTTAGTAAGACATTGGATGAGCATATGATGCATATTCGTATGGTGTTTGAGGAGTTGAGAGATGAGAAATTGTTGATTAATTTGAAGAAGTGCAGTTTTGTGAAGAAAGAGTTAGTGTATTTGGGATTTGTAGTTTCAGCAGAAGGTCTAAAAATGGACCCAGAGAAGGTACAGGCTATCCTTGAATGGCCTACTCCAAGGAGTGCTACTGAGGTAAGATCTTTTCATGGTCTAGCTAGCTTTTACAGAAAGTTTATCAGAAATTTTAGCAGTATTTGTGGACCCTTGACTGAAACAATGAGAGGGGATAGAAAAGAGTTTAAGTGGACTAATGGGGCAGAAAAGAATTTTCAATTATTGAAACAAAAAGTTACAGAACAACCTGTTTTAGCACTTCCAGATTTTAATAAGGTGTTTCAAGTAGATTGTGATGCTAGTGGTACTGCAATAGGAGCTGTTATGAGCCAAGAAGGTAAACCTATTGTTTATTTCAGTGAGAAGTTGAATGATGCCAAGAGAAAATATTTTGTTCATGATCAGGAATTTTATGCTATAGTTCAAGCATTAAAGAAGTGGAGACACTATTTGCTTCCTAAGGAGTTTGTTTTGTATACTGATCATCAAGCTTTGCAATATTTGAATAGTCAAAAAAAATTGAATCAAAGGCATTTGAAATGGGTTGAGTTTTTGCAGAGTTATACATTTGTTTTGAAACACAGGAGTGGAAAGTCTAATAGGGTTGCAGATGCTCTTAGTAGAAGGCAACTATTGCTGACAGAAATGCAGATTGAAGTGGTTGGGTTCAAGGAACTCAAGAATTTGTATCCAGAGGATCCTGATTTTGGTGAAGCTTGGAAGGCTTGTACAGAACCTGTTACTCTAGACAGGACAAAATGGTTGGATTTCATCATCCAGGATGATATGCTATTCAGAGGGAGTCAGTTGTGCATTCCACGAAGTTCTATGAGGGAGAATCTCATCAAAGAGAAGCATAGCGGAGGATTGGCTGGACATTTTGGTCGTGATAAAACCCTTGCTTTGGTTGGTGAGAATTATTATTGGCCACAATTGCAGCAAGATGTGAAGAAGTTTGTACAGAGTTGCAGAGTATGTCAGATGGCGAAAGGAGTGAAGCAGAATACAGGGTTGTATCAGCCATTACCTATACCAGAGAAGCCTTGGGAGGATATCAGTATGGACTTTGTTCTTGGTTTACCGAGGACTCAGCGGGGACATGATTCAATTTTTGTGGTGGTTGACAGATTTTCAAAGATGGCACATTTCATTCCCTGCAAGAAGACTAATGATGCTGTTCATGTAGCAGAATTGTTTTTCAGAGAAGTAGTGAGACTTCATGGTTTGCCAAAGACCATAGTTTCAGATCGGGACACTAAGTTTGTTGGATATTTCTGGCGTACATTGTGGAAGAAGCTGAAGACAGATTTGAAGTTCAGTTCATCACATCATCCACAGACTGATGGACAGACAGAGGTAGTGAATAGAAGTTTGGGAAATTTGCTGAGATGTTTGGTTGGAGATAAGCCAACAGGATGGGATTTGATTTTACCACAGGCAGAATTTGCATACAATAATTCTGTCAACAGGAGCACTGGTAAATCACCATTCCAGATTATATATGGAAGTAGTCCAAGAAATGCATCTAAATTGAGGAAGATAGATAAAGGAGAAATAAGTAGTGCTGAAGCTGAAGATTTTGTAGAACACTTGAAGAACATCCATGAGGAGGTGAGGAAGCATATTACCAAGATGAATGCACAGTATAAGGCTAAGGCAGATGAGAAAAGGCGGTATAAGGAATTTCAAGTTGGTGATGAAGTCATGGTTCATTTGCGGAAGGAGCGGTTTCCAGTTGGTACATATAACAAGCTGAAAATGAAGAAGTTTGGACCATGTAGGATACTGAAGAAACATGATTCAGGAAACGCATATGAGGTAGAATTGCCTACTGAGCTAAATATTTCACCAGTTTTTAACATTTCAGATCTGACAGAGTATCATGAAGGAGGTGTTGAAGATGAGATCACAGCAGCACAGTGGAGTATTCCAGCAACTAGTTTAGACACTAAGGAGATCGAAGATATACTGGACAGTCGTGTTGGTAGAAGCACAAGGAACAGGACATATGAAGAATATCTGGTCAAGTGGAAAGGATGACCTGTTGAAGATTCATCATGGCTAACAAAGGAGGAGGTTAACTGCCTTGGTTTTCCTCTGCACGCCTGAGTCGTGACAGGGTCACTTCTCAAATTACCCCGGGTGTCTGATGCAGGAGCATCCTGGGTGTAAGAGCAATCTTGCATCACCCAAAAATATTTATGTTTTTTGTATTCAATTAGGGCTATTTTGTGCAGAGCTGCTATTTTTGGAAAGTTACTATTTTTGGTAATTTTCGTATGTGCTCAGAATGATCTGATTTCTTTCTTGGAGGTTCATGTTGGTCATATAAGTCTGCCAGTAAAGTTTCATTGCCAGATCAAGTGTATATTGGAAGATATTGAAGATTTTCGGTATTGGCAGCAGGGTACAGAAACTTCGAACTCAGTTTTGAAGGCTTTAGAGGCCCCGGATGAGGTCAAATTTTGGGCCGAATGAAGCTTGCTTAATTCAAGTGTTGTAGAGCTCCTCGCGCCCTTTCCGAAATGGGGTTACAATAGTCAATCGGGTCAACTGGTGATGACTTATGGTCTTCGAAAGTTGGGTCACCTGAAATGGCGGAAAATGATTTTTCTTCAAAATTTCTGTTCGGGTTTCAAAATTTATTTTGAGCCGACTATGATGTAATGAAATGTAAAATAAAAATAATTCTAAGTTTGGTCGGCCTTATTGGCTAAAATTCTAGAACCTTCCCAGGCGGTGGAAAATTGCCTATATAAGGAAGGCTGTATTATTGTCTTAGGCAGTTCAGAATAGTTCTGGGTAGTAGATCTGGGTAATAGTTCGAGGCTTTGTCCTACAGAATATTGTAAGGGAATGCCCATGTGGCTTTGCATATTGTAATTCTGAAAGTTTGTAATTCCACATTTGCGGAGATAATAAGAAGCCAATTTTTTGTTCTTGCATATTGTTGTTGTTTCTCTATTTCTGTTATGTGTTTGTGGTATTAAGGGGAGCACCCTTCATCAGTGGTCCTAGATCTGACCGTTCCTTTGATTGATTATGGATCTGAAGGCCGACTCTACTCGATAGACTCTTGTATAAATGTAGTTGTTGGGTTAGAGTTTAGGGAATTTTTTATGGATAGAAGATAGTAGACATTAGAGTTGAGATTTGTAATAGATCCTTGCATGTTTGAGGACTTCTGAGATTCATTGTAATATCAGGCCGAAACCGGGAAGGCCTTACAACCTAACATGTATGGTTCTATTTGATGAAAGTTAATGAAAGATCTTGCATTCTCTCTCTCACTATTGTGTTTTCCACATGTGTTGAGCAGGCTTGGATCATCAGGGTGTGACATCCTTTGGCCCCTCTTGATCCCTGCCTTGTGTCACCTTTTATTACTTTTTTGTTGATTTTATGAATATTTGAGCAATTCTTGAATTTCATTTGAAAATGTTTTATGTTTTATATCATTTCATTGTTTCTATTGGTTCAAGGAACTGAGTTAAATGCTTCCATGATTTGATAGGATCACTAAAATGTAATAAAGGATATTATAATAATAGGGTTTTCTGATAACAATTGATACATTTATTTACAAAGTGAGTAAATAGATCATAATCTTTATTATAGTTTTGTGACTCTATGATAGTAACAAATGGATAAGGTAGTAGTCATTATTTAAGTAGTTGGGCATATGTTCTAATGTTGTTCATGGTTAAAACAAATATAAAAATCCAATTTAATCATTACTTAGAAGAAAGAAAGGTTTAAAGAA
Organism: Chamaecyparis obtusa; assembly: GCA_027943335.1. Lineage (NCBI taxonomy): Eukaryota > Viridiplantae > Streptophyta > Pinopsida > Cupressales > Cupressaceae > Chamaecyparis > Chamaecyparis obtusa. The sequence goes on along the minus strand of BSBK01000269.1, from coordinate 239,552 downwards.
TGGTAATCTCTTAAATACTATGATCAAATAGATGCATTGTGGGCTACTCTTATATCTACTTTGTATCATTTAGTAAAAGAAGTTTTATATGACTGAATCTTCTTTAAGGGGATTTGTAAACAAAGATTTGTAAGAAAATCTCAAATTCCAGGTGTACCCACCTTGGTTCTACAGAGCCAAAAGAGTAGAAGGAATTATTTTCCTTGTTAGTTGGCCCAAGGTTAAATAAAGTACTCTAAATATGGGAAATGGTTGATCCCTAGTTGTACTTTATTTGTTATCTTTTGGTTATTCAAAATCTCTTAAATCAGAAGCTAAAAAAATGGTGACTCTATTGGGGAATGTACTATAGGTAGTGCGGTACTTGTCAGATTGTTGTTTGTTGGGTTAGTAAAATGTGTTATCAAAGGTCATTCTATTCACACGTGTTTTATTTTATTTGGGACTATGTGTTTCTCCTATACTCTTTGAGTCTTATTTAGATTCTAAAGGTTTATCTATTAAAAAGATTCCCATTAATGTGGGTGGAAAATCAAAGGGTTAGAAACAGTGTGCATTTACAAGTTAAAGACCATGGATAAAAGAAAGAACATGAGGGCTTTTTTCAAGAAACACCTAGAAATAAATTTGGAGGAGTTACCTCGGTCAGGAAAGAAAAACTTGCTAAGGAAGGGTGGTGAATCTACTAGTGCACCTGTGAGGGAAAATAATAATCAAGGAGATGGGATATTACACACATCTACCAATGAAAATGAATCTAAATAGAAAAATTCAAAATTTGATAGTGGTCTCTCTGGAGATAATTTAAATGATACTCTAGAGGTATTATATTAAGACAAAGTTATACCTCTTGTAAATCAGAATGTGAAAGTGGGGAATAGAAGCCATATGTTAGGTGCACATCAAGGTGAAGTTATTTCTAAAAATAAACCAATGGAACCAAGATGGATCCATTTCCCTTATCAAAATATCACAAATATGGATGTATCTTCAAGATCTGATGATACTATGATTAACCCAACTGATTTAGGTGTGTTGAGATTACAACTAGTAGAGCAAGATTCCATATACAAATATTTGCAGAAAGAGAGAGAGGCTGAGACCATAAATGATTTTATGGAAAGAGAGTCTTTTCTTAGGAAAATTGATGAATTAAAGGAAAGGAAAAAAAATATTTTATTATGCTCCTAGAGCTTTATATCCTGACATCTTTGGTGACCTTACTTCCCTAAGAAGTGATAAAGAATGTCTATTAAAGGACCTGAATTTGAAAATAAGGGTCCTATGATTAGGAAAGTGCAAAGTTATGTGAGTAAGCCCAATAAAAAGGAAGGAAATGAATTTACGAAGCCTACTATTGTTGACAACAACAACAGTAAGCATAAGGTGGTTGGGATCAAGATAAATGAGCCCATGGCCAAACAAAAGATTCCACCACCTGTTTCAAGTTTTGATATAGAGATGGAAAATAGAAGAAAAGAAAGAGATGATTTTCCAAAGGAATTTGAGAAAGGTGAGGTTGAAGCATCAATTTCAGAGACAAGAAAGAAGATACAATTCTTGAAATCTTCATCTGCAGACATTTTTAAACCATCTACGAATGAAATAGGTATGCCATCTAGAACCACTCATGCCACCTCACTTGGTAAACCCAATGTTCATAATGTTCTTTCTTCTTCATCTGCCAAGATAAATGTTGAGCATAAACAAAAGTTAAATGTGCATATGGGTGGGGGTATGACACCTATTGCTGGTGCTAGTGGAAACACTGGACTAGGTTTCCAAAGAAGACCTATACAATTAGAAGGATATAGGAAAATTTGTTTTGATGGGATGCCTGGTTATCCTAATATTATCCCAACTAAGTTAAGAGATAAGAAAAGTAATTTTACTAGAAATAATGTTATTAGTTGTGAAGAACATCTCAGGTTGTTTATTGATATGTTGAATGATTATGAGGTACAACATGAAGATGTAGTTATGAAGTTGTTTGTTCAATCCTTAGTTGAAGATGCTAGGGATTGGTTTAAAAGACTCCTAGATCATAGTATTGACTCATGGGATGCATTTGAAAAATGTTTTAAACAAGAGTATGGAGATATGCTAAATGCTAGTTTCATGTTGAATGAATTTAACAACATAAGGAAAAATAAAAATGAGTCTACAACTGTATTCAACATGAGATTCCAAAAAGGTATGCTGATGCAAGAGCATCCTGGGTGTAAGAGCAATCTTGCATCACCCAAAAAATATTTTTGTTTTTGTATTCAATAAGGGTTATCTTGTGCAGAGCTGCTATTTATGGAAACTTGCTATTTTTAGTAAGTTGGTCATCTGATCTTGAAATGTTCTGATTTCTTCCCTAGAGGTTCATTTTGGTCATATCAGCTTGCCAGTAAAGTTTCATTGATAGATCAAGTCTAGCTTTGTAGATATTGAAGATTTTCGGTATTGGCAACAAGGTATAGAAACTTTGAACTCAATTTTGAAGGCTTTAGAAGCCCCAGATGAGGTTGATAATTTGGGTGACAGGTGCTTTCACAAGTGAAGCCTGTAGAACGCTTCGTGGCCTTTCCAGAATGGGGTTATAATAGTCAATCAGGTCAACTGGTGATGACTTATGGTCTTCAAAAGTTGGGTCACTTGAAATGGCAGAAAATGATTTTCCTTCAAAATTTCTGTTTGGGTTTCAAAAGTTATTTTGAGTTGACTTTGATGTAATAAATTGTAAAACAAAATAATTCTAAGTTTGGTCGACCTTGTTGGCTAAAATTATGGAACCTTCCCAAGCGGTGGAAAATTGCCTATATAAGGAAGGCTGTAGTGTTGTCTGAGGCAGTTCGGGATAGTTCTGGGTAGTAGATCTAGGTATTGATTCAAGGTTTTGTCCTACAGAATCTTGTAAAGGGAATGCCCATGTGGCTTTTCATATTGTAATTCTAAAAGTTTGTAATTCCACATTTGTGGAGATAATAAGAAGCCCATTTTTTGTTCTTGCATATTGTTGTTGTTATGTGTTTGTGGTATTAAGGGGAGCACCCTTCATCATATGCATAAATTATTCTAAGTAATGAGGTTAGATGATAATATTTCCTAACAACATATTTTAATGCCTTTGATGGAAATGTTGGATATCTTCTAAGAGATAAAGAACTAAGGACTCTAAGGGATGCTTTCAGGATTTCTATTAATATTGAGAACAACATAAAAATATCTTTCCAACTAGGTGGAAAAGGAGATGACCCTATATTGTTTGAAAATAGGGGAAATAAGAGGGATAGTGAAAGAATTGTGGGAAACAAAAGGAAAGAGGAGGAGAAGTTGGATAAGGTGTTGAATGCACTAAAGGACTTGAAACCACCCAACAATAGAAATGACAATATTTCTGTTGTAGAAAAGCCACAATTCAATAACAACTTCAATAGGAAGAATGGATTAAAGAATTTTCCTTCACTACTAGTGCTCGCAATTCTAGATAATATATTTTTGTGTGTAGATGCCTTAAATGTTATTTCAAATTTAGGTAAAGAATCTCCCATTTCTATAGCTTCAAATGTAGTTATCTTTGCAATCAGCATCTCTTTGCCAAATATTGTAGTCAAAGGTATAATCTCTTCTATAGCCTAAACTTTTTCCTTGTAAACAGGTGTCAATGATGTAAGGATCTTTGCAATGACTTCTTCCTCTTCATAAGTGCCTCCAGAATTTATGATTCCAATCAAAACCTCAGTAACTCTCTTTAAATAAGCCCTAATATTATCATCATCTTTCATTTTCAACTTCTCCATCCTTGTTTTCTAGTTCTGTAACTTTTCTTGCTTAGTAAACTCATCTCCTTCATATAATGCTTCTAATCTTTCTCAAATTTTGTGTGCTAAATCTAGATCTTTCATCTCAGTAAATTCTCCTTCAGAGAGTGCACTGACTAGTGCTTCCCTTATGACCATGTTATATGAAAATGTCTTCTTTTCTTTATCAGTATCTTTATCTAATTCATCCTCAGCCTTCATGGTTATCTCATTCTTTGTGATCATCCAGTAGTCAATACCTAAACATAGAAAATTAGTTCACATCTTGTTCTTCCAACTATCAAAGTTTTCAAGCTCAAATTTCAGACTATCCTTCCTATAGAATTCCATCTCCAAGATCACCTCAAGTAGTTAAGCTTTCTCTCTAAGGACTAGTAGCTCTGATACCAATTGTTAGGAATAACAGTCCACCAATACAACTGAGAGGGGGGGATGAATCAGTTGTATGACAAATTATTAAACTTTTAACTTTAAGTAGAAACTACATAAATCAAATGATAACATAGTAAATGCCAACACAATAACATAGTAATTTTTGTCAAGGAAACCCTGCTAGAGGTAAAACCCCAGTGGGAATTAGCACCCATAAATGATGTACTGAGAGTATAGTATCCTTGTTAAAAGATCTATCCCTATTAGGAGCTTGTTAAAATATTATAGTACACAGTCCCTATTAAAGGACAAACCTTGTTAGGAGTCAAAGAAAAGAGTAGGCTCAATTCTTAGGCTCACTGCCCAAAGAAGGTTATGTCCGCCTCTAGAACTCATTGTTTGCAATACAAGTGTATATAAAGGAAATACACAATCCTTGTGAACTATTTCACTAGTACATTTGACCTGGTTTTTCTACCAAAATTTCTGACCATGAAATAATTTTTTTTGGTTGGTCAGATTATAGAAAGAAAACTTTCATATTTTTTTAATCCATGCCCGTGTTCATCGAAAGTTTGACCAATAATATGTAGGTCAAACTCTCGACAACCACGGGCATAAGTTAAAAAAGAAAGATTTCATTTCATTATTATCATGGTGAAATTTTTCAAGGTTGCAGCGCGCGAAACCTCATCAGCACTATGTAGCAGGATTCGATCAAGTAGAACCTTGGAAACAAATTTCATTAACAAGGAACTAGATTCTGAGTATGTTTTTTTTGTTTTGGTTATCATTTCATGTATTAACTATGGAAAATAGATAACTTGTATTCATACTTCTATAAACCCCATTTTTTATCCATTCATGACATTAAAATTCTATGAATAAGTTTAATTTGCACTGTCGAATTGGCAATAAATCTATAGTGTTGTTTGTTGTAGAAACTCATCTTATACATTTGTAGGTTTAGTTCAATATGTACCCACTGTGTCAGGGATTTTCTATCTATTAAGTATATTAATTAGACACAGTCCCCCCGATACAATAGATGCATTAACATCTCTCTGCAAGTTCACACATTCACATTTTAAAGTTTTATAGCATTTAGTGTTTGTTCAACTTCTATGCGGGATTCCAATTCGTTGATAGTCCATGTTGGGAGTTTGGATCTGTTATGGAGTTTGATCCTTAACTTGCATCTCCTCCATGGGAATTCCATGCCATTGGATGGAGAGAAAGTTAAGGCAATGTGTCAAAAAAACCTAAATGCTCAGAACTCAAGGAACTGTGTTAGTGCTTCAAGGCCAATGCCCTAGTTAGGTGCATGCCATATGTTAACTTGTGAAGTAAAGAAATGTTATGGTAGAGTAATTATCGAGAATTTGAAACTGATTCCTTGATCTAAATTTGAGCAAAGAAACAATAAAAGACATGGTTGTAGCAGTAGCTTGAAAGTATGTTGGGTTTAAAGATTAATTGATCAAGATCTCTGTTGACAGTTGGAAAAAAAAACAAAAACACTAGTCCCTAATACCCATCTTCGAACTATTCCAAGTCAACCTAAACTAATCTGATCAACTGGGTTAGAGAGTCCTTGAAGACCAGTTGGAGGTGCTAGATGAGGATTGACTGTTATTGTTTTGTAATTTCCAATTAAAGAAAGGGAACGTGATAGGCCTATGATGTTAAATATTGTGATTGATCCATAGACTAGCAAAAGAGAGTACTGTTGAAAACCAACAGAGGATTAGTAGAAGTCTGAGTATCATATGTGAGGAGCTGGAATAGGATTGCAAGTTTGATAGATTATAATCAAAGGAACATCAACAAATGTGTAGTCTTGCTAAAAGTAGACACCAGTGATTGAGGTAAGAAAGCTATTTGGAGGATTGATTATAAATTTCAGTTGATAGATTGAAGAGTCACCACCATGTTTGGAAGTATTCAAAGTTTAGAGAGTTTGACAAGTTAATTGGAACCATTATTCATAGTTGAACCAACATTGTTATTTGTTGATATTCTGTTGTGATAGTTGGTTGGGTCTATCCAAGGAGTATAAATTACCTAAAAATACCCAGTTCCAAAGCTCCAACTTGACCACAGGTAGGGAGTATGCTAGAAAAGGTTGAGGAGTCTGGCTTTACATCCACTAGTTGCATTTTCTTAAAAGTTTCTAATGCCTTTTCAACAAACCCATTTTGAACATATCCCCCAATCATGGCAGTCCATGAGATGAAATCTCTTTGAGGCAATCTATCAAACAATTTACATGCCTTGTTTATGTTTCCACATTTAACATACATGTCTACTAAGGTACTGACAACTAAAACATTTGATAAAAAGCATTCCTAAGTATTTATGATTCTCTGCATCTTTATTTCTATAAAAGCACTAAAATTAGCTATTCGGGGGTTTTATTTTCTTTGTATTCCTATAGTCTCATACTTGTGGCTCTGTTCGTATAAATGTTGCTAAAGATTACCAATCTTTGATATAATGATGAAATGGTACTCATATTCATTGTGGATTTTGCATTCTATATCTTGTTTTCCTCCAACATATGCTATAGTTTTTTGGAGGGTAATTAAAACCCTAATAGATTATGATTTCACTTTGTGACACCATTAGTAATTTTGGGATTTGAAATATTTGTGTATTCTTCAATGCTTTTCCACTTCATTTGATGATTTTAATAATGAGCACCCATGTTATTCATATGGAATTACTATGTCTTATTTCTCCTTGATTAAATATCATTATTACATTAGTAGAGAGCTATTTTTACTAGTTAATGAAATCATTACTCCTTTACATCATGAAAAAGTTTATAATTTCTTGGATTATATAAGCACTCTACATTGATACTTATTATATTCTTAGTGCTATGGGTATACATCTTGGTTGTGATTTCTTTGAATGTCTTTAATCAATTCCATTTTCCAATTGTCTATGTGATTTGATGATGTTATGGTGATTTTAATGACCCTGTGTAATTTTAAATTTCTATGAATATGAGAATCATACCTTTTTTTGTTCATCCTAGTCTACACAATTTGTCAACCCTTCATTGGTCTTGATGCATTACTTATCACCCCAAGGATCATCTACTTTGATTCTTTTATGACTGCCATGCCATCATAGACCACTAATACTTATTACATCTCATTGTATCATCATTATTGTTATCTTTTATCTATTCTTAAAAACACTTGACAACATGCCTTCACTACCTTCTTTTATTGTTCTTATTTATTAAATATATTTGTTCATTATTTAGCACTTGACTGTTAATGATAGTAGCATAGTTAACTACTCTAATAAATGCTCTGTATACTACCTTGCACTTCACTATCTTGGCACTTATTTTAGCACCTATGTTTCTTTGGTAAGTCTATGGTATGATGTCATGACCTTTACTAGCTCCCATTTGATATCAAATACCACTTCTCCTTGTGTCTTCCAACTGATGTAGCACTAAAGTCTTGAATTATTGGACTGATTCTAAGTGACGTGTCTTGTATTATACATTACTCCCCTCCTAATAAATTGGGTTTATTTATTGTCTTTAGTAATAGAATTATTTTTGTTCAGACCTTTCTGATGTTTTTAACTTCATGATCATCTACAATCTCCTCCTTCTGATACATTAATGTGTTTTCATGATGTAGCTACAAGTTCCTTTTACACTATATAACAACCATGTATGATCATTTATCTTGTGAGTACTTTTTCATCCTTTTACCACTTTTGTCCTTATGATGTTACAAGGCCAAATCTTTCTTCAGGTAAGCATATTTATTGATCATTGTTTTTATAATCTTTACCACTACCTTGTTTCCATTTCCCATATTTGATATTTAGTTTTATATATCAGCAACCTCTAATTTTTAAACATCAATGTATTTTTATGTATAAACTATCTTTTATTTTGACACCATCTTCACACATAAATTTATCATTGCTCAAAGAATGGTAAACTTGTCACTTTTTCATATTTTTTAATAGTGAACAAATCACTACTAATGATCCAACAATAAATTTTTTAGGGAATTGAATACTATTTCATTGTTGTCTTGTAACTTTATACAATATTTTTCACAACCTCATGGCATACCTCTATTTTCTAGGATAGTCTACATTCCACTGTCATTTATAGCAGTTGATCTATCCTTTGTCTGCTATGATGACTATTTATTTAGACTTAAATACATGAGAATCATTACAAATACATGGGAAACATTACCATTTCTCCAATATATTCCTTGTCCATTTCTATGAAAACCTCTTTCTTCCATTGTTATGATCCAGGTCTCCATTGTCCTTACCAATGATACTACCTTCATCCTCCCTCATTATCTATACTTATGGTTACTTATGGTTATGCTTTGATGGATATCAATGCCTTGTTCCAAATCTCCCATTTTGTCACAGGCTAGAAGGATTCTTGCAAAGGTTGTGGAATTTGGATTTACACCTGCCGGTTGCATTTGTTTAAAAGTTTCCAGAGCCTTTTCCAAAAATCCATTTAGTTCATAGAATGCAATCATTGTAGTCCATGAGACCACATTTTTTTGAGGCATTTTGTCAAACAGTTGACGTACCTTGTCTATCCTTCCACATTTTTCATACATGTCTACCAGGGAGCTTGCAACTATAAGATGTACACCATATAATATACACTAATTTATAGGCAATGTCTGAAACTATTGAAGTGGCTATTAACTCTTTCTTGCATTTAACTTCTTTTCTGCTCTGATTGAAATTCTTCTACTATGAAGAAAAAACACTCCCACACAAATTTCCACCTACACATTTGAAATCTAGCATTTCTCTTCTTGCAACCATTGTGTTGAGAAATTTGATCACCACTGCCCATGGATTTCTAACTATGTTGGCAAGGTAAGGTTCAAGTACAATACAAAAGTTCCTAACTAGATATTTTGTCATTATCCTCACAATCTTTTATATTTATGAGAGTTAATCTATTTCTAGACTTGCCCAAGATATTAGAGAACATAACTTAAAAAGTACTTGAATTCAATGCAATCTTTATGCTGTACAATAGTAAAAAAATTTCACCCTACCAAAAGACATCTTCATAAAATCTATGCTACTTAACCATATTCTCATTTCACCATAGCTTACCCCAAACACATTATATAAGGTAGGAACTTTTATGCTTGCGTCCCTTGTTCTATTGGATACACACTTCATCCATATGAGGGCATCCCTAAGAAAAAAAAAACAATTCTTTGTAAGAAAGAATGTCACATGATAAACAAATACGACTCAATTGGATTTGCTAGAATTTACTTGATTATTAATGTTGGATGTTATTTTAATACACTTGATATAGAATATGCAGGTTGCAAACAAGTCATCCTTCTTCCACCAATGAGTCATTCCATTCAAGAAAGACCATGTCTGATGATATCAATGCACAATAAAATAGGGATAGAATTGCTAGACTGTGGTCTAACTTAAAAAGAAAAGGTGACCGAAAATGTTATTGTCCTTGCAAAATTTGTAAGGGCTTAAAGACTTGAAGATATCTAATCAAAACAACTAAGGAACATTGTAGGAAGCATGGTCACATTGAAGGGGGAAATGAATTTCATCCATTGGTATGTATTTTAATAATTTATAAAATACATAAGACATGATTTCATGATGACATCATGGTCATGGTTAATATAAGGTCATCATTTTCATATAGGTCAACTACCTTGGATTTCATGTTATGGACCATGACAATCCAGAGAATGTGGATTTCCAAATGAGGGAACATGGAGGTGTGAATATAGAAGTAGAAGGTAATGATCCCATGGAAGAAGACCACGATGATGAAGAAGATCACGATGATCAAGATGATCAAGATGATGATGATGATGATGATGATGTTGACGTAGACCTTGATGTACCTATACTTGAGAAGGCACATGAGCCCCTATATGAAGGCTCCCAAACAACTCTTCTTGCCACTGTATTGTTGTTGGTGAACTTGAAGGTTATGAATGGTTTATCCAACATAGCAATGACACATATGTTAAGGTATGTCATTTTTTTTCATTATTTTTGTCAATTTCCTTACAGTTAACATTGGGTAAATCATGTAGCAATTAATATTCTTTAAATTAATAAATTATATATTTGGTAGTAGGTTGATAGGTGAGTGTTTGTTACCACCATCAAACATTCTACCTCCCTCGTACCAAGAATTATCTGCCATTATGAAAGATATTGGAATGGAGTATCAAAAAATACATGCATGTTCGAATGATCATATTATATATCATAAACAACATGAATTTGCAATAGAATGCCCTATTTGTCATATTAGTAGATATCGATCAGATTGAATAACAAAAAAGGTGCCTTGCAAGGTTATTCGGTTTATTCCCATTATTCCATGTCTGCAATGATTGTTCAGGTGCAATAGCTTGGCACAATTTATGGACTACCATGCATGCAATAGAAGTCGAGATGACATTATGCGAATGCCTACGGATGGTTCGGCATTTAAGGAAATAGAGGAAAAATGACCACACTTTAAAGAACCTTATAATCTCAAGCTTTCATTGGCAATAGACGGTGTCAATCCATTTGGAGAGATGAGATCTACTTACTCGGTGTGGCCTATTTTTGTTATCAACAATAACATTCCTCCTTGGATGTCTATAAAGAGGGAGCACATAATGTTGGCACTGATTGTTCCAGGTATTTTTTCATTTAATAGTCATCTAAATTAATTTATTATAAATAATCCATCAAAATGATCACAATAATTATGTAATATTTTTGTTCATTCAACTAGGTAAGTACCAAGTTAAAGATATCAATGTATATATTGAGCCCCTTATTCACGAGTTGATGGTGTTATAGAATGAGGTCACTATGTATGACATCTCTAGACCAATAGGCCAAAAAAAATTTCAATTCCATGCAATGCTTGTATGGACAATACATGATGCCCTTGGGCTAACACATTTTTGTGGTATGTTCTCTTCTTAACACCTCTTTTTTGGTACGTTATAGTGCTAACACAAAGTTAACATATTTAATCCAATTATACATGATCTTGTGGGTTTTCAGACAAAGGGAAAATTTGCATGTCCAGTTTGTGGTCCAAAGATGAAATCTCGTCATTCAAAAAGTTTAGGAAAGCAGGTGTTCAATGAGAATAGACACTTTCTCCACAGAAATCATAAGTACCGAATTACTGAAAAACATCTTTTCAATGAGAAATAAGACACTACATAAAAGCCACGGAGAATGACACCTCCCCTATAGAAGTTAGCATACAATAAATAAATCATCGAGGTAATGCCATTCCATCTGGTGGTTTTTGTTTGAAATTTATATTTTGATATTGTGTTTTGTTTACTGATGATGTAACTAATGCTCATAAAGGTCATCAAGGCATTAATGACCAACTTCCAAAAGGACTAAAAAGTTATCCTACGCAATTTAGTAGGTTGTCATACTATGAGAAACTCTCAATCATGCATTTGTTTGATCTTATGCATATATGAAAGAATGTAACAGAGACATTATGGAAAATCTTGGATGGAAGGTGTGACAAAGACAAAATTGCCAAAATTTGTAGTGACATTGAAGAATCCAACCATGCAATGAAAAATGTTATTCGATCAAATAACAATGGAGACCAGATTGATACAAGTGCCCTTAGTTGGTTATTGTCGGAGCAGAAGAGCAATGCTATAAAAGAAGTCATAAAAAAAATACGATTTCACATAGGATTTGCTGCGAACATAAATGATCTCATATCAAAGAAAAGTGAATTTGGGCCAAGGATGAAAACACACAATTGACATACATTTATTAAGGTAATTCATGTTATTTTGTATTCACTATATATTTTTATATTGCATGTAGTTTTCATTGCATTCTTTTATAAAATATTGATAAGATCATTTTACAAATATTGCAGTATTTTCTACCTCTATATCTCCCAAACCACTTCACCAACAGTGTCAAACAAATTATATATGATCTTGGAAAATACATGAAGTGGTTGTCATCAAAAGAAATCAATAAAGAAGATATAAAATATTGGAAGAGAAAAATTCCTCTTCTTATGTGTGAAATGCAAAAGTGTCTACCTTCAACTTTTTTCAATGCACAAGAACACTACCTCATACATCAAGTTGAGGAGATTGAATTGTGTGGACCTATACCAACTAGGTCAATGTGTATGGTTGAGAGGCACTTGAAATTTTTGAAAGGCTTGGTTTGACAGAGAGCACATCCTGAGGGCTCTATGGTGGAGGGATATATGGTATATTAGACAATGGTGTACATTAGTGAATATCTTCCTAAGTTTGCAGCAAAGATCCATGTAGATCGTATTTGGGATCCCAACTCCATTAACAAATTTGAAGGGGAGTACTTGATGGGAAAATGTAGATTGATAAAAGTGATAGGTAAATATAAGATGTTATTGTTATACACTAAATTTGTACCTTTGTCTCAAGCTCTCTTGGTCTTGATAACTCAGTATAACATTGGAATCATCTCTAGGTTGTGGGACCTTTGCTAACTGAGATGAAACCTCCAGGTTCTAGGCTAGTTCCTCTTGGATAATCACCCTAATTTTCTTTTAGACATGAAAGTAAAACTTTTATGGAGGGGAAAGTGATAGAAGGAGTGCTTGTAAGGGAAATGACTTGAAAGAAAACTACCTACTAAGTGATGCACTGAAACTAGGGTTTGGATCTCAGTATGTAGAAATGAAATCAATGAAAAGCTCAGGTCTAGTAGGTCACAACTTATTGAATAGACTTGCATAAGTATTTCATAAGAGGGCCTGAGAATAAGACACAACTTATGACCTACAAATAGACATTCACTTATACAATTTAGTGTAGGATTGAGACAAGACTATTAAGGGGGCTGAGGTATACCCACAAGAACATCTAAATCAGATCAAACACAGTAACACACAAAATTGCAGAAAGCAAGAGGGATCAGGAACCCTAAGATAACATTGAAAAAACATGCACATACTTTTCCAATAAGAGATAATCCAGACAAGGAAGCATAGGGACATGAATGATTGTCACAAAATGCCTCTGCAATGTTTGTATTATCAATGGGAGAAATACAACTGTATAAGCTAGAGGGTAGAAATGATACCACAGATGGCCTTTAAGAAAAGATAAATTTTCTTCTACAAATTGTCCAACTCTTGAGCTCCTAAAAGTTCTAAAACAATATATACATACTCTTGCATGCAGGAAAGAGTCAAAACCTAACTAGGGTTACAAGAATTTTATAATAGAATAACCAAACCCTAGGTTTGTCACTTTTGACCATAAATATATCTCTGCAAAACATGGCTGATCAGATGTTCATGCCTGTACTATGTTGCCTGCAGACAAGAAACCCAGATTTACCCACCCTACTGCATAAAAGTCTTGCCATGAATGCAAGAATGGTACCTCATAGGGACAAGACTTGACCCATGATGGCCACCCAGGCCTTTCACATCATCTTCCTTAACTGAAAATTTCCTACAAACATTAATCATCTTGAGCTACCTCACCGTTGTATCCGATTGAATCGAAAACTAGCAAAAACCCTTTGCAAACATATTCAAATTTGAATACCAATGGCTAGCCAATCATTTTAAAATGTGTCTGTCGATGTCTCTTCCTTCCTGGAAAATGAGTGGCTCAGATTAACCCAGCAACAGTTTATAAAACCCTTGAATGGTAAAAAATCCATCTCAACATGTTTGGACCAATGAGAATCAAGCTTTTCCACATGTCAGCATATTTGGACCCACCTCGAGCCTTTCTTCCTTTAAGTCATTCAATGACTACGTGACTGAAGACCTCCTCTAAGTCACAGAATCCTTTCTTCCTCTACCAATTTATTTAGAGATTCAGTGAACAAAGCGGTCGCTGAATCGCTAAGTCATTTGGAGCACTGCCAAATCATTTCGTGAATGAGAAAACATGTGAAACTCATTGGGACCACCAAATACTCTATCAAACCTAGGCCCAGACTTGCCACTTGGAAATATTTCATTCACTTCAGCTGCTTCATAGGCACACACCTCAGCAAATCCCTCTGACACCTACCCCACTCAAACAAGATTCTAATCTAATGGTTGGCACAAAATCTCATAGCTACAAAATATTCTTTCCACTTTTACGCCAGCCGTAGATCCTTTCTAAGCTGAGACCCCACTGACACATCAGTCCACCTGGAAGTCCTCATCATCATTCAACAGCCAATAAGAAGCATGCATGTTAGCAATATGCAGCACTGGGACCACTTGACATATCTCTTTATTCTAACCAATAAGAACTCGCCAACTCACCCTGACCTGGCACTGGACCCACTGACAAGTCTGAACAGTTTGGAAAATCTGACGGCTGGCACAAGATCTCATACTCTGACACAAACCTTTGAGAACACATGCCAACCTTCTATGTTCATCTTTCTAACATCTTTGCAGGTCCTCTGACACAGTGCCACTACGGCATCCAAGTCATTGCTATGTGGACCAATTACATTTGAGCAAGTCAGTATACCTGACAAATGGACCCACGATCTGTGAAAAGAATATTGGATGGTTGTCACTAAACTGCTGACTTAAAAAGTGTGCATCTTATCCCAGCGGTGTAGTGACAACTATGAGATCTTGCAGTACTTTAACCTTTCGAAAGGATCAGGACCCACTGACATGCTCCAGTTCATCACTATGTGGACCAATCAAATGTGAGGACGTCAAAAAGGAAGGACCCACCGAATGAAGCTCTGACAACAAATCAAGATCGACGGTCGGCACATGATCTGATGCTCTGACACAAACCTTTGAGAACACATGCCAGCCGTAGATCTATTAACTGGGACCCTCAGTTATCTGAGACCACCAAAAGATTTGAGCGACCATGCGACTGAAGGGAAGCTAACCACCCGCTGAATCATTGACTGTTATGGACTTAACCACTGAACTTTGGGCTATTACACGAACAAGGCATTTGCAGAATCACCGAATAAAAGATAACACTGCCGAAGAACCTAGTGGTCACGCGACTAAATAGATATTAACATTTACTAGGTCGCAGGATATCTTGCGGTGACTGGGAAACAATCGGTGATTATGAGAATCATTGTTTTCGCTAAGTCACGGGAAGAAAAGACAACCGTTGGAAAGAAAAGGAGAACTGGTGACTGGGCTAAAAGATTAAAGCACACATGCTAAAAAGAGGACTTAAGTGGCCGAGATAAAGTAACTACAAATTAGAACAAAGACTTAGGGTTTTTTAGGGCCTTTTGGAATTTTTTTTGGATATAACGGCTAGTTTTATGAATCTTGACCTACAGACCAGGACCCTAAATAATTTGTAGAGGCCAGGAAACATAACATGAGGCCGTGAAATTTTGTAGAGTGCTTGGCAGGGCCAAAACAGGGACCTGGGAATAGGTTTAGCCAAATTTGCATGGACATGAAAATTAGGATAACATTTTGGCAATTTCTGCTGGATGTCAGCCTGCTTGACATGGAAAACTAGTGGCCTTGACATATCCATTGGGGATGGGGTCATTCTGAACACAAAACTTTGACAGAGGGACAAAACTGAACAGCAAGACAAACTTGTGCACAAGCACTTCTTGGAAAGCAGGAAAACTAGGCTAGGAAAAGGGATAGAAAACAAGAAACACATATCTACAAGAATTTATAGAGAGGGGTTAACCTCAAAGCAGGGCTTCAAATGGAATCCATTGGCTGAAATTGGTAGGGCATCTCCTTCTAGTGTTGAAAGCTAAAAAGCATTGGTTCCCTTGCACTCTATGATTACAAATGGTCCACCCCAGAAAGAGTCAAATTTTGTGTGCCTGCCAGGTCTGGATCTGAATTCATCCCATATGAGAACTATGTCTGCAACTTTGAAATTTCTAATCCTGGCTCTTTTGTCAAAGCTCCTCTTTGTCTGAACCTGATGGAACTCCATATCTTGCATAGACTTATCTTCGATTTCCTCTAATTCCATCAATTGAGCATATCTAATCTGTAAGGGATCCTCTTCATCAAATAGGGCATATTGAGTGGCCAAGTCCAGAGCTAGTAATTCAGTTAAAATGGACAACTTAGCCTCTTTTCCATACACTAACATGTAAGGAGAACTATCGATGATTTTCTTTGGGGTAATTCTGTCTAACCACAAGGCAAATTTGAGCTTTGTATGCCAATCTCTCTATTTCTCTTGCAGAGTCTTCTTGATTATCCTAATCAAATTCTTATTGGTGGATTCTGCCAAGCCATTGCCTTGAGGTTAATAATTTGAACTAGTATTCAGATAGATGCCATTCTTGACTGCCCACTCTGAGACCTTGAGGCCTATGAATGCTAAGGCATTATCTGAGATGATGGAATCAGGAGTGCCAAACCTATGAATTAAATCATCATAAAAGCTCAATACGGAACTCTCATTGGCTTCTTTCAATGCAATTGCCTTTGTCCATCTTGTGAAGTAATCAGTTGCAGTAATTATCCACTTATGTCCTACACTAGATGGAGGATTAATCATTCCTATAAAATCTATACCCCACTTCATGAAGGGCTGCTCTATTCTAATTGGCTATAGGGGTAAGGATGCAAGCCTCTCTTTTCCTGCAAACATGGCACACTTGATGCATTTCCTGACATAATCATGACTATCCTTAAAGATAGATGGCCAATAGTATCCAACCCTCATGATTTTAAAAGTAGTAGTCCTAGGAGAAAAGTGACCTCCAGAAGGTCCATCATGAAACTCAAATAGGACATCTGCTACCTTTTCTGAATCTATGCATCTCAAAAGGACACCACTGTGATCGTTTCTGAAAAGAACATCATCTATCAGCACAAAAAGAATAGATTGCAATCTATAATACCTCCTTTTGGCTGAATCCAAACTTTTAGGACATTGTCCTGTCTTCAAGTAATTAATCATATTAGGCAACCAACTTGTTGCCTTGGCTTGTTCTTTTGTAGAATGCACCACCAGAGATGCATCCATTATTTCTGATTCCTTTGAAATTTCATCCCTTGCCAAATGTTCACAAAGACCTCTTCCTCTAACCAGCTTGGTAGTTTGAATATCTATGTCATATTCCATCACCTTGGTGATCCAACTAGCTCTTTTCTCATTTAGGTCCTTGGAAAGCAAAAACTCTTTGACACTTGGATGAGTAACCTTTAAATGTACCTTCCTATGGGTCAATAGATATCTAAACTTTTTAAGTCTTTTTACCATAGCAAGTACATGTTTCTCTACAAAAGAGTATCTTTGTTCGTATTCCTCTAGACCTTTGCTAAAGAAAGCAATGGGCTGCTCCAATCCATCTGAATTTTCTTGAGTCAACATTGTAGATATGGCATCATGACCTCCATAAGCATAAAGGATAAAATCCTTACTAAAATTTGGGTTTAAGAGAGTAGGGGCTTCTGTTAAGGCCTCTTTGATAGCTTGGAAATTGACTCTCCCTTCTTTGGTCCAACTAAAAGCTAAACTCCTCTTCAACATGGTTGTCAAGGGCTTGAGTAAATCTGCAATGTTAGGCAAGAACCTCCTAACAAAGTTAATCTTTCCTATGAAAGATTGGAGACTTTTCTTATGATGTGGTAGGGGTAGCTCTAAGATAGCTACAATTCTCTTAGGATCCACTATGATTCCTTGTCTGGATACTACATATCCCAATAATTTTCCTTCATGAACTGCAAACACACATTTTTTGGGATTAAGAGATATCCCAAATTCTCTACACCTTTCAAAAATCTTTCTCAAATGTTTGATATGATCTACTGCATACTTTGAATAGATAGTTATGTCATCCAAGTAGACCAACACAAACTTGTACATTAGGCTCTTAAAGGCCATATCCATTGCCTTTTGAAATGTAGCTACTGCATTCGACAAACCAAAGGGCATCTTTTGATACGCCATGGTTACCCACTTGGTTGTAAATGCAGTCTTATATTGATCCTCTTCATTTACCAAGATCTGATTGTATCCTGAATAGCCATCCAATAATGAAAATCTCTCAGATCTAGAGACACATTGTAAGATTTGTTCCATAGAGGGTAGTGGATGGCAGTCCTTTAATGAGGCCTTGTTAAGATCCCTAAAGTCAACACATAACCTCAGTTCCCCATTCTTCTTCCTAATAGGAACAAGGTTGGAAACCCAACTGGTATGCTTAATGGGGTAGATGATACCACTTTCTATCAATTTGAGCACTTCTTTATGCATAAGTGGCTCAAGCTTGGGATTAACAGGCCTTTTCTTTTGCCTCACTGGTTTGGCATTAGGTTCTAATTCAATAGTGTGCTGAGCAAGGGAAGGATCAAAACCTTTGAGATCCTCAAATTGCCATGCAAAAACATCACTGAATTCTTTGAATAATTGAGTATAAGCTTGCTTTTCCAATTCAGTGTTCACTTTTCCAAATTGTAAGCTCTTACCTGGTTCCAACTCTAGTTCAACACAATGTTCTTGTTGGACTACCAGGCTAGCTTTGCTTTTCTTAACTTCATCATCCTTGTTGAAGATAGTCTCTAAAGTAACAAGACCTGTATGCATCTTATTAGACTTGAGTTGTATCACTTGATCACCATAGTTTTGTGATAGCCTATCTTGATTGCACTCTGAAAAAACATCTTCTTCAAACAAGAATTGCAGAATTTGTTCATCATTGTCAAACACCTACCAATTGACATCATTATCAGGAATAGAGGGTCTGACAATCACTTTGATATGCTGTTGATCCACTTCTTTTGAAATGCTATTTCGGATGTCATATTGGGATCCGACAGTAGCTAATCTATCTGCATTCTGATTTAATTTTCTAGGGATAGCAACAATATTGAAAGCATGGAAATCTTCAATTTCATCCCAAACTCTATGCTTGTATGCTTTCATGGTGTCATTCTTGGTTGCACTTATCCCTCTCACTTGGCTGACAACTAACTCACTGTCACCATAAAATTTTAAGGCCTTAAGCCCTCTTTTTCTAGCCCATTCTAGTCCATTGACTAGGCTTTCATACTCTGCAGTGTTGCTAGTGCAAGAGAAACTAAATCTAAAGGTAGTATAATACCTTTCTCCTCTTGGGGACACTAGCATAGCACCACCACCAGAACCATGTCTACTTCTAGCTCCATCAAAAAATAGTTCCCAAACCTGATTGCTCTAATCTTCTGAATTAGTATCCTCTTTGAGAAGGTTTGGCTCTATAGTATCACTTTCTTGTATTAAATAACTTCCCAAACCAAAATCCCAAATCAGATTTTCTTGGACCTCTGAAGCTCTTTCATCTAAAAAAATATTAGGGATACTTTCTATCTTTGTGCTTGCTTCATTAATGGTTTGGAAGTCACTGTCATCAAATATAGGGCAATTTACATTGATGGTATTGGACACATATGACTCTATATGGTGTGCTACTAATGGTTCTAACTTAATGGTGACCTTGGTCCCATACCTTGTATGAAATAACATGTGAGACCAATCAGAAGATAGGTAACCTCCTATCTTGGCTGTAAAATCCCTTGAAAGACATATAGCAAATAATGCAGGGAGATCTATGATATATATATCAAGGAGGATTGAAAAATTAGGACTAGCATGCAAGATTAGATTGGTATCCTTGGCCACACCTATAGTATTGACTGAGGATCCATCAAGTTGGGTAACCTTCTTTTGGAAGGGCTCATATTTTAGTCTTAACTGGTCAGCTACTTTCTTGGGCATTACAACGCTAGTAGCTCCACTATCTACCATACAATTATGTACTAAAGATTTTTCAATGATTAAAGATACATAAAAGAGAGGTGGCTTTGAATTCCTACCTTGTGTGGCATTAGCCTTGGAGTTGCTACTTGGAGCCTCCTTTTCTTGATCAGTGTTAACCAACACTGGCTTTGTAGCCTCTTTTGCAGGTTGAGGAGTTGCTACCTCTGACATAACCTTCTTCAAAATTTTAGGCTGTCCTGGAAGAGCCAAAGAGTCCCACATGGACATGGTGACATTCACCTTCTTCATGTTGTCTACAATATTAAATGGTCTCATAGTGTGTACTCTTTGTTGTGTCTTTGGCATGATGTGCTCTACCTCTTTGGAATGTTGGCCTTCTTTGCTTGTAATGACAGGAGTCTCCTTAGGTGTGATGGGAGAAGCTTTCTGCAGTGGATCTACAAACGTAGTAGCCTTGGCATTGGAATCTAGTCTCTCCATGTCCTGAGCTCTTCTCTTTGCTCTTTTAAAGGCAACAAAAGTAGCTTCATCATTGACTCCATTGAAGTCTAGTTGTTCCCAATTGAAAAGGGTAGTCTCATTCTCTTGTGATTCTTGTTGAGGAACTGACCCACTGGATGAGACCTCTGATTGAGCTTGTGAGGCATTTTGAACCATTAGAGCTTGGTTCATCCATCCATTTGAACAAGTAGCCTGATTATGAGGCTGATTACAAGGAAAACACCATTCATTATCCATAGCCATATTATTTTGACTAGGAACCATATCCCTCATTGGATTAGTAGAATTTAGAGGTGCAGGGTTATATGGTTGAAATGGTCTCTAATTAAAACTTTGTCTTTGTCTTTGATAGCCTCCTTGGTATGGTGGCCTATTTTGTTGATAAGGTTGTCCTTGATTTTGATATTGCTCATTAGGACCTTGGCCTTGTGTCTGAAATGGTGGTCTGATTCCTTGACCTTGCTTCTTTAGATTTGTGACCTCTTTAGTCAAGGTCTGCAACAAGTTAGTCATTTCTTGTTGACTGCTTTGCTGACTATTCTTTATCTCTTGCA
Organism: Chamaecyparis obtusa; assembly: GCA_027943335.1. Lineage (NCBI taxonomy): Eukaryota > Viridiplantae > Streptophyta > Pinopsida > Cupressales > Cupressaceae > Chamaecyparis > Chamaecyparis obtusa. Next base: position 218,546 of record BSBK01000269.1, on the reverse strand, counting down.
ACTCTTGAGAGAAGCTAGTTGTTAACTCTTGGCCACTAGTACTAACTTGAGGTGCCAATATGGTGGGAATAGGGGTAAATGGGGGTACTTGGGTAGGTGCAATGGGTTGCAAGCTAGGAAAAATGGGCATTGGAGGCCTTCTACTGATCATGCCTGCTTGGATTAAACAATTTTCAGCCCTGATAGCTATGTCAAAAGCCTGAGGTAAGGAAGTACCACCTATAGACTAGATCATGATAGAAATTTGACCATTTAGACTTTGTAAATAGTAAAGGAAAGCATGGTCTGCTGATGGTCATACTGAGACAGGGATTCTATTCCATGTTTGAAGGAATCTACTATTGTAATTTGTCATTTGCTCTTGAGGGTCTCTCTTAATAGTTGTTAACTGCTCAAGTAGAGACAAATTATCTGATTTATCCTCAAAATGTTTACTTAATGCATCCCCTAACTCATCCCAAGAAGTAATAGAACCAAAAGTTAGAGTTCTAAACCATTCTAGAGCCTTACCTTTTAGAGAGGCTGCTAATAACTTTGTGGCCACATCTTCTTGAGTAACATTGTGTATGCTGCAGATGGTGGTCACATCTCTTATGTGCTCAAAAGAAGTTGTTTTCCCTTCACCTATAAAATTAGGTATACTCTTAAGTGCCACCAAAGGCACATCATGATGTTGAGCAAAGGCTAATGGGCTACCTTGGTTGAATGGTGCAAAAGCAAACTATCTTGCCATTGTAGGTGCTAGAATCTGGAGATTGACAACTATATGAGCTGTATTTGTTGCTTGATTGGAATCTTCTTCTAGATCTCTGGTTAGAGATCTGCCTATTCTTCTAGAATGAAAGGGAAAAGGTCTCCTTTTTGAGGTATTAGGAGGTGTAGACTAAACTCTCCTTGCAGGAGATGTCCTTTGAGTTGTCTTGCCTTTATGACTTCTTGTTGAGGGAAACTCTGAAAATTGGGTAGGCTTTGAGCTTCTAGTCTCAATATTTCTCATAAAACTTTGAACAAGGTAGCCTGGATCTTTGAAATCGGTGGAGTCACCAGATATACTTGGTAAAATGACTTCTAAAAGCCTATTTTATGTAGTCTGTATATCAAAGATAACATATCTTTGAATTTGAATAACTTCTAGTCCCACCGGGCATGACAGAATTGTTATACACTAAGTTTGCACCTTTGTCTCAAGCTCTCTTGGTCTTGATAACTCAGTATAACATGGGAATCATCTCTAGGTCGTGGGACCTTTGCTAACTGAGATGAAACCTCCAGGTTCTAGGCTGGTTCCTCTTGGATAATCACCCTAATTTTCTTTTAGACATGAAAGTAAAAATTTTATGGAGGGGAAAAGGATAGAAGGAGTGCTTGTAAGGGAAATGACTTGAAAGAAAACTACCTACTAGGTGATGCACCAAAACTAGGGTTTGGATCTCAGTATGTAGGAATGAAATCAATGATAAGCTTAGGTCTAGTAGGTCACAACTTACCAAATAGGCTTGCATAAGTATTTCATAAGAGGGCCTGAGAATAAGACACAACTTATGACCTACAAATAGACATTCACTTCTACAATTCAGTGTAGGATTGAGACAAGTCTATTAAGGGGGTTGAGGTATACCCACAAGAACACCTAAATCAGATCAAACATAGTAACACACAAAATTGTAGAAAGCAAGAGGGATCAAGAACCCTAAGATAACATTGAAAAAACATGCACATACTTTTCCAATAAGAGATAATCCAGACAAGGAAGCATAGGGACATGAATGATTGTCACAAAATGCCTCTGCAATGTTTGTATTATCAATGGGAGAAATACAACTGTATAAGCCAGAGGGTAGAAATGATACCACAGATGGCCTTTAAGAAAAGATAAATTTTCTTCTACAAATTGTCCAACTCTTGAGCTCCTAAAAGCTCTAAAACAATATATACATACTCTTGCACGCAGGCAAGACTCAAAACCTAACTAGGGTTACAAGAATTTTATAATAGAATAACCAAACCCTAGGTCTATCACTTTTGACCATAAATATATCTCTGCAAAACATGGCCGATCAGATGTTCATGCCTGTACTATGTTACCTGCAGACAACCAACCCAGATTTACCCACCCTACTACATAAAAGTCTTGCCATGAATGTAAGAATGGTACATCATAGGGATAGGACTCAACCCATGACGGCCACCCAGGCCTTTCTCATCATCTTCCTTAGCTGCAAATGTGCTGCAAACATTAATCTTCTTGAGCTACCTTGCTGTTGTATCCCATTGAATCGAAACTGGCCAAAAACCTTTGCAAACATATCTAAATTTGAATACTAACAGCTAGCCAGTCATTTTAGAATGTGTCCATCAATGTCTCTTCCTTCCTGGCAAATGAGTGGCTCAGATTAACCTAGCAACAGTTTATAAAACCCTTGAACTATCAAAAATCCATCTCGACATGTTTGGACCAATGAGAATCAAGATTTTTTGCACGTCAGCATATTTGGACCCACCTCGAGCCTTTCTTCCTTTAAGTCATTCATCAGCTACGTGACTGAAGACCTCCTCTAAGTCAGAGAATCCTTTCTTCCTCTACCAATTTATTTAGAGATTCAGTGAACAAAGCGTTCACTGAATCGCTAAGTCATTTGGAGCACTACCAAATCATTTCATGAATGAGCAAATATGTGAAACTCATCAGGACTGCCAAATACTCTATCAAACCTGGGCCCAGACTTGCCACTTGGCAATCTTTCATTCACTTTGGCTGCTTCATAGGCACACACCTTGGAAAATCCCTCTGACATGGACCCCACTCAAACAAGATTCCAATCTAACGGCTGGCGCAAAATCTCATAGCTACAGAATATTCTTTCCACTTTTACGCCAGTCGTAGATCCTTTCTAAGCTGAGACCCCACTGACACATCAGTCCACTTGGAAATCCTCATCATAATTTGGTGGCCAATAAGAAGCATACATGTCAGCAATATGTGGCACTGGGACTACCTGACATATCTTTTTATTCCGACCAATAAGAACTCAACAACTCACCCTGACGTGGCACTGGACCCACTAACAAGTCTGAACACTTTGGCAAATCTGACCGCTGGCACAAGATCTCATACTCTGACACAAACCTTTGAGAACACACACCAACTATTGATCTTTATCTTTCTGCCATCTTTGCAGGTCCTCTGACACGGTCCCACTGTGGCATCCAAGTCATTGCTATGTGGACCAATTACATTTGAGCAAGTCATCATACCTGACAAATGGACCCATGATCTGCAGAAAGAACATCAGACGGTTGTCGCTAAACTAATGACTTAAAAAGTGTGCATCTTATCCCAGCAACATAGTGACAACCATGAGATCCTTCTATACTTTAACCTTCTGAAAGGATCAGGACCCACTTTCATGCTCTAGTTCATCACTATGTGGACCAATCAGATGCGAGCACGTCAGAAAGGAAGGACCCACCGAATGAAGCTCTGACAACAAATCAAGATTGATGGTCGGCGCATGATCTAATGCTCTGACACAAACCTTTGAGAACACACACTAGCCGTAGATTTGTTAACTAGGACCCTCAGTTATCTGAGACCACCAAAAGATTTGAGTGACCATGCGACTGAAGGGAAGCTAACTGCCCACTGAATTGCTGACTATTATGGACTTAACCGCCAAACTCTGGGCTATTACTCGATCAAGGCATTTGCAGAATCATCGAATAAAAGATAATGCCATCGGAGAGCCTAGTGGTCACGCGACTAAAGAGATATTAACATTAGCTAGGTCACAGGATATCTTGCGGTGACTGGGAAACAATCAGCGATTATGAGAATCACTGTATTTGCTAAGTCACGGGAAGAAAAGACAACCGTCGGAAAGAAAAGGAGAACTGGTGACTGGGCTAAAAGATTAAAGTGCACATGCTAAAAAAAGGACTTAAGTGGCCGAGATAAAGTAACTGCAAATTAGAACAAAGACTTAGGGTTTTTTTAGGGCCTTTTGGAATTTTTTTTGGATATAATGGCTAGTTTTATGAATCTTGACCTGCAGACCAGGAACTTAAATAATTTGCAGAGGCTAGGAAACATAACATGAGGCCGTGAAATTTTGTAGAGTGCTTGGCAGGGCCAAAACAGGGACCTAGGAATAGGTTTAGCCAAATTTGTATGGACATGAAAATTAGGATAATAGTTATTGTAGTTAATTAATTCTTATAAATCTTTAATATAAGTTATTTATAATTAGTGTATTTTTTTTATACAGTTGGTCGAGAGTGGGATGCAATACATTTGTATATTGTGAACAATCTTGATTGGATGACGGTATGGATTGAACGATGTCAACAAAATATTTTTTCATTAATATGGGAAGGTGTTGCTTCATTGGTTAGAGAAGCTCATCATAATGGAGATTCTAATGTTACGCCAATGCTAATTGATCTAGCATATGGTTTAAGAGGTAGAGAGGTACATACAAATTTATTAATTATCATGACTCATATGTTTTGTATCAACTCACGATGCAAATAATTTTCACACACTTGAAAAATTGTAGGTCAAGCACCAAAAAGCTATGTACTATCATGACCACAAATTTTGCATAAAAAATTTAGATGACACGAAGAAAACTTGTGATTCTGGGATAACTACAGTTATTGAGGTCACTAATATATCATTTAGAAATGACATACATCCTCAACAATCTCAAAATTGATACTATGACATCTTGGATAAAATAATTGAGTGCGACTTTAACTCCTTCAAAGTAGTTCTATTCATCATCAAAAGGTATGGGCTACGACTGAATCAAAATGATCCAAATAGAACTGTTATTCAATATGATAATGGATTTACAATGATTAATACAAGGTCGTTTGAGCCAGTTGGAGATGAGCCCTATGTTCTTCCAAGCCAATGTGAGCAAGTGTTTTACTCAGAGGTTCCACATAAACAGGGTTGGTCATTTGTTGTTAGACATGATCCAAGAAGAAGGTCGATAAAGTATAATGTTATGGAAGAAGAAGATATTGAAGATGATGAAGAAGCAGATGATGAAGATCAAGATGATGGTGATGATGATGATGATGATGATGGTGATGATGATGATGATGATGATGACGATGATGATGATGGCGATGGTGATGATGGCGATGATGATGGCGATGATGATGATGATGATGATGATGATGATGATGAGATGGATGAAGAAGATGATCAATGACATGATTGAAATGATCAATGAAATGATTGACATGATTTATTGATTTCAATTGTAATCATTACATATTTATTGTGTTCAATTCTAATTATTACAACATATGTGATTTATAATTACCAATTTTTTGCTTACAATGCTCAATTAATTGTTGCTGATACATGTATATATTGTGTTTGATTATCACCCTTTTTGCAATCAGGCAATTGACTACAGACATTGTCACCCTTTCCGTTGACGATCTTGCATTCCATATATAAGGTAAATTTGTTCATGTTTACAATGTTGCATATTTTTCATGTTGTCTTCTAAGTTATTTGTAGCATACGTATCATGTAATTTTTAGCTAACTTAAGATAAATGATTAACATATGCAAAAATTTAACCCCTTTGACGTGGATCATGCATAGTGACATGGACCAACAGGTATAAGTCAATAAATAGACATAATTTTCTTATATTCTTCTTGTTTATCACTGAGCACGTATGTTATAAATAGACATATTATATAATCATATAATGTATATATAGACAAAGAAGAACCATATAGACATATAATTATATAATCACTTTCAACTTAGTACATTTTATATCTCCCACGTATAGACAAAGAAGAACCGTATGTATGGGTCACGACTTGATTATTCTATATATATTATTTAAATATTATCAAAATTTCATTTGAAGTGGGGACGTAATAATATCTCATTTGATGGATTGTAGGACCCACCAAATAGGTACTTGTCAAATCTATCTACATCGAATGAGAGAAATGAGGGAATGATAGATGAAAGTTCTACATGTAGTATGACTAAAATGGGGAGATCAACTAGAGGTCAAAAAATTAAAAAAATTTGATAAACACATGCAATTTTTCCTTGCTAAAGGGGGGTCATGTTCTTATGATGATGAGACCAAAGGTGACATCAAGGTGCTCTTTCGGTACACACATATTGAGAAAGAATGGGCACCCAATGAGCTACCTCTAATTAACACTGATTTTTGTGTTAATGAGAGGATATATCACATAGCTCCATCCTCATTACATGGTTTGGGCCTATTTTCCATGGATGGGATAAAGGTATGTTACAAAAAATTTGTTGAATTGTTCAAGTATGTCGGTCCATGTTACAATTACAATGATTGGATGCAAATTGTTCAATATAAAAAAACTATGTGTAGGTATGCACTATTAGCAAATTATATACAATGGAAAGAAAATGATCAAAGTAAAAGATTAGCAATGTACATTAATGGGAGACCAAAAGCAACAAGTAATATTGCGGGTTTTATAAATAGTACGTGACCTTCCTCAACTAATAAGTAACCCAATTGCATATTTGAGGTGCGTGAGGGGAATCAAGTTTTTGTATGTGCGATAAAATCAATAAGTGCAAGGGAAGAACTACTAAAAGATTACCATTTAAATCACATAGATACAAACAAAGTTGCTATCATGAGGGTGGTAAGTACTATATACCATTTTATTAATAATTTTTTTTTGCTAAGTCTATTGCTTTCAGTTCGCTGAAGTTTTTATATTTAATCTTTGTCACATGATGATATGGATCCCCCACATGATAGAGGCCATGAGGATGCTCCTCCCATCCATTCTTTAGCAATGGTAAACCTTATTGAAATTGTACAAATTAGATAGTTGAAAAATGTTACATTATTACATTATTTTATTTATGGTTTTGGAGTTTTTATGATAGTTTTACTAATATTCCTATCATAATTTGATGTTCAGGATAGGGGAAAAGCACCTACAACAACAGAGGCAATAGCTACCCCTTTTGATGATGATATCACAGAAACACCTAATATAACAATTATGTTGAAGAAAAAACTAAAAAAAATCAATTTAGAAATTATGAGAATTTTGGATGAAGTAAATCCAATCGATGAGATGCTGAAGAGGCTATCTGAATTGAAAGCACAAGCACATCATTATGAAGTAAGCAGTAATGAATCTTTAGTTATAACAAAAGTTCAATAAAGGTTTATATTTTATACTCTTTTATGTTGTGAAGTAAAATATGTAATATGTGTTCTTGTTACAGGATTTTTTGAAAACTCTAGAACTTGGTCAAGGACAATGCGATGAGGCCAGTACTAGTAGAGCTCTAGCCACCTCAGGTAAAATAATCTTTTAGTTGACAAGTTACAAGAAATTTTTTCTTTGGAACATTTAAAAACTTCTTAAGTTAACTCTTACTTTTATTATTTTAGAATGTCTTTGCTAACAATGTATTGTTCAGGTCATCAAGTGTAGGTGACTCCTCCTAGGACATTGACGGATGTCCATCTGAGATTTCTGAGTGCAATGTCAGAAATAAGGGAAATGCAAACATCGAAACCTTCATGGTCTATGCCTGGTAAATCCTTGTTTTTCTATATTTGGTTTTGTGTTAATTATGATTTGATAATTTGTACTTTAATCTTGGGTGCATCTCATAGTGGATTAATTTTGTGGAGTAGGAGTTACACCGGCACCATCTGGTACACCAGATACAGATCAAAGTACATGTATAGGTGATAATTCACCATCATTTCATGAATCTACCCATGTTTCTAGCACAGGAGTTATGTAGACATCATTGTTGATTGACAATAATGAATTGATGCCTTTAAAATGTCCTACGCTTCCAAGTACTTTAAATTTTTTTTTTTAATATTGTGTATCGTCTTGAAATGAAAGCACTTCCATGATAAGAGAATTTAGCCCTCTGAGTGAGTGGTTTGGGGTCATGTTAAGCATCTTGATCAGGTCTTTGCATGTATTTGGCTTTCTCCCTGCTTTCCACTTCTTTCCTGCACTTGATTTCTTCATTCTAGGTGAAATTAGGGTTAGGATCTTGAGGATTCTCTTTAATTTCCCTCTTTCATGGCTCTATTTTCTAGGTAGGATTTAGAAATAGGTCCTCCTGGCCTTCATCATAGTAATCATAGGATTTTATGTCTCTACTGGCATTCTGTCCTGTTCTAATATCATTTCTAGGTTTCTGGGCATCCCCGGGACCTCCTAACCTGGTTCTGACTGAATCTGGGCCAAGGGTCGAATTTGAGGTTAATCCTGACTAGGTCAAGATCGAGCTCAAACCTAACTAGGTCAAGATTGAGGTTGAACCTGACTAAGTCAGGTCCAACCTCAATTTTGCCCCCCTCATTCAAAATTCCAAAATCCTTGATTTCCGGGCATCAGGCTTTCGGGATATTTATTTTCTCGCCTCTAGGTTGGCCATTTCAGGTTTCAGGATGGTAAATCCTCTAATTACATTTAATCTAGGTATATTTTCTAAAGGTTAGGACCTAATCAAGATTTAATTCTCCAAGGTGGCCCCTCTAGAGGATTGTGCCCTAAGTTCACCATAAAAGGAGGCCTTCCTCTCTCATTTTCTCATCCATTATTCACATCTTCTTTTTCCATCAAGCGATCAAGTTTTTCATGCTCAAGTAATTGAAAGCTCTCAAGTGCAAGAAAGACTTCAAGAATTCAAGTGTTCAAGCATCCATCCATCAAGGAGATCCATTGTTAGCCATTGAATGATTCAATCTCTTTGGAGCCCCCTTGAAGATTCATCTTTCTCCATTCATCCAAGCCTTCTCATATGAAAAGATCAAGTCAAGATTGGTGTTGAAGATCAAATACCATTGATTGGAGACATCCTACATTCATTCTACATCCATTGAAGCATTCCTACTTGTGGATTTGAGGATTCAAATCCTCTACAAGGACTTCAACATAAGTGAGGTGATTTATTTCAATTACTTTGTTTATGAAAAATATATTTCAATTCAATTTCAAGGTTGATTCTTAAGTTGGGGTTTGACCAAGGAAAACTCTTCATACAACAAAAACCTCCATTTTCTTGTAGGTACAGGTGCAAGATTTTAGATCTGAGAGAAAATTTGGATACCCTTTTTGGCAAACTTCTGAGATCTACGAACAGAATCAGAATCAGACTTCAAATAAAGAATGTAGTATTTGACCTTTTATGAGGGTCAAACCCAACCTGAGCTCATCTTGGAGAAATATTTCTGGGTTTTCTTTGTCTCAGCATTTCCAATCTAGAATAGGTTGCAGAATTGCCCGAAAGTATACACAGACATCAGAATTTGATATTTTCCAGATTTGCCCTAATTTGAGGTTAGTATTTGTATTTCAATTATTCCATATTTCAAGCATAATTTTCTTTAGAGGGAAATATTGGATTTACTCTCACTCTCTTCCATATTCTTCATAAACTAATTCGATTGTGTATTAACCTCTTGGTTGATCAAATTGGATCTCTTCTTTGTGAATTTGTGTTTGAGAATAGATTTCATATTTCCCCCTTTCCATTTGAATAGAGTTGAATTCATTTTAACCCTATTCATTTTGGTGAATCCATTTTATCTTCTATTCATTTTGGTGAACCTGACATACTTACTATCTTTTCTTTTATGGAATTGGATGCCTTATTGTGCTTTCCTTTTATCTTGTGAGTATTAGATTTTTCCTTTGTGTTAGATCTTGCATGCTAATTAGACTTCATATTCATGCTTTATGTGTTCTTAGTTTAGTTCATTTGCATTACATTGGTTTATGAGCTTTACTACCACTAGTCCTACTTATAACATTCTGGTTAGATGAAGTCATAGACTCATGGGTGCCTTTGATCCTCAATCTTCTTCTCCTTTCCTTAGGATCCTAGATGATAACTTGATTCTTCATGATTCCAATCTTACTATGGAGCAAAAATCTTCTCACTCATCTCATGATGAGGATGAAACTTTAAGAGTTCCTCCTGAGCAAGTCAAAAAAATTTCTACTGAACTTGATAAAATGGGTAATTGGCTTCTTCAAGAGAACCATAATCAAGATTCCATTCAAGCTATAGAGGCTCTTAAGAAAGTTCTTTGTGGTAGTGATCGAGGTGTTAACCTCTTGCATGGTATTACTCACCTTGTGCATTCAAATGTTAAACCTTTAGTTCAAGAAGCTGAAGATTTAGGGTTGATTCCTCCTATCACTAGTGTTGAACCTCCTTCTAATCCTTTACCTAGTATTCCTATCTATACTCCTTCTTTGGTGACTGTGATGGTTCCCTCTATTCCTATGAGTGTTCCTCCTATGTCCCTTCCTACATCACAACCTTAATATCATAATCTTCCTTTCACTTATTCCAATCCGCTTCCAACTGTAGTTCCTAGTGTTCCTCCAGTTGTGTCTTCTATTCCTGCAGCTTCTTACACTTTACCTAGTGTGTCTAATGTTGCTACTCCTCCTATTTCTTCTAATGATTCAACTATCATCAGTTTGGCTCAAACTATATCATCCTTACAACAACAACTTGCTTCCTTAACTCAAAATAAGTTTAGTAATCCTACATGTGACATGGGAAGTCCGTTGTCCTAAGACATCATTCATACTCCTGTTCCTCAGCAAGGTGAGATGCCTCATCTTGAGAATTATAATGGAAAAGGAGATCTCATTCATCATGTTAAAACATTCCAAATCCTTTGTAGTGATTATGGTCATGACCATAGGATTTTAGCCAAACTATTTGCTAGAACCTTCCATGACAAGGCCTTATAATGGTATTGTTCCTTGCCTCCTTATTCTATTCATTCCTTTCCACAACTTGTTAATGCCTTTATTCAACAATTTCAAAATAATATTGGCCCGCAAGTGTCTTTGACTGATTTAATGCATTGTAAACAAAGTGCTAAGGAAAAATTGACTGAATTTATTAGTAGATTTAAGCATTTGCATGCTTAGATTTCCTATCCTGTTCCTGATATTGATATTCAACGTATGTTTATTTCAAATTTGCAAAAGGATATTAGAGATAAGATTCTTCTTACTGAATTTACCTCTTTTCAACAACTTTGTTTAGCGCTTCATCATTATCAATTACAAGTGAGTCAATTTGAGAGAAACACTCCAATGGCTCCTATTCCAGTTGATAAGAGTGATGCTGCTTCTAATCCAAACAAGTTTAAAAAATTTAGCAACTATGTCAAGATAAATAAACAAGCGAATGCAGTTGCTAATCAAGTTGCTGTTGCATCTCATAATGCCACTTCTGCATCCACCTCTTTTCGATTAAATCATACGTTTACTCCTCTTTCTGAATCTTTACATGCTATTATGAATAGGTTGTTAGCTGCTAATATGATTACTTTACCTCCTATTTGACCTCTTTTACCTATTACGATTGCATCTAAATCTTTTGATCAAAATAATTTTTGTCAATATCATCATTAGAATGGTCATGATACTGAGAAATGTTATTCTTTAAAACATAAGGTTCAATATCTAATTGATTCTAAGGCTTTATTTGTTGATAATTTAGATAGTAGTGGGAATAAATCTATCTCTCCTCCTAATCATAACCTTCAAATCTATACGAACCCTTTACCTATGCATGATACTAATACTATTGCTCAACCATCTACTATGGAAATTGTGTATGATTCAAAGATGGATGATCTCAATCATGTTGTTAATCAAGTGGAGCATGTTGATCAGTCTGTGTCGATCTCCACCTTAGATTCAACTTCAAGTTCAATCTCAACCTCAACCAAAACCTAAACCTAAAATGAAAACTCAACCTAAACCTCGACAACAATTTAAGAATAAAAGACCTTGGGAACTTTTGATTATGTTTGATGACTTTGAGACTATTAAAGCTCCTGATGGTCCCCTTTACATTGCTACTAGGATTGCTCAAAAACCTACTCGTGGTTGTCTTGTTGATCATACATCCTCAGTTAATGTTATCAATGAAGAAAATCTTTTTATGAAAAGCTTACAATGTGACTTTTATGATACATTAGATGTGTGGATTCAAACTTGTAATGGTTTTCTTTATCCATCATTTGGTTCTATTACTTTACCGATTGAACTTTGTGGAAAAGTTGCAAACACTACCTTTGTTGTGGTTCTTACTTCTAATCAATTTCAAGTTAAGATATGCTTACCTTGGTTGACTGCCATGCATGTTGTTGCTTCACCTATCCATAAGTGTCTTAAGTTCATTCATGATGAATAATTGAAGATGATTAATCATAGTCTATATCAACCTTCCAGGCCTAGAGATTGTGCTGCTCTTGATTTCTTTTGACCTTCATTACCTAATTCATGTCCTCCTGGACTTGATAATCTTTTTCGATCATATCAAGCTTATAAACATCATAAAATTCTTGAATTAACTTCACCTCCTAGGGATCTTAATTGTGGTCTTTTACCTACACCCTCGATACCTCCTTTAACTATGGCTTCTAGTTATGTTAATCAAGTTCCTTATCCTGAACCTATCAAAGATCCTATGATTGTTTCTCCTATGGATATTAATCCTATTGATCTTCCTAAAGAACCTGTGAAGGATCCTATGATTGTTCCTCCTAGTTCTCAACCTATTTCAAATAAATCAAAATGAAATTGATCTACTAATGAACGTCATAAAAAGCATCGTGCTCATGCTAAAGCTCAAAGATCTCTACCTTCTATGGATAAACGTATGCATAATGTGGTAGAATAGATTGTTACTAATAATGATGTTCACATGCATGATTATGATGATTCTATTCATATCTTAGATCCTATTTTGATTAATTTAGATGAAGAAGATACTCTTGATGATAATGATGATGTTAATGATGAATATGAGACTATTGACATTGACATTGACATTGATTTACCTAATATGCTTTCATCACAATTAACTCTTACACCTAGTGTTGAACATTGTGATTCTCATGAGGATCCTTGTTTGGAGCTAGCTATCATTCCTACTATGTTGGATATAGTCCCTCTTGCGAGTTACCCACCTTCCCTAAATGATATACAATGAGATGGGGAGAGTAGGCAGCACGCTTGATTGACTTGTCCTTCGTGGTAGCTTTTTTGTGTCTTTGTCTGCTATATTGTGCTTCTCCCATAATGTGTTTGCTAAATGTTGTTAGATTCTTTTATATGATCCTTTTTACTCAGTTGGTGCGAAGTGATGAAGGAATCCAAACTGTTGTTCAAATTCTTCTATATGTATTTCTATTCTTCTATGCATTGTTCAATGTTATGTTGTAATTGTGCTATTGTTCATAAATGTTTCCTTGTGTAATCTAATTGTATTCATGATATGGTAGCACTAATTCTTTTTGGTCTCCAAGTCATGGTCCGAAAAGATTCTTCTTTGTATATCCTATGTGATCTTTCCTCCTTTCTAATTGTAGTTCTACTTTCTTTGGGGAATGATGTCAATTCATTTGCAATAATATCATATATATATATATATATATATATATATATATATATATATATATATATATATATATATATATATATATATATATATATATATATATTATCTTATGATCATACTGACCCCACAGTAAGTAGATCCCTTCTGTGTTCTCTATATGTTTCTATGATATTTCCCTTGATTTGTCTTTGTCTAGGGGCATCTCGACGTGGAAACATAATCAGTGGAGTTGTTTATGTTTTCATTAAAGCCATTGCTCCTGTTAAAGTGTCAGCAATAACTTTAACGTGGGGGCATACATTCTGCTCACCTGTTGCACACATGTACTTTCCAATACGCACATACTTTTCAAGATACTTTTTCCCTTTTTGGATTAGTAATTAATCCTTAAAGCATGGATTTATATTTTAGGATCTCTTGATCCCTCCAATTTCAAATACACATATATTTTGATCCCTTAAGGTCGGAAGTGTCCTTAAGACTAGATCTCTTTTAGTTTTATTCTTATGGAATAGAATATTCCTAAGGATGAATCCTTGATGGGTTGACTAGTGAGTAGCCAAATTTACTAGGCAGTTCAATTCCATCTTTCCAATTGCCCCATTTTTTAGTGTGGTTCACAATGGGACATAAGTTCTCATTGGACGAGGTAATCACACCTTCTTTCTCCCTCTAGAGATGTTTCTCTTATTGTGATATAGGAGTTGACAAAGACTTGAGTCCCTAGGGGCTTAAGGTTTCTCTTTGTCCCTTGGATTACGATAAGATTATCTCTTCATTCTGATCTCCTTTACCAAGAGTTTGCATCGAGTCCATACTTTTGCTAAAGTGGGGGCTTAATGTATCATCTTGATGTAGGAGCATCCTAGGGTAGTTGGCTATCCTGCATGTTTGGGAGATTTGATGGAGTTGTGTGGACTTATTTTCATATGTGAGGGGTTTGGTAGAGTTTGATAAACCTAATTGGGTCTTCGTTAATTGGATTTGATGTATTTAATGGAACTTGGCATGGTCTTGGTTGCTCAGCATGGCCTTGGGGAGCTCAGCCTTGCTTAGGAATTTGGTGCCTATTTCAGGCTGTATAAGTAATTTTCCACAAAGAGTTAGAGGCTGAAAATTTCAAGGATTGAAGAGGGCCTATATTTCTACCTACAGTTGGAAGCACGAGTTCTAATTCATTCGGAGCTAGGAGATATCGCGATTTTACTAAGACATTTATTTTGGGAATTTAATTGTTGTTGTTGGCCGACTTGTGGCATTTAATTTCGGTATTTGTATTTAATTTATTTTCAGGGCCAACCTGTGGCTTAGATTGGTATAAGTAGAGGTTGTGGGGGAAGTCTTTAGGCATTCATTCATCCACTTGGGAGAAGAGGAGGTGGATGTGGAGCGAGTTTTGAGGAGAGCTAGTAGATGCGGCTTGGGAAACAAGGAGATTGCTTGGTGGGCTTGCGAGCACAAGTTTAGATCTTCCTTGGGGGTTCCTACTAGTGTGTGGATCTGGGCTAGCTAGGGTTTTGGTTTGGATCTTGTGAGATCTTGTGGATTTTCTATTGTAATTGCATTGTATTTGGCCATAACCCGGAAGGCCTTACAACCGGGCATGTTGGATGAAAATATGATGATTCTATTATGAGTATTGGCATTGCGTGGATCTATATCTCTGTATTGTTATTATATTCTATTGTGTGGTTATTTGCTGGGGGCTAGGACATCTCCATTGGGGATTCTCCTACCTTGCCTGCATCACATCTTAAAATGGAAGCACTTCCATGATAAGAGCATTTAGCCCTCTTAGTAAGTGGTTTGGGGTCATGTTAAGTGCCTTGATCGGGTCTTTGCATGTATTTAGCTTTCTCCTCGCTTTCCACTTCTTTCTTGCTCTTGATTTCTTCATTCTAGGTGAAATCAGGGTTAGGATCCTAAGGATTCTCCTTAATTTCTCTCTTTCATGGCTCTATTTTCTAGGTGGGATTTAGAAATAGGTCCTCCTAGCCTTCATCACAATAATCATAGGATTTTGTCTATCCCTGACATTTTGTCCTATTTTGATATCATTTCTAGGTTTCTGGGCATCCTCGAGACCTCCTGACCTGGTTTTGACTGAATTTGGGCCGAGGGTCAAATTTGAGGTTGATCCTAACTAGGTCAGGATCGAGCTCAAACCTAACTAGGTTAGGTGCAACCTCAATTTTTCCCCCTCATTCAAAATTCCAGAATCCTTGATTTCCAGGCATCGGGCTTTCGGGATATTTATTTTCTCGTCTCCAGGTTGGCCATTTCAGGTTTCGGAATGGTAAATCCTCTAATTGCATTTAATCTAGGTATATTTTCTAAAGGTTAGGACCTAATTGGGATTTAATTCTCCAAGGTGGCCCCTCTAGAGGATTGTGCCCTAAGTTCACTATAAAAGGAGGCCTTCCTCTCTCATTTTCTCATCCATTATTCACATCTTCTTTTGCCATCAAGCTATCAAGTTTTTCATGCTTAAAAAATTGCAAGCTCTCAAGTGCAAGCAAGCCTTCAAGCATTCAAGTGTTCAAGCATCCATCCATCAAGGAGATCCATTGTTAGCCATTGAAAGATTCAATGTCTTTGGAGCCCCCTTGAAGATTCATCTTTCTCCATTCATCCAAGCCTTCTCATATGCAAAGATCAAGTCAAGATTGATGTTGAAGATCAAATACCATTGATTGGAGACATCCCACATTCATTCTACATCCGTTGAAGCATTCCTACTTGTGGATTTGAGGATTCAAATCCTCTACAAGGAATTCAACATAAGTGAGGTGATTTGTTTCAATTACTTTGTTTATGCACAATATATTTCAATTCAATTTCAAGGTTGATTCTTAAATTGAGGGTTGACTAAGGAAAACTCCCCATACAAAAAAAACCCCCATTTTCTTGTAGGTACAAGTGCGGGATTTCAGATCTAAGAGAAAAATTGGATACCCTTTTCGGAAAACTTCTGAGATTTGCGAACATAATCAGAATCAGACTTCAAATAAAGAATGTAGTATTTGACCTTTTATGAGGGTCAAACTCGACTTGAGCTCATCTTGGAGAAAGATTTCTGGGTTTTCTCTGTCTTGACATTTCCAGTCCGGAACAAGTTGTAGAATTTCCTGAAAGTATACATAGACATCAGAATTTGACATTTTCCAGATTTGCCCTAATTTGAGGTTAGTATTTGTATTTCAATTATTCCATATTTCAAGCATAATTTCCTTTATAGGGAAATATTGGATTTACTCTCACTCTCTTCCATATTCTTCATAAATTGATTCGATTGTGTATTAACCTCTTGGTTGGTCAAATTGGATCTCTTCTTTGGAAATTTGGGTTTGAGAATAGATCTCATATTTCCCCCTTTCCATTTGAATAGAGTTGAATTCATTTTAACCCTATTCATTTTGGTGAATCTATTTTATCTTCTATTCATATTGTAATATGCATTTACCTATTCATAACAAGTTTTGGATTGATTATCCCATGACATTTTTTGCAGGAAATGATTCATTTTATAAGATGCTTTATGACCTCACACTGAATATATTCGGGCCCACCATATGTACAAGGTGGAACATCATAAGTGAACTAACATTATCCCACTATTTTTTTTTCATATCATTAATTGGTACAGTATTTTTTCTTTCATTCAGGTCTTTTCTTTTACTATATTCAAGGTACACTACTTTAGTTAATTTTTCTATCTAACAATTTTGTGTTTTGTCTTAAAAGGTGGAACTTGCAAGACAAAAAATTAAAAGATTAGCTCATTAAAGATTTAGAGCATGAGTTTGGTAGTAATATTTTTGAGAAGAAAATTTTAGAAAAAGCTATCAAACATCTGAAGACTGTGAGGGAATCATATAGAAAGAGTCTTGTCCAGAACCCAAAGTACGAGCGTCCTCCCTTTATTCCAATGAGGGATTGGAATGAGTTCATTTTGGATGCAAAAGAGAAAGGGGATGCTCAAAGAGGAGTTACACCAGAAAATGAGAGAAGAAGGTATGCAATAGTATTAACTACTAGTACAATGTAATAATGCACTAATTAGTGATCTTTATATCTATATCATCTAACATATTTCAAACTTTTCATAGGTTGCAGGACACATCAAAGGCAACAAAGGCTAGGCTGCAAAAGATTGGGCAGCACAGACTTGGCTCTGGTGGATATTTGAAAGTTAAAGCACGAATTATAAGTACCAGTAAATAAATTGCAGAGAAAAATTATTTATAAAATGCAAATAAGTTTGTTTAATCAAAAACTGTAGGGCTTTGAATTTAATTTAGAGACCACGACAGAACACAAAAAAATTGTCTTCAAGGAAGGCTATCAAGACGTGGCTAAACGCCTACGCCAAGCTTCCACTGGCCCAAACCAAGAGTCTCCTACATCAGTTGAACAGGTAAATATGCCAAAAAATATATTAGAAATTGAATACTTGAGAAACAATCTATTTTATAATAATGTGCATGACATTACAATGCAGCCTCTTAATCGTAATGCAGATCCTATGCCGCATGATGAAGCCCCTGATGTGCATCGTAGTGTTGATGGAGGTGTTCATTTGCTATTTAAAATTAATTATGTAATTATTAATACAATTTAACATCTTAAATTGAACTTGGTGTAACCTTTTTTGTGTATATTTTAGAGGATACAGAATGTCATGCTAAACGAGTGTCAGAGGATGTTTAGACTAATCACCATGTAGATCATGTGGCACATTCAGGTAAAGAAAATCTATGTTTTGTTCTTTTAAATTAATTTTTTGATTTATAGTTCTTTTACTTAATTAAATACTTGTAATTCACTAATATAAAATGGTGTGAATTTAACTCATGACGTAGTTGTTATTGCAGCAGACCCCCCTTTGGCGCAGCGGCCTCCTGTTCCTAAACAGATGAGGAGGAGACATGCATTGCAATTAGAATTAGTAGAGGGGATTGATGAGGACATTGATCTTCCTCTTAGAAATTACATGAAAAAAATAGTAATAAACCCCAAAAGAAATGATTATAATTAACATTTTTTGCTAATGAAAGAACGTTGTCTTAATGGATGTAATTTTGTACTAGTAATGTTGATGAATGATGTGTTAATGAATTATTCATGAATGTTGTTTGTTAATGAATTTTATGTGTTAATGAATGTTATCATGTGATTATAATGATTGAATGTTATATTTCAAAAATGGATGAATGAATGTTATTAGATGTTAATGGGGAATTTAGAGTGATGTTAGGAGGGGGGGAGGGGCCAAATGAGCTTCCACCTTCATGTGGTTGGCCTTGTTAAGTAGAGAATATTAAACTATTCTTGAAACCAAGTGAAGCTCAAACTTTAAAGATAAACTTAGAGTTAATAGTGACAACCAATTAGCAAGTCGAAATGAAGTTCTTCGTTACATGTATTTTGCATTCTCAATGTTTGGAGTATTATTAAAAGCACTGTTATAAACATTTATTACTATTATGACCATAATTTATGACCATTTTAGTAACATAATTTATGACCATTTTTTTAACTATTCTAACATCGCTAGATGCTTGTGATTTGTTTATCTTGTTTCTTTGTAGGCCTTGGTGCACTTGGGGAAAACTATGATGAGGCAATGAGAAGAAATGATGTGAGGGCAATTGTTGTTACTGGTATGTATGCCCTTTTAATATCCACACTCAGTTTCTTATTTTATATTTCCAAAGGTTCATTGCATTACATGATCTGTCTTAAGTTTCCAATTCATTGTGTTTGTGAAGTCTTGTCATGCTCGTATTTCAACACCAAAATCACAACTTGGGTTGCCAAAGCTTTCTCTTGGAGTTATTCCTGGTTTTGGCCGTAAATGTTGGCACCTTTCTCTTGGTTGTGTTTGGATGTGCTGTATGTAATCTTTAATAGTTTGAATTTCTGAATATGAGAATCAAAATTTCCTTTTGCCTATAAAGAAAATATCTATAAGTAAGCGTTATGTCTTCGTATATGAGTTACCATGAATCAAGAGACCTTAAATAGACTTATCTCCATGCATTCTTTTACTATAAGAACATAATTTATGATCATTTTAGTAACTATTTTAACATCGTTATATGCTTGTGATTTGTTTATCTTGTTTCTTTGCAGTCCTTGGTGCACTTGGGGAAATGTATGATGAGACAATGAGAAGAAATGATGTGAGGGCAAGTGTGATTTGTCTCTTATGTTTTTTATTAGATTTTCAGCTTATATTTGCTGTTCTATACCTCAAAATCAAAGAGCGTATGATTGTCTGCTTTTCTTTCATCATTATATTTGTATATATTCCATATTCAAACTGAAATGGTACTTTTTTTTTTTCAGGGATGGACCCTCTATGAGATTGTCAGATATGCTCTTGTGCATAACTGGATTGCGTATGAAGAGGCCTTGAAGACAAATCCTATTTTGGCAAAGATGATGATAAGTGGTGCCATCTATTCCTTGGGAGATTGGATTGCATAGGTTTGTATCTCAAAATCATTTGCATGTGGTAGAAATGCATACTTTCAACCATTTCATTCTACATTTAAAAACATTGATGACACTCTAGACACAAAATAATGCTCATGTTGTTGACTTGATAGTGCTATGAAGGCAAACCAATTTTTGAATTTGATCAAACTCGGATGTTCAGATCTGGTCTCGTTGGATTTAGTCTTCATGGTTCTTTGTCTCATTATTACTATCATCTTAATGAGGTAACACCTTGCCCTCTTTCTTAGTCTCTTACAGTTCATACTTGTTTAATTTGAATAATTTTTGAGATCCTTGCAAAAAGGGTATGACAAACAAATATGGGTATACAGGCTCTATTTCCTTTCCAGGATTGGTGGGTGGTGCCTGCAAAAGTGGCCTTTGATCAAACTATCAAAATTAATGCCATATGTTGCTTACATTTGATTAATTTTCCATATTAATTACTCTCTTCAGTTGTATTAGAAACTTTTGCCTTAAGCATGTGTGATGCAAACTTGTAACACCTCTTTTTTCCATATGTAATCATGATGCTCTATTTCTTGGTAGTTGTGACTCTTAATGATTAAACCATCTCTTGATCATGTTATTGCACTTGATATATGACTATTTCATGTAGGTGCCTTGGTTGATCTCTTATCTCTAATTGAACATACTATAATTATTTATTATCCTGATCTCTTTCATGTAGGTGCCTTGGTTGATCTCTTATCTCTTATCTCTAGTTGAACAAACCAAACACGTAATCATTGGTTGATTGCGTATAGTCTCCTGATTTGAATCGCATCCACTACTCTGCAGACTACACAAGTATTATCAAGCAATGTATGGCAAGAAACACATAAAGCCGTGTGTATTAGGAATAAGGATCAATAGAGGAGGATTTTATATTTTATTTTCATTCAAGTCTGAATGCATAAGTTGAACGGCAGAAATACCAAGAATGGATACATGAGGAACTAACGATACCAATCAAGAGAGGCTCCACCCATCTCAAATGCATGAATACAAAACAATAATTTCAAAACAGCATCCAAGGTACTATTTAGAAATAGAATTAAAGCATCGTCTATAAAAGTTTGAAAAAGGTTAGAAACAATGATCAGATCAATGAACAATACAGAGATAGATTAAAGGTATCTATATTAGATATCCTATCACATCCTTTACCATCATAAATCTGATTGGTAAAACCAAGAATATTATTACCTTTGTGATATAGCAGATACAGTATGTGTGTTTGAGAGAGAGAGACACTCTTTAGATGGGTACAAACATACAAAAAAATATTCTGCGTTGTTCATGGTAAAATGAGTTTAAGAGTTTGGTGATGACTCTAAGAAATGCTTCCTCATGTGCAGTGATTCATCTTTGTTGCGATGGTATGGTGGTTCTAAGTAATGAAATGGAGTATTTGCAGCCAATGCAATGACTCCAAAGCCGAGCTACTCCCAAGGAATGCGTCCACACTGTGATCATAATATTGACTTGGGGAGAGATCAAACACATGCCCTAAAATCTTATTATTAAGTTGTGAGTCAAACCCATGGTGGTTGGCCAGCTGTGTTTTCTTGCTGCCAGCTAGATATGCCTGCAAAATATGGAATCATACGCAAAGCATCTAAATTGTTTGACAGATCAACGATTGAATTGTTTTTCAGAATGCCTCAAAGAGGTATTATCTAGTCAAGCGATGGAATGCATGATTGCATTATATGCACAAAATGGGAAGTAGCCCACGAGAATCCAAGAGATCTAGAATAGAATGGCATAGTATTCATCAAAAGAATATAATGAATTATAGATCCTTTTTAGCAATTTGCATTGCTATGATGCTTGCATATACGTCCTAGCAGAGATTGTGGAATCATAGACAACCTCGCTTAACTGTTTGACAGAATTCCTCAGAAAGATGTCATTTCGATGAATGAAACGGAAATGATCGCAGGATGTTCAAACTTTATTGGTGCTTTGGTTTTCATGCACGCAGCTGTCTATTCTCAGTGAATGGAGGCAACAGAGAAGGCAAAATTCAAGTCTATAATGGTCAAGTTTGGCCAATGAAGTTGCAAATGCAAACAAAGACACTGATCTTCAGAGTGATGTAGGTAGCGGTGATTCATCATTTTATTTTCACAGTGGATACTTGTGTTTATACAGATATTTTTCATCAGTTTTAAGAATGAAATTCTTCATATTTTAGTCGCTACTGGTCGGAAAAGACCAACATAAATATGGATATCTGGATGGGAAGGCAATAGCATAGAATATTAAAAGAGGGTTTGATTCGACAAGCAATCATAGAGAGTTTCAATTTACAGAAACGTCAAAAATGGGGTAAGGCAGGAAGTGTAAGATAATTGCAAACTAGTTTTAATATAGAAGAGTTTTAAGAGTTTTTATATACATGAAAATAAGGGCATCAACATGTTAGAGGGTTAGATGTGTATATACATAGATTTTTAGGGGATATTATAATAGGGCTTCAAGTGCATCAATAAAGTGCTTTCCTTTTTAAAAAAATAATATCTTTTCACAAGGTTGCTTTGAGAGATGATTTTTCCAAATGATGACAATGCATAAGAGGTGCAATTTTCAGTTGTAGATGAGTAGATAGTTTTTAAACAAAATCAAATCATTTCATGTAGCAGTTTAGATAATTTTAGGAAGCACTTCAAAGGCAGTTGGGAGATAGAATTCTAGATTTCAATTCAAAGGCAGTTGGGAGAGAGAATTCTAGATTTCAATTACAAGGATGAGGGTGCCAGTAAGAAGTGAGTACACTTTTTGGTCAAAAAGAGGAATTGTTTTTCTTATTTTTTTAAATTTTTGTTTTTTGTCTATAGATTTAGATGGTCTCCAAGGCTAGGGTTTGGTTGACCAAAACTTTTTCTAAAGATAAATCCTAAGCAATTTTCAGGGGAACTTTTCAAATTTTATGCAATGGGATCATGTTTAGTCCATGTTCCATTTTTCACGTGCTGTAAATTTGAAAAACCAGAACGGGGCCATGTTTCCAAATATGAGTACATTTGAAAAATCATAACAGAGTCACATTTCATAAACACGGCCATGTTCCATTTTTACCATTTTTTTTATTTTACTGAGAAGTTCTACAACATTAGATGTACTTTCATGTACAATCAACAATAACCAATTCTACAGATATTTTATGCTTTTTATCGTGTTGAAGCAATATTTTATTCAATATTGGAAGGAATCAATCATTGGGAGCATCTTGGAGCATTTTAGAAGGAATCAACAATTGAATACATTTGTTATGATTGATTTTGATTGTTAATCGTGGGATCTAAGAAATGTCAGAAGAGAAAGGAAATGAGGATTATGACCCTGAAGGAAATTTGTGTGGAGAAAGTGAAAGTGGTCAAACGTTAAAGAGAAAAAAGAATGAGGATGTGACAAATGAATAATAATGAAACTTATCTTGATCCACAACAATTGAAGAGAAAAATATTAAAGATACCATGGGGGATATGATGGATGTAGAAGATGCAAATATCAAATAGATGAATGCAAAAGACAATATGATTATACATAATAATGCAAGTATGTCTTCAAATACACCTTTCAACAATGTTGAAATGTGACAATAGACATAATTATAGGTATATCTTTAAATCCACCTTTGAATGATATTGAAATTGTGATTATAAATGATACCCTCTATGGAGATTTATTACAAGCATATACAAATGTTAAAATTGATTCAGTTCCTAACGTAGTTTTTCAAAGAGATCTTCAAGGAAAAATCCTCCCCATGTTGAAAATAAAAATCATTTTGGTGGTGCAAATGAAAATCCTCCTCTTGTTGAAAATGAAAATCCTTTCCTAAATAAATGAAAATTATTTTTAACAAGGTGTAATTGAAATTTCTTATGATGGGTGGTAACAAGGATTTGAGTCCACTTTTTGGCCAAAAAGCAGAACTATTTTCCCTATTTTTTAATTTCATCCTATTTGAGCTGAATAATTGAAGTACTAAAGATTAAATCTTTAAAAAGTCAATAATATGAGTTGTAATACCTGAAGTATACTTTCCAAATATGTAATTTATTTTAATACGCAAATCATAAATTCTCATTTTTAATATGCATTACTAAAAACCACATTTTAAAAATCCCTGTTCAAGACCATACCATGCCTGTGTACAAAAAGAAAAATTCGATCTAAATGAAATATTTATTTGAATCCTTTTGGGGATGGTACGTAACTTAGGTAATATTGATGACAATACTTTTCTATATTATTTTAATGAATATTTTATTATTAATCTTTATTAGGCATAAATTTTTCTTTTAATGCCTGTTGTGTACAAAAAAGCATAATCTGACCTAAACATATGATTTTTTAAATTTTCTATTTTTAAATTATGTAGAATTGGTTCTAGTTTGATGTCATATAATCATTTTTGCAAGAAAACTTTAAATTAAAAAAGTTATTAAAATAACAAAATACCATGTTCTCTAGAGGTTTGTAGACTTGTTTTAGTAGAAACTCAGTGAAAAATAGAAAAATTAATCAAATATAAAAACAACTTACATATTTGGAATCTGTAGAGTCTTATCTATACTTTTTTTTCATCAAAAAATTCCATAGAAAATTTTATTTGACTCATGTCCAAAGTATAAAATTGTCTATAGATTGAAATGTCCTACAACATTTAGGTCAAACCAAATCTGGATGCAGTCAAGACTAGAGAAGTCTTGAAAGGAGATGTCCAATCTTGTAGAAAAATTCAACACATCAGAAAGAACACATAACACAACAAGATGTGACCAAACAAAAACAAATTTACTATTACTTGAAACATCCAATTACATCAAACATGTCGAGCTATAAGGCCTTCCTAGTTTCATCCATATACAATGAAAACAAGACTCAGATCCTCATCTAGATTTGTCTAACTTAAAGTTATCCTCTCACATCTCTTTTCTACTTTCCACACTCCTAGGACAACCCTTATTACCATTGCAAGTCCTACATTTATACTGTAGAGGATAAAATATGGATGGGGTCCTAGAACAATGGGTTGCACATAAAAGAGATCCCAAAACCAATATTTTACACTTACATGAAATTGTATTGATATGGAGAGTAAATATAAATACTAATGTTGAAATGAAGAGATAAAGGTACTTACCTCCAAAAATGAATCGGTTGAAAACCCTATCAAATGATCTCAAAAACTGTTGATTCTTGCAATCTTGAACCGAAACTACGAGATCTACAAAACTTAGAAATATTTTTTTGAGATGAGATAAGGTCGACCTTGACCCTCATAAAAGGTCAATGATGACCTGGAGATTTTGAAGGTCGATTTTGACTTTGTTTGTAGATCCCAGAAGTTCTCTGAAAAGGGTATCTGAATCCGATCTCAGATCCAAAATTCCGCACCTATACCTGCAATAAAAAATGGTTTTGTTTGTTGGGAGGGGAAGGGGTTTGCTTCAGTCAAACCCCAATTTAGGAATTAACCTTGAAATTGAATTGAAATTTCAAGAATAAACATGGTAAATCGAACAATTCACCTTGCTTGAATTAAAACCCTTGTGGAGGATTCAAATCCTTGAATCCACCAGAATGGATGAATGTAGAATCGAATATAGGATGTCTCCAATCAATTGTCTTTAGATCTTCAACACCAATCTTGAATGGATCTTGAATTTGGAAGAGGCTTGAATAGAAATGGAGGAATCTTCAACAAGAGAGCTCCATAGAGCTTGAATCCTTCAATGGCTTCTAATGGATATCCTTGATGAATTGAATTTTTGAATGCTTGAAGGCTTGAATGCTTGAGATTCTTGCTTACTTGCACTTGAGAGCTTGAGATATTGTGAGATGAGATGGAGAAACTTGATTGAGAGATGGAGAAAATGAGAGAGGAAGGCTCCCTTTTATAGTGATCTAGGGCACAAGAGGGGCCTCGTAGAAAACAATAATTAAGGGCCCATGGTACAAAAACCTAGAAAGGTGCACATAGAGAGGAAATTAAATTAAAGTCTTCACACAAAACTCTAGGAGGGGACCACCCTTAATATAGAAATAAAATAATTATTTAAGAGCCTTGTTACAAAATTCGAGGTAAGGCCAACCCCAAAGTTAATTTGAGCATTAGCCGCAAAACTCAAGAAAGGCTAATCTCCAATAATAAATTAGGAATCCTATACAAATATCGAGAAAGGTCCACCTCAAATATTAATTTGAGAATTCGACACTTAATCTGAGAAATAGTGGCCCCGAAGAGGGAAAATGCAAGATTTTGATGAAAGCCCTAAACCAGAAGCAAACCTCAAAGATCTCAAACCCTAGGGTCAAGATCAAGCTCAAACTTGACTAGGTCAGGATCAAGCTCGATCCTGACCTAGTTAGGATCAAGGTCAACTTTGACCTTATGGTCAAAAATCTCAGGTTCATAGTCTAGATTGCTAGGAAAAAGCTAAGAAGAAGTGAAAAATGAGGCAGAATAGGGGAAAGTGCTAGATCCAAGTTGATATCCATTCAAGGTGTTAGACATGACCCCAAACCACTTACTCAGAGGGCTAAATGCTCTTACCATGCAAGTGCTTCCAGTTTAAGATGATACATTAAGCCCCCACTTTAGCAAGAGTATGGACTTGATGAAAACTCTTGGTAAAGGAGATCATAAAGAAAAAGATAATATTATTGCAATCAAAGGGACAAAGGAATCCTCAAGCCCCCAGGGACACGAGTCTTCGTCAACTCCAAGATTACAATAAGAGAGACATCACTAAAGAACAGAGAGAAAAGGAGAGAGAGGAGTGGTTAGCTCGCCTAATAAGATGTGTATATCTTACTATGAACCACAAAAGGATAGGATGGCCCATCAAGAAAACACTTGATAGTCACCCTATAATGTTGTGACCTTCTAGCGACTTTGTGCATATATGTAGTGCATCTTTTGATGGCTTTTATAAAGTACCCATGGATCCACCTTCTTGTATCACCATGGAATACAAAATGCTTGTCTCCTCAGGATTTAGCAACTTATGTGTGTTACCCTCAGAAGATTTAGAATATTGGTGTGTGTCTTTTCAAGATTTAGCAACTTATGTGTGTTACCTTCCAAGATTTAGCATATTGAAAAATTTGAAAAATGCGTCTCCTTAGGATTTAGCAACTTTTGTGCGTTACCTTCAGAAGATTTAGCATATTTGAAATTGGAAATGTGTGTCCCTTTAGGATTTAGCAACTTATGTGCATTACCTTCCAAGATTTAGCATGCTGCAAAATAAAAGGTTAGAACAACAATACATAATATAGAACAAGGGAGGTCGT
Organism: Chamaecyparis obtusa; assembly: GCA_027943335.1. Taxonomy (NCBI): domain Eukaryota; kingdom Viridiplantae; phylum Streptophyta; class Pinopsida; order Cupressales; family Cupressaceae; genus Chamaecyparis; species Chamaecyparis obtusa. The sequence continues at coordinate 191,260 of BSBK01000269.1, read as the reverse complement.
ATATATGCCCCCCTCCTTAATATCACAAAAACATACTATTTTGACATGTTAAGGAAAGAAAAGAACAGGGATAAAGCCCTCTTCAACATCAAGGCAATATCCTTAGACAACACCCAGTCCAAGCCAAGAAGGTCATAATTCCTATGAGGCCATGGAAGGGAAAAATGCAAAGAGATATCATGCAAGAAGTGAAAAAGTAAGCCTTGTGAGGGATAGCACACTATTCAATTTCCAAGGTGAGAGATTTATCCACCATGGAAACCCAATGTGAGAGATTTATCAAACAATGAAATAGGTTGTGATCAAGGAAAAAGATCGTCAATGCAAACCAAAATTTTCATGTATAATTGGATATCACATAATAGATAGATACTGCTTAACCAAGGAAAGAGGTGAATCCCGGAAAGATGGGAAAAAAAAGTGACATCCTTGCCCCCCAAGTGTGGGAACAAGGATGGAAGGGGACCTATTATATCGCTCACAACACTATACAAGACAACTAGCCCCCAAGGATTAGGCTAACATTGTTTACATAATGTGGAGCTCCATAATAGGAACATGAATGTTATTTAGAGAAAATAGGATACAACTCATTGCCACATGATATATAAATAACCTTACTATCAATGAGCTGCCTAATCTTATAATGTAAAGCTTGACATTCATTAGTAGAGTGATCATGAAATCTATGATATAAACAAAAAGGAAGAGTTTTCAAGTGTGGACTACATTTCTTTTTGCATTTAGGTCTAGTAATCATCTTAGTTCGAAGGAGTTTAAGCAAAAGAACTTCTTGGTCAAATTCCTTCATAGGTTCATCATGTTTTAAAGTGTTATTTGAGATGTTGTTAACATTGATTTTTTGTTGAGGATTAAATCCCAATCCATAAGAATGCTCATGCCCCCTGATGTGTAAGGGCATTTGAATTCCCTATTTATGCTTACCACATTCTTGACCATTAAATCCTTGTTTAACTAGGAATTGATAACCAGGACCATAACAAGAAGCCATATCAGAAGAAGACAATGGAACTTCAGTAGTCACTATATCATCATTAGTAGGTTTGACAGGTTCATTGTGGGTAGAAGCAATGACAAAGTTATTACAAAGGGTTTTAGAAGTAAAAACTCATTGTTCAAAATCTCTTTGTTTCTTCATAAAATCAAGATCATTAACCCTATACTCTCCAATAAAGGTAGGAGTAAAATCCAAGGTTCCCCAATCATCGCCAGGAAGAGCATTAGAGGAGGAAGGATTACTATTAGGAATAGGAGTAGTATGATTTTGAATATTCAAACAAGGATTAGGCACATCATTTGCATGAAGTGTATACATCTTGTTATTATGTATAAACTTGACTTTATGATGAAGGGTGGAAGGAATGGCATGCATCTCATGCAACCAAGGTATACCCAAAAGAAGGTTATAATTGAGAGGTCCAGGCATAACATGAATAGGTGTATTCAGGATGACCGGTCCTACTTTGATAGGTAAGGTAATGATTCCTAAAGTGTTCTTAGAAATGTTATCAAAGCCATGTATAGGAACATTGTTAGGTTGAATTGTTGAAAGATAAATGTTAATTGCTTTGAGCATGTCCATGCTACAAACATTAAGCCCAGAACTGTTATCAATCAAGGTCCTATGAATGATACGTTTATTGATAGAAATAGAAACCATAAGAGCATCATACTGATTTTGAACTTCTTTAGAAGGTAAATCCTTTTGAGTAAATACAATGTTGGGAGGACTCGGGGTAGCATGCGTGCATGGTAAGAAGTTATTGATGTTCTCTTGATTAGGAGGTGGAGTAGGAAGAGTTGATAGAGCTTTTTGCAAGGCTTCATAGTAGGTAGGTGAAGTTTGAAGAAGCTCCCATAAAGAAATCTTGGTAGGGGTATTTTGCAATTGGTTTATCAAATCATACTCCTTACTAGGAAGACGAGGTGGAAGAGGAAGAATGGGTTGAGAAGGTGGCAAAGAAGTAGAAACCATCGGATTAGGTTAAGGGTTATTCCTTGTACGATATGTGTGAGCTATAGAATCTTGACTATTGAAAGAATCCATAGGTTTACCTTTGATAGTAAGGCGAGGACAACCTTTGACAGTTAACAAGGGTTTCAGAAAAACCACATTAGTTGTCTCAACACTACAAATAGATTCACAAGAAGGAAGAAAAGAGGACATCCTAGGAGGAGATGAGGTAAGATCTTGATTCTCCATAGGATCATCACTAAAAGGGAGAGCATTAAGGGAATTCATATCATTCTCCACTAATGCCTCATCACTAGAAGGAATCTCAAATGGAGGTAAAGCATCTATAATATCATCTTCTTTCACTAAAATGTCCACATAAAGGGAGTGTGTTGTAAAAAATCATCATGTATGAATGAATCACCCTCTTGTATCAAAGATTCTTCATGAGGAGGGGGTAAATCAATATCTTTATCCAAGGGATCAATCACAATGGTTTCATGAGGAAAAGAAAATTCAACATCCCTATCCAAAGGTTTAATAAAACACTTGAACCATGCTTGAGATAACTTGTGCAACATGATAATGAATAAAGAAAATATAAAGTAGATCTAGATGTTTTTGTATTTTTGAAGAAATTTTGCAATTTTTTTGTATTTTTGAAATATAAATGCAAGATCATAAAATAAACCTACTTTTGTAAGAACAAAATGTAAATCTAACACCAAAAAGAAAGAGTTGTTGTAAAAATGTAGATGAACACACAAGATACAACAAACACAATAGGGCATCTAATTCCACAAAAGAAAGAGGATTCGTAAAACGGGTTCACCAAAATAGAGAGGATAAAGGTGAACACACAAGATGATGCAAAGGAAGATCTAGCACAATAGGGCATCTAAATCCACAAAGGAAAGGGGTAAGTATGTCGGGTTCACCAAAATGTAGAGGATAAAATATGGATGGGGTCCTAGAACAATGGTTTTCACATAAAAGAGACTCCAAAACCAATATTTTACACTTACATGAAATTGTATTGATATGGAGAGTAAATATAAATGACTAATGTTGAAATGAAGAGATAAAGGTACTTACCTCTGAAAATGAATTGGTTGAAAACCCTATCAAATGATCTCAAAAACTGTTGATTCTCATGCATTTGAAACCAAAACTACGAGATCTACAAAACCCAGAAATCTTTTTCTGAGATGAGATCAGGTCAACCTTGACCCTCATAAAAGGTCAATGATGACCTAAAGATTTTGAAGGTTGATTTTGACTTTGTTCGCAGATCCTGGAAGTTCACCGAAAAGGGTATCCAAATTCGATCTCAGATCTGAAATTTTGCACCTATACCTGCAAGAAAAAATGGTTTTGTTTGTTGGGGGGGTGGAAGGGGTTTGCCTCAGTCAAACCCCAATTTAGGAATTAACCTTGAAATTGAATTGAAATTGCAGCAATAAACAAAGTAAATGGAACAATTCACCTTGCTTGAATTGAAACCCTTGTGGAGGATTCGAATCCTTGAATCCACCAGAATGAATGAATGTAGAATCAAATATAGGATGTCTCCAATCAATTTTCTTTAGATCTTCAACACCAATCTTGAATGGATCTTGAATTTGGAAGAGGCTTGAATAGAAATGGAGGAATATTCAACAAGAGAGTGCCATAGAGCTTGAATCCTTCAATGGCTTCTAATGGATCTCCTTGATGAATTGAATGCTTGAATGCTTGATCTTCTTGCTTGCTTGCACTTGAGAGCTTGAGAGATTGTGAGATGAGATGGAGAAACTTGATTGAGAGATGGAGAAAATGAGAGAGGAAGGCTCACTTTTATAGTGATCTAGGGCACAAGAGGGGCCTTGTAGAAAACAATAATTAAGGGCCCATGGCACAAAACTCTAGAGAGGTGCACAAAGAGAGGAAATTAAATTAAAGTCTTGACACAAAACTCTAGGAGGGGACTACCCTTAATATAGAAATAAAATAATTATTTAAGAGCTTTATTACAAAATTCAAGGTAAGGCCAACCCCAAAGTTAATTTGAGCATTAGGCACAAAACTCAAGAAAGGCTAATCTCCAATAATAAATTAGGAATCCTATATAAATATCAAGAAAGGTCCACCTCAAATATTAATTTGAGAATTCGACACTTAATCTGAGAAATAGTGTCCCTGAAGAGGGAAAATGCAAGATTTTGATGAAATCCCAAAACTGGAAGCAAACCCTGAAGATCCTGGACCCTAGGGTTAGGATCGAGCTCGATCCTAACCTAGTTAGGATTGAGATCGACTTTGACCCCATAAGGTCAACTTTGACCTTATGGTCAAAAACCTCAGGTTCATAGTCCAGAATGCCAGGAAAAAGCTAGGAAGAAGTGGAAAGTGAGGCAGAATAGGGGGAAATGCCAGATCCAAGTCAAATATCCATTCAAGGCATTCGACATGACCCCAAACCACTTACTTGAAGGGCTAAATGCTCTTACCATGGAAGTGCTTCCATTTTAAGATGATACATATACACACTAGCTTCATAGGTCATCATTCAAGATATCACACATCCCTAGACAAATGTAATAGATCAAGTCGGCCTAGATCCCAAATAATTATAATACTTAATTATTTTATCAGTTGCAATCCAACTTCCAAGTCAACCACACATATTTCCACCTCGAGATCCATGCCATTCTTCTCCAACAATCGGTAACCTCTAGCACAATCCTCAATGATCAACTAGTGAAAACAACTGAACCAATGACATGAAGGACACAACTAATCATCCAAGATCATGCCATATCTCACTATCCATGCCACTAGAAGAGGTTTAATTATAGACATATCCTCCATGAAAATCAACGAACAAATCCTTTTCATCACACATGCCAAAGATCTCTACATATCGACCACACAAAGAATCTCTAAAAACTTCCCACAACAATGAAATTCCTTCAAGATTCACTAGTAACCCAAAATGCGCCTACATCAAATACCCAGGGTAAATAGAAAAGTGTTCCTCATACTTTGATACCACACAAAAATATAACCACAACCTAATCTTGACCATTAGTTTTCCAATTATCAAAGGAAAGAAGACAAAATGGTACATACAAGAAACCTTTGCTTCCTCCAATCACCTCCTCTAACAAATCCAAACTGATAATCAATAGACCAAGAAACCATATTTGCAAATCTTCTTCTCTCACCCCCTCTAGGTAATCTCTACAACACACCACTGATCAACTAAAATAACTCTATCTACAACTCTTCACCCACAACAGGATCATTATCACAAATGAAAAACATATCCATCACATCCTAATACTGATCAACAATTCCATCATCATTCATACTCTCACATTTATTAACATTAATGTCATTATAAAGATCACCCATACTACAAATAACATCAGACTAATAAATACTCCAAAAAGGTCATTAGATTCAACCAAAAGAATCTCAATTCCAACTTTAGCAACATCAACCTCCTCATCATTACCATTAGAAAAAGGTAACTCCTCCACATCATCAGCAATCTCATTAAAAAATACAAGATGCTCTATAATTTTCACATCATACCCTACCATCTAATCATGAAAACCAACTAGTTCTACCACCTAAACCTCTAAAAGATTAGCATTTACCTCTCCAAGGTTTACCACTTTAGTAGCAACTCTAACTTTCCTTTTCCTTCCTTCAACAAGCCCTTTCACATGCCAAACAATCCTCTTCTAAACTAGTAAATACAAATTTGAATTCAACCTCCTAATCTCCTCAAGCTTACCAAAAATATCCTCAATGTCTTCTCAAGTTGGCTAAAGACCCTATCTTCAACAAACTAGTCAATCTTTCTCATTAAATTCTCTTCTCTTCCAAGGTCCAATCACCTCAAATTGGCGATTTGATTGCAATATTATTGTTGCATCATAGTCAAAAATCTAAAAATATTCACAAATTACCTTGATTTGGAGATCTATTCACCAACAATAGGATTTCTCAAGGGCTTCACCTCCTTCCTAGGTTCACAACTAGGATCAACTCCTCTTTGATCCATCCTCACACATATTCTCTGTAATCATAGGTCAGATCCATAATATGCCATCCCTTAATAAGAAAATTCAAGATTTCACGATCTCAGGAATAAAATCTATCACTCTAAGATCCTCAACTCACTTATATCATCACAAAGACTCATCCTCCTAATAGAAAATTCCTTCCAACCACCTTATGCAATTCCTTCACTAATGCAAGTTAGATCTACACTCTCCCCCCTCACAACAATGTCCTAGAAGCTTTACAAGTTTAGACACCAAGATTCACACCACCGCAAGATCAAAATAGCTCTGATACCACTTGATGCAGTCAAGACAGGTGAACTCTCCAAAAGAGATGTCCAATCTTGCAGCAAAAATTATCAAAGTGAAAAGAACACAAAAAACAATAAGATGTGACCAAACAAAAATAGATTTATTATCAGAAATATCCAATTACATCAAACATGCACATTTTTACAAAGCCTTCTTGATTATGGCTATGTATAATGATAATGATACTCAGATACTCATCTTGATTTGTCAAACTCAGAACTATCCTCTCTAAGCTCTCTTCTGCCCTCCAAACTCCAAAAAACTATCCCTATTACCATCACAAGTCCTACATTTATACACAATATCCACCATAGGTCAACATTCAAGATATCACACATCCCTAGAGAAATGTAGTAGACCATGTCAACCTAGATTCCAAATAATTAAAACATTTAATTATTTCATTAGGCACGATCCAACCACCAAGTTGACCACACATAGTTCCACCTTGAGATACATGACATTCAGCTCCAAGGATCGGTAACCTCCATCGCAACCCTCAACAATCAACCAGTGAACACAATTGAACCAGTGACATGAAGAAAAAAGCTAGTTGAGCAAGGTCATGTCAAATCTCACAACTCACGCCACTTGAAGAGATGTGATCATAGACATATCCTCCACAAACATCAAGGAACAAACCATTTTTATCTCACACACCAAACATTTCCACAAATCTACCGCACACAAAATCTCTAAAAACTACCCACAACAAGGAACTCCATCAAACCAAAAGGAAATTCCTTCAAGATTCACTAGGAACCCAAGATGTCCTTGCATCGGATCCAAATCTCAGGGTCATTTGACCAAGCCATTTCCAAATCTAAACCCAAAGAAAATTCGGAGGGAAATTTCAAAATTTGTAGAATGAGGTCCCGCTTACAAAATGTCACCCCTTTCTTGAAGTGTATGTTGAGAGGTTGAACTTCCAAGGAATGGGGACACACTATAAAATGGGGTTACATTTCAAATATGAAACATTACCCCATTTCAAAATGGGTTGATATTTCAAAAATAAAATGTCACCCTATTTCCAAGTGGGGTCACATTTTTTTTACATTTTTTTCAAAATTTTACTAAAAATAGTTTACTACCTTAGCAATGTACCGGTAGTAAGACAAAAAAAGATCTAGATTCTGTAGAGTTTTTTTGTTTTTTAATCTTTTTCATGGATTTTTATATTTACCATGAGATTGATTCAATTATTGGGAGCGTCTTGGATCATTTTTTTAGTTGAAGTGAACTATTGAAGGTATAATATGATTGATGTAAATTTTCAATCATGGGATCTAAACAACGTTGAAAGAGGAAAGGAAGGAGGGATATGACCCCTAAAGAAATGCATGAGAGAGAGAGAGAGGGGGGGGGGGGGGGAAATGTAAAAGAGATAGAAGATTGAGGATGTGCCAAATGAATATCGTCAATGAAGCTTCATGATCCATAGCAATTGAAGAACCAAATATTAAAGATACCATGGGGGACAGAAGGGAAGTAGAAGATGAGTTCCAAGAGGTGAATTTGAAAGATAATATGAATATATAAAACAATGAAAGTATGTCTTTGAATGAACCTTTTAATGATGTAGAAAATGTGAAAACAAACACGATTCAAGGTACATCTTCAAATCCATCTTTGAATGATAGTGAAACTATAGTTATAGATAATACCCTTTATGGATATTTATTACAAGATTATAGTAGTGTTGAAATTGATTCAATTCCTAAGATAGTTCGTGAAAGAGTTCATGAAAATGAAAATACCCATAGTTTTGTTGATGATGAAAACCCTTTTTTTGGTGCAAACGAAAATCCTTCTAAACACAACAAAATTGAAAATCTTCATGTTGTCGAAATTGAAAATCCTCTTGTTGTTCAAAATAAAAATCCTTTAAATGTTGTTGACAACAAAAATGATCCTTTCCTAGATGAAAATACAAATCTTTTTCAACAAGATGCAACTGAGAATTCTAACCGTGATGATGATATTAAAAATTGTTTTTTGAATTTTGAAAGTAATATTTTGGATGGTCTTCCTAGTAAGATAGCTTGGAAGCCGATAAGAAAATATGCTAATAAAATATACAAATAATTCCTTTATAAAAAAAATTAGCATTTCAATGTCAACTTATGATGTAATTGATGAGAATGTCAAAAATGACATATGTAATGAAAAATTTGGGCATTTATGTGAAAAAAAATAAAAGATATGCATCAGTTAAACATTCTATATCTATTGTTGCTAGTGTCATTTCATCTATTGAAAAACTCATCCATCTCAAGATAAGAATGCAACGTGGCGAGCTATAACAATTGCTATAGTAAAAAAAAACACTTTGGATAAAAGAATGGTAAAAAATATAAAATTGAATTTTAAACATGTGTCCTAAAATATTGGTAAGAGAAGGAAAGACCAGGACATGTGTATGGTGTTGTTTTACCTAAGAACATTGAAAAGGAAAGAGTGTATTGTTATCCTATGGGTTCTGTTGTAGTTATCGCTACATGGTTATGAAAATACCTAAAAAGGAAGAATGGCTTGATTGAATTTGACGAATACAAAACACATAAGAAGATTATTCACTACTCACATTTTTTCATAGAAACAAATATAAATCTCTCAAGATATTGTGGGAGACCTTCTATTAAAGAGTTGTCATCAATTGCTATGGAAGAACACAAGACAATTATAGATGCACTAAAAAAAAGAGGATGGTGATGGTACAATATAATAAGTAAATATAGGTTAGTATAAATGTGAACTTATAGAATTTGGGATAATTTCATATATATATAATTTATTTTTATTTTACATCACCATAAAATATCATAATCTTCTTATTTATGCATTGCAGAAAAAAGAGAGCATGCATATGGTATAGTGAAATAAGTAAATACAAGTACATATGTGTACTTTATAAATTATTTATAACTTCATATATAATTTATTTTGATTTTAAATAAGCTAAACATATCCTAATCCTACACCCCCTTAGGACATCCCAAATTTATTAGAGTTTGATTTGTTTGTTCTGTATAGGATCTCATCTCGTTGGCTAAGTCATTCATTATATTTTTCTTTGTTCTTCTTTCGTAAGTTTGTATAAGCCCAACTCACAAGATGGCAGGATTATGCTCTAATACCACTGTAATGTTCCCTTCTTAATTCGATAAGGATTTGGAACTACTTTCTATAATACCCCAAAATTTTCATCTTGCGATCCTATCCAATTTTGGCGCATTTAGTCCTATTTTCTCAAATTTCTACATCATCGAAGTCCTATTGTACTAGGAAATTCTGTCCCCTAATTAACTTTGCTTGACTTGGTGTCAAATGTAAAAAACCTCAAATTTGCATTAATCTCAAACTATATTTAATTCCTAGATATCGACATTTATTGGCTAAATAAACCCTATGATCAATTAATTTAATTAAAAAGTCCTAGTGCTTTAATTAAATTAATTCCCCCCCCCTTTAGCTAATACACATCAAGAGAAATTAGATAATATTTAGTTCTTTAAATGAAATATCCTCATTTGAATTTAATTATTCAAGTAATTGGAAAATTCACCCATGTGGCCATATATCATTTATTTAATTAAATAATCCCTCCAATTTGTTTCACCTCCCACTAAGGAGATGAAGAGTCGACCATTTCTAGAATAGAACCCTCTCACTCCTCACTTGAGGAGGGAATTTTTAGAGTATCAAATTTCTATCAAATTATTGTCTCATCTTTTGCATTCTTAAGTTTTGATTATCTTGCATATTAGAGTAATTTCATTTCTTAGATTAATGATGCATATGCTCTTAATTTAGTTTTCTTATCATGCTCTTAGCTTAATACTCATTTCTTTTTACAAGTTGTAGCTTAATTTGCACTGTCATTCTTAGCTTAATTTCATTTGGCAATTGTCTCTTATGCATTAAATCCTGCATTTTAGAGCTTGGTCTATGGTTGTTGGACTCTCAATTCTAAGAGTGATTCAAAACCCCACCTAAATAGGAGGCAACAGGTTGATTCATTTGAGCGTGTGAGATGAATAATTCATATTCATTTTCTTATGTAATCAACGTGCAATGACTATGTTGAAGTCTATGGCTGAATAAGAGGTCCACATTCAGTTGTAAACATTTTGGTGCCCACCGTGGGGTAGAAAAATTTATTTTCTAGCCTCATTCTTGAAATTTTTCAGGTAAAATTTAATACTTTGTCTGCACTGTCCGTACGCCTATGTACGAAATCTTGCATAGAGATTCCCACTGTGTCCCATGAAGTTTTGTTGTCTCTAGCATTTCCTCATGTGAAGAAAGTGTTTTCTCACACTAGACTATGCATTTCCTCACACGAGTCCTAATACCAGAGTTTTAAAATTTTCAGTTTCTCTAATTCCCTATTATTGTTTTCTAAAATTTTCTATTTGCTATGATTTTCGTATCTCTATTTTTCTAATATAGCATAATAGTGGGTTACAGGACGTTTGATGAAGAATTCAAAACTTACTGACGCTTTTCTTGTAGGACATTTGTCAAATGCATTCTTAAAAACATTATGTTTGTTTACCACTTTTATTCACATAGTTTAAATAGGGCCTTGTGAAGATTTCTTAAGGGTAATGATAGCAGGATAGGGTAATAGGCTCTTCATTACATGGAAGTGATGCCCATGGATGAATCTGAGACCCAAAATTTTCTTGCATGATAGATAAGATACCTGGGGAAGCAAGGAAATGTAACAAATCTTTAGCATGTCCATTTGTTAGGGGATTATGCTCTTCTCTCTTTGAGAGAATTAGAAACCCAAAAGCTCTTGGATTGGTTGAAGAGGAGTTAGCTCGGTGATAAACATGTCTAGTGTGTTTGGGTAAGTTGAAGAGGTAGAGAAGTATGCTCTTCTCTCTTTGAGAGAATCAAAAAATCTGACCATTGGATCCAAGCCAAGTTTGTGTCACTTTTCAAGGGCTTGCCGGAAGTTGAACCTCCAGGAATGACCCAAGTGAGTACACATATTTTTCCACATATTTTTCCGCTGATTCCACCTCACTATAATAAAGTAGATTTGTTGAGTCTAAAGTCTCCAAAGCCATGTTAACTTATTTCTCTTGATTCATGAGTATCATCTTGAGAAAGCTCTATCTATTGTATTGAGCGGCGCCGCTCCTAGTCCTGCTTATGGGGGAGTACAAATTTCAGGTGTCAGTGTGGCTGCAAGGCCCTAGTCCTATATTAGGGGCATCGAAGGTTAGTGTGAATAGAAGCCCACTAAAAACTCTCTTAATTAGTTGTCTACCTGGTTGACCTCTGAAAGGAGATATAATCTTTTCACAGGGAGGGGGAAGAATCTCTCCCCTAGATTCTCACCATATGCATGCACCTGGACATTTGAAGGTGGTATATGACACTAGCCGCTACTTCAAGGGTAACCTTTGAACATATATTATTGAGTCCTTGGAAACACCAAAAATATGGGTGTCCTCTATGGGGTGACACAGCTATGTGACGTGAACGCATGCACATAAGTTGTGAGGCATGGATTTTGTCTTCTCTACCATTTTTCTTTGTAGGGATAACTGAGTGTTTTTTTTGAGTCTTAAACTGTCCAACATGATCAAACTTGTCAAGAGTTCCATGATTCTTCCGAGTTTCTTTGTCCTCGATAGAACTATTTTTGACTACTGATTGCCTCACTATTGATTGCTAGTCCCAAACTCTATGCTTGTAAATGAGTGATTGAAATATTCAATCTGAGATTTGTTGATTCAAAACTATCCGAAATCTATCCTAAAACTAGAAATTCTATTAGAGAATAGTTCATGTTGTGTCTCAAAATCTGATTCTGTCTCAAAAATTGTCTCAAACTGTCAAACTTTAGTCTTTTCCCAAGCGATATTTTAACTTCCTATGCATTTCCTTGTGCAAGAAAGAACATCTTCATGCAAATTTTAGCATTTCCTCGAGTGAGACTACATTTCTTCATGTGAGACTGTCCCCTAGTTTTCAAAAGAGCGAGCTTATTCTTGTCTGCTAGTCAACTTTTTGCCTGATTTGGTTCTTGTCTAGGGTCTATCTACATGTTCTCCTATTATCCACTACCTGAAATTGGGTGTCTCAAGCTGAGAACTAAATGATTATTGCTTGGAATCACATTGTTTCTTTGTTATATGTTCTTTCCTACTGTGCTCTTGTACCTTGTGATGTGATAGTCACATCTCGGCTATTCTAGCCTTACTCTCGATAATTCGTACAGGGTGCATCTCACTTTTATCACCTTTTTCACTATCCTAGTGATGCAGTAGAATCTTGGCTTATTGCTCGGTGCCTGAAGATTCTAGTAGTCTTAGTAAATATCTATTGGAGTTCAGTTACTTGGATAGTGATTTTGGTAGAAGATTGGAGTTTCTCAGTTTTGGTGGTGATTCTCAGTTGGAAGTTCTAGTGGATCTCAGTGGATATTGGTCACTTAGTGATGTGGTGTTTTGTTACTCGATGCTTGGTTACCGACAGGGTCTCAGTGTTTATGTATGTTTCTCAATCATTGAAGTGGCTTAGTCACTAGAGGACTCAGTCACTGAAGGGAGCTCATTCATTGAAGGAGATTTGACACATCTAGTGCTCGGTGATGCCTGTGATGCTTGGTTGAAGTTGGTGCTCGGTAATGCTTGTGTATCTTGGTTGGTATGGTTGCTCAGTGTATTTCTTGGTGCTTGGTAGTTTGGATTACTGACAGTTGTTGTTGGAGATTTGGCTTGGCTGACTGATGCATTTAATCTAGGTCACGCTCCTTGTGTTATGGATTGACCATTGGATGTGTGGGGACCTAGATCTGGCATGTTACATTTTCCTATGTGGATTTGGAGGATGACTTGTATTACATTTAATGTTTTTTTATTTTAGATTCTGACTTGGCTTGCGAATTAATTATTTCTTCTAGCCAACTTGTGGCTAAAGATTAGTATTTAAGGGGATGTTTGGGTAGTTGTTTAGACATCGATCTGGAGTTTAGATTAGATCTAGCAAAGTTAGTAGCTTGCAAGGTTAGGTAGCAGAAGATTTCTTGGTGACCTGCGGGTACAATTTAAGATTCTTCTTGGAGTGCCTTCCAGTGTCCTGTTGAGTTGCAGACTTGGGCTAGCTGAGAGTGGTGAAGTTGGGAAAAGATCTTGCATAATCTTGCATATTAGATGATATTTGATTGTTTGTAGTAGCAGAGCTAGTGGTTGCATACTTGGAGACAAGGAGATTGCTTCGAAAGTTGTGAGTACAAGTTTAGATATGCCTTAGGGTTCCATCAATTTTTGATTGTTTCAGGATTGAACTAGCTGAGTTTGATTTGGATCCTGTGTGATCTTGTAGAACTATTTATTGCATTCTAATTGGCCGTAATTGGGAAGGCCTTACAACCTGACACATTGCATGTAATTAGTTGTTGACAAATAAAGACATCTATTTTCTTTTAGATCTTGTTTGATGTTGTGAAATTCTGATGTGTTAGTGTTTGGATGCAAGTTTGGACAGTCCTTAATTAGATCCTCTGACCTTGACTGCATCAGGTGGTATCAGAGAAAATTTTGTCCCTATTGGAGTGATGTAAGATGTGGATCTAGGTTTATTAGAGCGAGAGTTTGATCTTGTTGGAGCATAAGGTTAACCTAGCAAGGCTGATCTTCCGAAGTTGATCTTGTTGGTGAAGAGATCATATGATCTTAGTTGCAGATCCATGGTGCTACACTTGTGAAATCATGGCCTAGTTGTTCATGTGAGGTGGCAGGTTGTGATTTGACTTGTATACAACTTGGAGGTTGTCACAAGGTGCTTAGTGTTGGGTTTGTTGCAGAAGGTTTTCAAAAATATTTGGAGATGTCTCCGAGAGGATTGGACCTTGGTGGTGTGATTTCTGAGAGGTTTTCTCAATTGGAAGTGGATTTGCTAAACCATGTGGAGAATTGAGTTAAGAACCTTGTGAAGGAAAGTGTTGTTGAGATTTTTAGAGCTTACCAGAATTGGAGTATGCCAATCTAGAGGAAAGTTGTTTGGCCGGTTAGAAGGCTAGTCTGTGAGAGAAGACATCTTGACAAGGTTTCATGTGATAGTTTAGAGGTTGAAGAGGTATGTGAAATTGGTTTTGATGTTTAGTTGATGGAGTCTGACATGAAATTTTTAGAGCAACTTGTGGCTATTGTTGACTTACCTATCATTACCAATGATGTTGTTAATTGATGCAAGAGCATCTTGGGTCCTTGGAAATCTTGTGTTACCAAAAATATGTTTGAAGTTTTCTATGTTGCTCAGTTTCTTCTTTGACTGATTTGGTTGGTTTCCTTTGGTTACCAAGTATAGTTGGTCATCTCCTGGGTAGTCAGTTGTTTCACTGGCCCTTGGCGTGGCTTGTCTGCTACTCGATCATCCTTGCTTGCCGAGTAGTTTATTTTGAGTTCTTGTTGGGCCAACTTGTGCATTTATTATGGGTTGCATATTTAATGTTGGAATCCTTCTTTGGGAGGCATGTGGTCCTAGATCTGACCATTCCTTCTATTGATTGTGGATCTGAAGGCCAACTCAATTTGGTAGACTCTTGTATAAATGAAGTTGTTGGGTTAGAGTTTAGGAAGGTAGTTTTTTGGTAGATGATAGTTGGTAGACATTAGAATTGTGATTGTAGCAGATCCGTGCATGTTGGAGGACTTCTAAAATTCATTTTAATATCTAGCCGAAATCAGGAAGGCCTTACAGCCCAACATGTATGGTTTATATGATCAAAGTTACTGATAGATTCTATATTCTCTCTTTCACTGTTGTGTTTGTTAGCTTCTACATGTGTTCAACAAGCTTAGATCATCAAGGTATGCCATCCCTTGGCCCCTCTTGACCCTTTCCTTGCGTTAGGTGGTATCAAAGCAAGGTTAGATCTTGATCTAGATCTGCAACTCTAGGTTTGTCGGTTCCTCTTGTAGCCCTAGTTGATTGTTGTGGGGTAGCAGATTGTGATCTGACCTACAATTGCAGAGGGTCATCAAGATGGTTTGTGGGAGGCAAGATGAAGATCTAGGATTGGCAGATATGCTAAGGTAGATTGCTGCAAGATTATAAGTAGTTGAAACAGCCCAAAGAAGAGGCATACATCTTGAAGATGTTAGTGATGATGAAGTGGAAGAAGAATAGGAAAATGCAAAACCTGCACCTATTATGGATGAAGGTGAGGAAAGATTCTTTAAGGATTTGACAAGTCTAAAGTCTACACCACATTTCAATCCTCCTGAGTGTGGTGGAAAATTGGATTCTGATGAATTGGTGAACTGGCTCACTGAGATGGAAAATTATTTTGAATATGAAAACATATATGAGGATAAGAAGGTGAAGACTGCAAGCACTAAGTTGAAGAGTCATGCATCCTTATGGTGGGACACCTGCAATTGGATCAGAAGAGGAAAGGGAAAGACAAAATCAAGGTATGGAATAAGATGGTAAACAAATTGAAAAGAAATTTCTTACCTTGTGATTATCAGATTAACCTAGTTAGGCAAATGCAAAGCTTGAAGTAGAAAGATAGCTCGGTAAAAGAGTATATTATGGAATTATATAGACTAGATATCAAATCTGGACATGATGAAGATGATGTGGAAAGAATTGGTAGATACCTAAATTGTTTGAGAATTTCTATCCAAGAGGAGATCAGCTTGGTTAAGTTGGAAAGCATTGAAGAGGCTTGTCAATTTTCTTTGAAAGCCGAGGAGAAATTGAACAAGAGACATGAACAAAGACAAAGAGGTTGAGGTGGTAGATTTTGTAGAGGAAGAGGTAGATCTAATAGAGAAATTGGTAGATCTAAACCTGAAAAGAAAAATCTAGACAAAGGCAAGACCAAGCGGAAAGGTGAAAGTTCATCTAGAGGTAGAAGCAGTAACTACCGAGGTGGTTATAGTAGAGGAATTTTTTGAGGAACTTGTTATAGCTGTGGAGAAAAAGGACATAGATCATTTGAATGTACACAAGTAACTAAGAATGCTGGTAGAAATGCATTGGTGCAAGAAGAGCCACTGAATGAACTTGATAAGGAAAGTACCCTGATGCTAGGGAGAGCACTATGGAATGAAAGAAAAAAGGAAGATCTAGTAAGGAAATTTTTTTTCAAGACCATATGTAGAGTTTCTGATAAAGTTTGGAAGGTAATCATTGATAGTGCTAGCTCAGAGAATCTAGCATCTAAAGAGATGGTCACTAAACTGTAGTCAGAAAGGCTAGAATATCCAAACCCCTATCAGATTTCATGGATCAAAGATGAGCACACACTCCTAGTAAGTGAACAATGTTATGTGAATTTGAAGATTGGGAAATACTATGATAAGGTGTTGTGTCATATCATGCCTATGGATTGTTGTCATATTTTTTTGGGTAGACCTTGGCAATATGATAGACATGCCATATATGATGGGAGATTGCATAAGTATACTATTGTGGCTAATGGAAAGAAACAAATCTTGTTACCTTTGATGGAAGAATATGTTAGTAATGTTTGCACATCTGTGAAAGTTTTCTTGATGGAAGGAAGAAAGTTTGTCAAAGATTTAAAAAGGAATGATGTATGTTTTGTTGTACTCCCTAATAAGATGAGTAAGAAGACTGAGAATAGTGTTCCTGAAGAGATTGATAAGTTACTCACCAAATATAGTGAAATCATTTCTGACAATGTACCAGATGGTTTGCCACCGAAAAGAAGCATTGATCATTTTATGGATCTAATCCCTAGAGCTAGTTTACCGAATAAGGCACCTCATCGGTTAACACCTACTGAGAATCAAGAATTGAACCGACACATTCAAGAGTTGTTGGAGAAAGGTTTAATTAGAAAAATTTTGAGTCCTTGTGTAGTACCTATTGTATTAGCACCAAAGAAGAATGTGGAATCAAGAATGTGTACTGATTCCAGAGCAATCAACAAGATAACAATGAAGTATAGGTTTCCTATATTGAGAATGGATGACATCATGGATAGTTTGAATTGACCAATATATTTCACCAAAATTGATTTGAAAAGTGGATATCATCGAATTAGAATCAGAGAAGGTGATGAATGGAAGACTGCTTTCAAGACAAAAGAAGGTTTGTATGAGTGGTTGGTTATGAATTTTGGTTTGACTAATGCACCGAGTACTTTTATGAGGCTGATGAATGAAGTTTTGAAGAAATTATTGGGTAAGTTTGTGATTGTATATCTGGATGACATTTTGATATTCAGTAAGACTAGAGAAGAACATTTATTGCATGTTAGACATGTTTTGCAGAGATTGAAAGAGGAAAAGTTGCTGATAAATCTGAAAAAGTGTTCATTTATGAAAGAAGAGATTGTGTATTTGGGATTTGTTATTTTTGTTGATGGATTGAAGATGGATCTTGAAAAGGTTGAAGCTATTCTGAATTGGCCTACACCTTAAAATGCTAGTGAGGTAAGATCATTTCATGGACTGGAAAGTTTTTATAGGAAGTTCATTAGGAATTTTAGTGTAATTTGTAATGCTATGACTGAGACTATGAGAGGAGACAAAAGAGTATTCAAGAAGACACATGGATTTGATAAAAGTTTTGAGACTCTGAAGCAGAAAGTTGTTGAATTACATATTTTGGCATTACCTGATTTCAGTAAAGTATTTCAAGTAGAATGTGATGCAAGTGGAAGTGTAATTGGAGTTGTATTGAGTCAAGAAGGTAAAACTATTGCTTTCTTTAGTGAAAAGTTGAAGGATGTTAGAAGGAAATATTCTGTGTATGATCAAGAATTTTATGCTATTGTTCAAGCACTAAAGAAATGGAGACATTATTTGATACCAAGTGAATTTGTGTTGTATACTGATCATAAGGCTTTACAGTATTTGGGTAGTCAGAATAAGTTGAATCAGAGACATATGAAATGGGTTGAGTATCTACAGAGTTATACATTTATGATAAAACATAAGAGTGGAGTCACTAACTGAGTTGCTGATGCATTAAGTAAAAGGAGATCTTTGATGACCGAGATGAAAACTCAAGTTCTTGGTTTTGATGAGATGAAAGATTCTTATGAGGATGATCCTAATTTTTCTAAGCCATGGAGAAAGTGCAGAGCACCTATACAAGATCAAAAAGATACTAAATGGGATGAATATTTTATTCAGGAAGGTATGTTGTTCAAACGTATTCAGTTGTGTATACCGAGAGGAGTAATGAGAACTAATTTGATAAAAGATAAACATAGTAGTGGTTTGGCTAGACATTTTAGCATTGATAAAACATAGAATTTGTTGAAGGAAAAGTACTTTTGGCCGCAGTTGTATAAATATATTAAAAAATTTGTGAAAAGTTGTGGAATTTGTCAAGTTGCAAAAGGAGTAAGTCAGAATACTAGTTTGTATATACTGATTGTTGTACCTAAGAAACCTTGGATTGACATCAGTATGGATTTTGTTCTTGTCTTACCGAAGATAGTAAGAGGTAATGATTCTATATTTGTTGTTGTGGATAGATTTTCCAAGATGACACATTTCATACCATGTAGAAAGACATTAGATGTAGTATGTGTAGTAGATCTTTTCTTTAAAGAAATTGTGAGATTGCATGGGTTATCGAGGAGTATTATCTCTGACCGAGACAATAAATTTATTGGATATTTTTGGAAGACCCTTTGGAAAAAGTTTGGCACTGAGTTGAAATATAGTTATACATTTCACCCACAAACTGATGGATAGACATAGGTTGTGAACAGAAGTTTGGGTAATCTTTTGAGATGCTTAGTAGGAGACACCGAGTAGTTGGGATTCTATGTTAGCACAAGCAGAGTTTGCATACAATAATTTAGTGAATAGGAGTACTGGAAAGACACCATTTGAGATTGTGAACAACACACAACTGAGAGGTATATCTGATTTAAGAGACATTGATGATGAGAATAAATAAAGTGTAGAAGGAGTGAAATTTGTTGAATACATGAAGACATTGCATGAAGATGTGAAACTAAAACTAGAAGAAAGTAATAAAAAATACAAAGATAGAGCTGATAAATCCAGAAGATATAAGACTTTTGATGTTGGTGATGAAGTAATGGTTCATTTGAGGAAAGGTCGATTTCCTGTTGGCACATATGGAAAGTTGAAGATGAAGAAATTTGACAGTGGAAATGCATATGAGATTGAGTTACCTAATGATATGGACATATCACCTATTTTCAACATTGTTGATTTGTATGAATATCATGAATCTGATGAAGAAATGACAATATTGACAGAGTATCCTAAGAAGTAGAATGAAGAAGTAGAGTAGATCTTGAAAGAAAGAGTTGGCAAAAGCAGAAGAGGAAAACAATATATGGAATATTTGGTAAAGTGGAAGAATAGACCAATGGAAGATAGTTCATGGATTTCACAATCTGAGTTGGATGCAGCTTGGATCATACCTATTAAATGATTCTGAGAATCATTCCAAAATAACCCTAGGTGTCTGATGCAGGAGCATCTTGGGTTCTTGGCAATCCTGTGTCACCAAAAATATGTTTGAAGTTTTCTGTGTTGCTTGATTTCTTCTTTGACTGAGTTGGTCGGTAGTTGGTCGATTTCCTTTGGTTATCGAGTATGGTCGGTCATCTCCTAGGTGGTCAATTGTTTCACTGGTGCTCGGCGTGGCTTGTTTTTTGCTCGGTCATCCTTGCTTACCGAGTAGTTTATTTTGAGTTCTTGTTGGGCTGACTTGTGCATTTATTATGGGTCACAAATTTAATGTTGGAATCCTTCTTTGGGAGGTGTGTGGTCCCATATTTGACCATTCCTTCCATTGATTGTGGATCTGAAGCCCGACTCAGTTCGGTAGACTCTTGTATAAATGAAGTTGTTGTGTTAGAGTTTAGGAAGGTAGTTTTTGGTAGATGATGGTTAGTAGACATTATAATTGTTATTGTAGTAGATCCTCGCATGTTGGAGGACTTTTGAAATTCATTGTAATATCTAGCCAAAATTGGGAAGGCCTTATAGCCCGGTATGTATGGTTTTATATGATCAAAGTTAATGATAGATTCTACATTCTCTCTCTCACTGTCATGTTTGTTATCTTTCGCATGTGTTGAGTAGGCTTGGATCATCAGGGTGTGCCATCCCTTGGCCCCTCTTGACCCTTGCCTTGCATTATTAACCTTCTTGAGGTTGGTGAGGAAATTGGTTTTCATGTTTAGTCAGTTGTGCTTCACATGGAAATTGCAGAGCATCTGGTTGTGCTTGATCAGATTATTGCTGGTGAAGAGGTTCATGTTATTGAATACCTTCTTGATGATGGTGTTACTGAATTATTTTTCTTTGGTGTTGTGGTACCGATGTTTTTATTTGGTTATGGACTTGAGTTACTGGTTGACAATGATAAGTCTTGTGATCAGATTCTAAGGTGGGATTCTAATTGGATCCTTGATGATTTGTTGGAGGCTTGATTTGTTCTTGGTGTCGGACATGCTGATTGGATGAGTTGAAGATTGGTTCTCTTTCTTGTGATGGAATGGAAACCTTTGGTGAAGATGAAGTGGAGTTGGTGTTTTTTAGATGTTCCCTTTAGTGAGAAAGTGTGGGACACACTTTTCTTTGTACCTCAAGAGTCTGATGTAGTGCCATCCTGGCTTATTGCTTGGTGCTTGAAGATTCTAGTAGTCTCAGTAAGTGTCTCTTGGAGTTCGGTTACTTGGCTGGTGATTTCGATAGAAGACTGGAGTTTCTCATTCTTGGTGGTGATTCTCAGTTAGAAGTTCTGGTGGATCTCAGTGGATATTGGTCACTCAGTGATGCAGTGTTTTTTTTCTCGGTGCTCAGTTATCAATGGGGTCTTAGTGTTTATGTCTATTGCTCAGTCACTGAAGTGGCTCGATCGTTGGAGGACTTAGTCAGTGAAGGGAGCTTGGTCATTAAAGGAGACATAGCACCTATGGTGCTCGATGATGGCTATGGTGCTCAGTCGACATTGGTGCTTAGTAATGCTTATGGAGCTCGGTTGGTATAGTTGCTCAGTGTATTTCCTAGTGCTTGGTAGTTTTGATTACCAACAGTTGTTCTTGGAGATTTGGTTTGGCCGACTGATGCATTTAATCTGGGTCACATTCCTCATGTAATGGATTGACCATTGGATGTGTGGGGACCTAGATCTGGCATGTTACATTTTCCTATGTGGATCTGGAGGCCGACTTGTATTGCATTTAATGTTTTTTATTTTAGATGCTGACTTGGCTTGGGAATTAATAGTTTCTTCTAGCCAACTTGTGGCTGAGGATTAGTATTTAAGGGGATGTTTGGGAAGTTTTTTAGACATCAATCTAGAGTTCAGATTAGATCTAGTAGAGTTAGTAGCTTGTGAGCTTAGGTAGCAAAAGATTTCTTGGTGACCTATGGGTACAAGTTTAAATTATTCTTGGAGTGCCTTCCAGTGTCCTATTGAGTTGCAGACCTGGGCTAGCTGAGAGTGGTGAAGTTTGGAAAAGATCTTGTAGATCAGATGATATTTGATAGTTTGTAGTAGTAGAGCTAGTGGTTGCATACTTGGAGACAAGGAGATTCCTTGGAAGGTTGGGAGTACAAACTTAGATCTTCCTTAGGGTTCCATCGGTTGCTGATATTTCAGGACTGAACTAGCTGAGTTTGATTTGGATCCTGTGTGATCTTGTAAAATTGTTTCTTGCATTGTAATTGGCCATAACCGGGAAGGCCTTATAGCCTGACACATTGCATGTAATCAGTTGTTGATGAATAAAGACATATATTTTCTTTTAGATCTTGTTTGATGCTGTGTTATTCCACTGTGTTGGTGTTTAACTGCAAATTTGGATAGTCCTTAATTAGATCATCCAACCTTGACTGCATCACCTAGAGATAGAGTTATGAGCATAATCCTAAGTCATCCCTCATTACTTAATTTTATTCTATGACTATTACAAATAGAAGTGGCAACATATTCGCCATATGTAGTACTAGACAAGGTAGAGGTAGATCTCGCAATCTAGGAAACACAACCTGAGTGTCAAGAGGGATCCTCACATTACTCCTCACTGAGAGTCCTAAGAGAGAGTCCACCTCAATCCCCATCTCCTATCAGTTGGCCTAGGGTTAGGTGAACATTTTGTGTAGATGTCAGTCCGCATCAGAATACAGTATTCCAAGAGCGCTATAATTTATTATTTCAAAATCAGCCTGACTTATTGTTTCAAGAACAACTTAACCCATTATTTTGAGATTAGAAAAACTCTGAAAGGTCACCATCTAAAGTTGATCCTATTGACCATATCAACTCTATTTCCATGACTTGTCAGCATACTATGCATACCCATAGTAAATTTATGCACGCTGCATAATGTCACATTGACAAGATGGGAGACCCATTCCACTTCCAAGAGGGTGAATACAACAAAAGTTAGGATCAATCTAGAAATGACCAATGTCATGATCAATCTCAAAATGATCAGGATCAGTACCAATTCTGAAAAAAATCTCAAAATGACTAGCAAAAATATCACTATCACTCTCAAAATGACCAGAATCAATATCAATCCCAGAGCATCTTTAAAATTCTTGGTAATGACAATGAAGAGAAAACCCAAAATGACATAGATACTATGAAAGCTAATAAGAGTCTTCTCAAGATGATGAAAATTCTTCTTGTAGAGGAGAAGGAGAAATAATTTCTAGAACTGGCCAAGCAAGGGGCCAAGTTACCCCCAAACTTCAAAGTAGAGACACTTGTAGCCAAAGAAGAGGAAACTGAGACTGCTAAACTGCAAAAAATGGTTTGCAACATGCAGGACCAGATCAACCAACTTGTGAAAGATAAGGATAAACCATAACAACAATTCACATTGGGAAATCTTTGTCCTTTTCCATTTTATAAGATTCTTTGCATGCCTCCTTTACCCAAAGGAGTAGAACTTCCCAAATACGATAAATACTTGGGTACTACTAATCCCCAGGATTTCTTGCGAGAGTTTGGTGCTCTATCCATGGAGTTTATACATGACCAAACTTACCACATCCATCTCTTTCCATGTATCTTGGGTGGGTCTACTATGGAGTGGTTCTCTCAACTCCCCCTGGCATCAAGACTTTCGATGAGATTGCCAATTTGTCTCTCCAACATTATTCACACAATATCCAACATTCGGTTAATATGTGAGATCTTTGCAATCTGAAACAATGACAAGGGGAACCTTTCTTATCATTTCTCCAAAGATGGAGACAACTCTATACGAAATATTCCTGCAAATCGCCTAAGTCTGAAAAAATTTGACATCTTTTTAGATAACCTCATCCCTAATTTTAGGTATCAAGTACAACTACAAGGTCCCCTAAATTTTGATAATATGATTAAGCAAGCTATGAGGATAGAAGCCTTTATGGTCAAGAAAGGAGAGCTGACTTTGCACAAAGATAACAAGCAGGGGTCCTCCTCTTCAAGAAAAGACAAGGCTAAAGTTGTTAACAAAAACTGAGATGTGGTGAATGATGGAGTAGTTTACAATGTGACCCCAAAACCTTCAAAGTCAATTTTCAACCTTACCTCTAGTTTACAGGCATCGAAAGCCATTGAAAAGGCTATGATAGATGCTCAACCACCTTCAAGATTTTCTAAAAACAAACCTTGGGCTCCTCAACCCAAACGTGAGTTCACTTCCTTAGGAAAACCTCTTGACGTTGTTTATAAGACTCTTGTGAAAAATCAAATACTCGCTCCTCTGGAAAACTTATGTCCTTATGATCTGCAACCACGACCTTCTTGGTGGAATGAAACCGCATACTGTGATTATCATCAAAATAAGGGTCATAAAAATTCTAGCTGCATTCAACTTCATCATAAGATCCAAGATTTCATTGACAATGGCAATATTATTGTGAGTGGTCATAACAAGAACTTAAATCATCAAGCATTCAAAGACCCCTTTCCTCCTCATGAGAAAGGAAAATCCTCTAAGACCAAGAACGTCGACGCTATAGTCAACTACACATACAACACCAATGAAAATGTCATTAATATGATTAAACCTATTGAGGTTGAATACTATGATGTGATCACTATCAAAGGGAGCGAGGATGCTCCTAGAACTAAGACTTTGTTTATCCTTTGAGGCCCTCTATCTCACTCTTCCAAACTAGAAGAATCTTAGGATTGTGTGAATGTTGTTACCCGATCATGTGGGAGGATCATTTTGAAGGGTCACGACCCTCCTACATTTGCACCAAAACAACCTGTGGATAAAACTATTGTTGGCCCTGCCAAGAAGACTATGAAATCAATTACCATGCCCAATACTTCTAATTACAACATATTAGACCAGATGCTACGTACCAATGCTCATATCACTATCTTTGAGTTTTTGAAGATCTTGTTTTCTCATAGATAGATTCTAGATAAAGCCCTCGATGAGGCAAATATCCCAAAAGATCTTGATCTCGACCAGTTTCAATCCATGGTGGGTCACCTGACCTCACCTCATTATCTATCTTTCTCTGAAGAAGATGACCTTTCACTAAGCCATCCCCACAATGCTCCTCTACAAATTGAAGTCATGATAGGCCCAAAGCGTGTCCACCGCATCCTCATTAACAATGGTGTTGGCCTTAATACTTTCTCTGCTAACCTACTCACCCAATTAGGCTATGATGAATATTACATAGATTCCCACAAGAAAATCACCATCAAGGTATATGATGAAGAAGAACAAAAATCCAAGGATCTAGTTGTGCTACCAATCCGAGTTGGACCTGTTGAGAGAGATGTCATTTGTCAAGTTCTAGACATTCCTCTTTCATACAACATACAGTTGGGAAGACCGTGGATTCATGAAATGCAGGTAGTTCCATCTACATATCATCAATGTATCAAGTTCCCATTCCATGGAGCAGAAGTAACAGTACCTACCAACATGGGCTATTCTTGCAATACAATCACACAATCTGCTAACAAATTTTTCCCAGCTAATAGAGAGTCTACTAAATTATTTGATACCAAACTCAAATAAATGGAATAGACTCTAAAGCTTAAAGATACATGCATGGGGGGGGGGGTATTAGATTGAACCTGTGTTATCATTAGCAGCTCTACCTCTATCTCTACATTCTTATGGGAGACCTTTTGAGAACAATAAACCTTCTGATGACTCTCCTCAAATAGTCTATGATGGTGCCTTTGTATAGGCCACAATGCCATTAGAAGATAAGGATGAGGACAGGGCTATTACATCTTGGGTTTATAAAGGAAAGGATATATCTAAAATAATCACTCTAGCTCAAGACTTAGAACAAGAACCATACAGTAAAGCCTTCAAAATCATGAAGCACTATAGTTATAAAGGGAGTGGACCTATAGGGATGAAGACAATGGTTTGCAGGAACCAATTGACACTATAGGTCACCGAACTAAAGATACTATTGGCTTAGGTTTCAAGAAGATCCCGTTTCATTTAGGGATAAACAAATTTGTACTAGAACTAGAATCACAACCAGAACCTGAAGGCATTACCACGCTTGCAAATCTAGAGGATAGCTCTGACAAGGATATCTTTCACTATCCTATTCCTATAGACCTTGCTGCGTTCATTGCAAAACTAGATGATTTTTTCCATGTTTCAGTATGACAGAGATTGACAATGATTCTGATGACACTGCCTCAATTAATCCATTAACATATGAGCAGTTGAGGAAAATGCAAACTACTGATCCTATTTATCCTAGTGAGTTGTATATGCCATCATCTTTTCAAGAAAATTTCAAGAAAGAATAAAATCAGCAAACCATTAATACTTCATGTCATGCCCATAATATAACTAACCAAAAAAAAACACAACAAATTTTTTATTAATAGATGGAATGTTAAAGAGTAACATTTAAAGGATATATGTATGATGTCACCAGTTAAGTTAGCCTCAAACAAGGATCAAGTTAAGCTAAGGAGTTATAATAAGACAATGTGAGTCTTAGAGGATTAAAGTACATAACTATTGCCGAAGAGTCAAAATTTGAGTAAAAGAAATCCTAGTGTGCACAATCTCACTATAAATTTTCCCGTTCGATGTATTCAAGATCCCTAGGGCATAATCATCTATCCAATTAGACTATACACATAATTATTATGCCTTCCTAGGTTATAGCTTAAAAATAGGGTTTGATTCTCTAATAGATAAATTACCCTATGATAAGGGTTCATGACTCAGCTATCTTAACATTTGAAATCAACCCTACATTGTAGTCCAAGGGATACTTCATTGATAATCAAATTCTTTTTAATAATAATCTAACAATGGACTTAAAGGGGTTGCCAAGAACATATTGAAATCTACATGTTAGATTATATATGTTTTACTAGCCTCTTTAATCTATACTAAAATCCCTCTCAAACAATAATTTATTTTAATCAGTTCAATACATTAGGTCTTTACCTTATTAGTTACTTTCAAATTAATTATCTAAATGAACCCAAATAGTCTATTATATGATCTCATTTTATTTGATCAACAATTGAAAGCAATAAACTTTGATTTTAACAAGTCATTTTAACATTGGTTAAGTCTATGACATGTTATCAATAAAACCATCAATTTCTAATTAAATTTTATTACATAGAATTTTAAATCACAAAACAACATTAATAACCAAATAAATAGAATTTAGACTAATAAAACAAATATTTTTATGATGATCCTCACCTACTAACAATACTACTATTCCTACTAACTTTAATCAAAAGCCTTAAATTTAACAATATAACATTTGAATAATTCTATCAATTCTTACACATTGTTAAATTAATAGATGAGACTAAGTCATATTACCCATGAAAATATTAATTAGAGGTTAAAATAATACACAAATAGGTTAATCACTAAAAAGGAATTAATAGTTATTAGATAAGGCTAATAAGAAAAGGCTATGCTTCAATCCTAGAACTAGTCTTTATCAAGACCTATAAAACCTACTAAGTCTAGTCCATACTAGACTATCACATTACCCTACTAATCCACCTGCTTTACTAGCTAAACTAACTAACCTATAATCAAATTTACTAATCAAAAGATGAGCAGAAAATTTTAAACAAAACTTAAACATCTAGTCTCACTCATTATTCTAAACAACGTACGTATGCCATCAACATCAGCCCCTAGACTATCCTCCCTAGACTCCCCCCTTGACTCACATGTGAAGTGGGTGGGGACAAGAAACCAAAAACAAATGACAAAGACCTATGGGGCGAATTTGAAGGAAGGGGACGATTGCAGAATAAAGAGAAAGGTTTGGGGGGGCCACAAATCAATAAAGAACATGACCCAAGGCATAACCATATGTAAGGAAAGGGAGGAGGGAAAAATCTTCCAAAGATAAAGCATTAAATGAATTCTGCAACATGCTGCGTGGAGGAATGGGAGGTATGTGTGCAGGTCTATCTTCTTGGAGGGGGTGCCAAGACAGATGTTGACTTGTCTCCCCTCCTACTTGCAGTCATAAAGTTGAACATTTAGCTAATATAAAACTAGCCTCCAACATAACCCTCACAGGTATAAGGAATTTTCAAAAGAGGAATGACATGTTATGAGAATATTTAATTGGTAAGGGTGTGAGTCCCACTGAAAATTGAACAAGACATAACCATAACTCATTTAATTATAATAGAAGTTAGCTACTATAACATGATCATAATAGGGGTTATTAAATTGACTCTTTTTTTTTTAATAGTTTATAGGGAAGGGGAATATTCTCTGTGGGAAGAGAATTATTTCCCTTCCATACAATTTCCAGAGAGCTTTTTGCTCTAAAATCTGGAAAGTGACTTTTGTATAGTTGAAAAAAATAAAGTTCTAACTTATACATTTTTATGTAAATATAGTTAATTTTATCCAATATGAAAGATTGAAGGCTTTTATTATTTCTCTACTAATTTTTCAAATGTATACAAAAATGTTTTCATCCAAGAGTTTACTAACAAAGTTCTCACATACAATTCTTGTAACATTTTTATTTTCTTCCCATTGAAATAATACATTATTCATTTTACAAACAACATTATCTCTTTCACAATGAAAGTTCCAAATAGAAACTCAAGAAGATTAACATACATTGTTACAATCTTATTCCTTGAAGTGCATACAAAATAAAAACATAATTACATCTTCAATCTACATCTCTTTCTCATGGATTTATCACCTAATACAACCATTATTTCAAGTATCTAAATCAACAACTTATTACAATTATGCAAGGATATTTGATATTCTCCTTGATACATGAATCTTAAATTACCAAATACAATAAAAACATGGAATGTTTCTTATTCCAAAGGATCAACATCACAATACAATGGCTTTAACAAAACACCATAAGAGATCACTCCAATGCTCATCCTTTTACAACAAGATCATCAAATCCTACAAATGAAAAATGAAATAGACCATGGGATGCTCACCTCCCATCCTAGGCTTCTAAGAAGCCACCCTCGAGCTTGGGGAACCGTCACATAGACAAGGTTTTCACATACTAACAACACAATCAAAAAATCACAATTTTTTTACATTGAACTCCCATCCAAGGAAAACAAAGAGTCTTCAAATGACTCATGAATTGGGGTGAAGGTGGAACCAACTCAAGAGGAGAAAGCTCATTTCATGGAAACCAAAAAAACAAGCCTTCAATTGGCTTTCTCAACACACAAGATACCACAAAATCCCACACAATGAACTCCTTATGACCCCCAAGGCTTCAAGTCACAAAATCCCTTATGACCCCCAATAGAAATGGCCACATGGAGCCCATACATCCATGTTTTTCCCTCTCCATTACAAGGAGAGACTCTAAATCCATGATTGTCCCAATTTCCCTTCACCCCAAGGCTACTCTTCCCTCCCAAGGGTGAGTGTGGCCTTGAGAAAACTCCCTTAACAACAATACAACAAGAATCCACAAGAACAACAAGATTCACATTCACAAACAATAGACTTGCACATTAACAAGCACAAGTATTCTCTTAAACATAATCTACACATCATAGCAAGTGTTACAACACAAATACAAAAAGACACAACTGTATTTTTTCTCCATACAAGCATAAAAAATTTCTTGAGAGCTCATTCATATGAAAAAGAAACATATCAAGTAAAATAATGAATACAACCAACCTAAAATCCAAGCTTAAGGAAGAAGGTTGAAGAAGAGCTATCTACTTTCCTAAGTTCTCTCCAATTTAGCAAGTCTCTAATTCTAGAGAGTGGGTGTCAACCCAATTCCTTCCCCAAAACTCCTACTAAAAGAGATCTCTCACCAAACCCCCAACTAACCTTCATTAATAGGCATCGATCAAGGAGATTTTCCATCCATCCTTGTCTCCCTTCATAAATGATATGAAGACCAAGAATGGGGAAAGAGGTATGGGCTTGTCCTCATTTTCCACCTTCCATTTTCGAAATTTCACTTGAGGGGTACTTTTGAAGGACCATAAATGAGTTATGGGCTTAATATTGACTAAAATTAAACTCTCAAACCAAATTACATGAAGTGGGGTGGCTAAAAAAGACCCTAATTACTCCCTAGGGGCTCATTTAACCTCCCTAAACTGCACTTGAAGTTTGAATTCGGGTTCAACATGGTTTGACCTACTCTAAGGCTTCCTAACCAAGGATTTACAAGGAAAACCTAAAGGTGGTACCATCCTAGATTGATGACATCAAATCCCAAGTGGACATGTCATGGCCTTAAGAACAACACACACGTGTCAAGTGACACAATAAGAAAGACAAATCACAAGCCATGTGGCATATCCAATTGGATCTACACAACATAAATTACTTTAACAATTTACATATAAATAAAATAAACCCATGCACATTACTTTCATGAAATAAACACGATACAATGAGGTTCTTGGCTTCTCAATAGAAGCAACCTTGGCTCAAATTGATTAATAGAAGTCTATGCTTTGGTTCCCTAAATTTACCATGGCCTATTTCCCTGCACACTCAAATCCAATATCAGTAGTCCAAGGAAACATACATGTAAATTTGATAACTTTCATAATCAAATAACTCTCAAGAAATTTATCATAATTATGTCAAAGTTCCACATGGCATAATCATTCCTTCATAAATCTCATCATGAAATATACAATTCATCACTAAATTAAATTTGAAACATAATCATTGCATACATATATAATTTAATTTCAATTAAACTTCATTATGACATCATAATCATTCATAAAATCCACTTAATTTCACAAAAAGGTTCCAATAGATATCACAGTTTCATCAAAATAACATAACTGAATGAGCAACTAAACCCTAAGGTGATAAAATCATAACATATAGTATCAGTAAATCCATAGAGCTTGAAAATATAATCATCAAATATGTCTTTCTCAAATGTAGATTTGAATGGCTATGATAGGCTCGGGGTGAGGCCTCACATCCTCCCCCTCTAGGCATGAACTTCCCCTTGAAGTTCATCAAAAAGATGGGGATATTGAAGTCTCATCCACGCTATGTCATCCCATGATGCCGTAACCTCATCATAGCAATCCCACTGGACCCTGACCTGGTCTAGCTCTCGGCCTCAAAGTGCTAGTGTCCGGTGAGCCAAAATGTAGATGGGCTCCAAAGCCAATTGACCGTCTGACTCCACCTACAAGGCATCCCAATCTATGATATGAGTCTCATAAAAAAAATACTTCCTCAACATTGACACATGAAAAACATCATGGATGCATGACAGGCTCGGTGGCAAAGCAATATGATAGGTGACAAGACCTATCCACTTAATTATCTCAAAAGGGCCAACAAATCTATGTGCAAGCTTAGAGCCTTTTCCAAATTGGATTGGACTCTTATGAGGTTGCACTCTCAGAAAGACCCTATTTCCAACCTGATAACTATGATCTTCCCTCTTGGCATCTGCATACTTCTTCTACCTATCTTGAACCTCCTTTAGACGTTGTATGATCAATGTCACCTGCTGCTCTAACTCTCTCACTAACTCAGGACCTAAAGAAACTCTATCCTCAAGGCAGTCCCAACTCAATGGTGTTCTGCATGGTCTGCCATATAATGCTTGATAGGGAGGCATACCTAGAGAAGTGTGATGCCCATTATTATAGGTAAACTCCACCAAATGAAGGTACTCCTCTCACCTAATCTGATGATCCATGACATACATGCAGAGCATATCCTCCAACACTTGATTTACCCTCTCTGTCTGACCATCGATCTCTGGGTGATAAGTGGTGCTAAAATTGAGCTTAGTGCCCGAAGCTATCTGTAATCCTCTCTAGAAAGATGATGTGAAGAGAGAATCCCAATCTAAAATAATTTTACAGGGTATGCCATGAAGTCTAACAATATCCCACAAGAAAACTTGAGCTACTGCTGGGGCTGTAAAAGTGGTCCAAATGGGTGAAAAGTGGGCTACTTTGGTTATCTTGTCAACCGTCACCATGATTACATCATGATGTCGAGATGACATAGGGAGACCAATGATGAAGTCTATAAAAATAACATCCCACTTCCACTCTGGTAACTCATGAGGCTGAAGCAAACCACCAGGGTGATGATGCTCCACCTTAACCCTTTGACACTCAATACATCATGCCACTATCTTAGCTATGTTTTGTCTCATCCCTAGCCAATGATATAACTGTCTCAAATCTGCATGCATCTTCTTGACTCTGAGATGCGCTACATAAGGGGCCCTATGAGCCTCTAGCATGATGAAAACTCACAAGTCTCTGGAGAATGGGACATAGATACATCCTCTATGGTGTAAAAGCCCATTGAAATATAGGGAATATCCTAAATATTTACCCTTGAGATTACTTTGAGATCAAATGATCTAACTAACCTCTGCATACCAAACATCCTAATGCAAGTGATGCAGTATCTGATCCCTCAATTTTGTACCTACAGTCATAGAGTAGGCTCCATGGCATCTCCTACTCAAGGCATCGACAACCACATTCTCTTTCCCCTTGATGTACTAGACATCAAAATCATACTCACAAAGGAATTCCATCCACCTACGCTAACGTGCATTTAGGTTAACCTGAGAGAAGATATACTGTAAGCTCTGATGATATGAATGGAGCTCAAACTGATGACCCAAAAGAAAATGCCACCATCTCACTAAAACATGAACCATTGCAGCTAGCTCAAGGTCATGAGTGGGGTAATTGAGTTCATGAGTCTTAAGTTTCCTAGACTCATATGCAATGGCTCACCCATTCTACATAAGAACTACTCCCAAACCATCTAAGGAAGCATCTATGCATATGAAAAAATCCACTAAAGGATGAAGCACTGCTAAAATAGGAGCACTGGTAAGTGCCTTCTTGAGTTCTTGAAAGGCCCTCTCGCACTTCTCAGTCCACTCAAATTTCTTTCCCTTATGTTGAAGAGAAGTAATGCGATGTGCCACTCTAGAAAAACCTTCTACAAAATGTTTGTAATAACCTACCAATCCCATAAAGCTCCTGACCTTGGTCACTAAGGTAGGTGTAGGCCAATCCATGATGGCTCTAATCTTAGATGGATCTACTGAGATCCCATCTCCTGAAATAACATGCCCAAGGTAATGGATCTTTGTCCTATAGAAAGAACATTTGGACAAACTTCCATACAACTAATTGTCTCTAAGAAACTAAAAAACCTATCTCAAGTGCTCTTCATGCTCCTCTTCATCTTGTGAATAAATTAGAATATTATGAAGGCACACAATAACAAACTTATCAAGGAAGGTACAAAATACCCCAATCATAAGGCTCACAAAAATTGCTGGAGTATTGGTGAGTCTGAAAGATACAACTGTAAACTCATAATGCCCATATCTGGTATGAAATGCAGTCTTAGGAATGTCGCTATTGACAATCCATAAATGGTGGTATCCTGACTTAAGATCAATCTTGGAAAACACTTTAGCACCCTTAAGCTGATCAATAAATTATCAATCCTAGGAAGCAGATACCAATTCTTGATGGTAAGCTTATTAAGCTGTCGGTAATCCATACATAACCACAAGGATCCATCCTTTTTTTTAATGAAGATAATAGGTGCACCCCAAGGTGAAACACTAGGATGAATGTGACCCTTCTCCAAAAGTTCCTCTAACTGAATCTTGAGCTCATTAAGCTCATTTGTGGTTATCCTATAAGGTGCCCTCAAAACTGGAGAAACTCCTGGTACAAGATAAATATGGAAGTCTACTGCTCTACGAGGAGGCATGCCTAGAAGTTCAGTAGGAAACACATCTAAAAATTCTTGAAGTATAGGATAATCATCAAGAGATGGTTCCCTTTCCTCCTCATCCCCTCTATCACTGATGGTAATGGGGAAAAGCTAGCATCCCTTGCACATGCTTCGCTTAAGTTGCATGGCTAAGATCATGCAAAGAGAAATGCCTCTTTGAATCTTGCAAATCACAATGGGTGTACCATGATCAACAAGGCACCCGATCCTCTTCTGTCGACAATCTAACTTAGCTCTGTGGGCATAAAGCCAATCCATGCCAAGTACTATGTCATAAGAACCAAGAGGTGTGATACAAAGATCCACAGTTGTAATGAAATCACCAATCTGCACCTAGCTATCCTTCACTAATGAGTTGACTGACACTCTAGACCCTGAGGCTAACTCCACTTCCCAACTAATTTCTTGTGTTGCTGCCACAAGCCCGCAATGCTCCATAACAAATGGAGATATAAAAGAATTAGTAGCTCCTGAATCAAACAGTATAGTAACGCTAATACCGCTGATCATACCTACAGCCTCTATCATTGTGGCCTGGTGCTCGGCTTGGCGGTTGTCAACTGCTACAAATACTCTATGAGACTTTCCAAAGTCTCCAACTATAGGATCCAAAGTTTCCATACGCTGATTGCCTGACATCTATCCCTGAGGAAAATCATGAGCTAAGTGCCCCATGGCACCACATGCATAGCAAGGACCTCGTATGAAAGTTTGTACTCCCTATGGCCTAGAGAACTGCTGACCATCGGTCCTACTAGAACCACTAAACCCCCCCCCCCCCAAGAGGACTGCTGAGTCTGTGCTAGGGGTACATCTATATACTGTTGTCATTGATCCTTCCTCTTTCCCTGTGCCTGCCACTATTTGGGCTTAGAGCCCTGCTGTCCCTGTGGTGGCTTTTGTTTCTAATTTTGTTGGGTCTGCTATTGTGGGTTCTTGTTAAATGATCTTGAGGAGTGTCTATTATTACCCTTCCAGTGACTCTTTTGGTGCCCCTATGACTATGATGTAGATTTATAGTTCTAAGACCTGTCATGAGTGTCTCTAGACTTACCCCAAATCTCTTCTGCAACCAAGGCCATTTCTACGGCCTGACGAAAGGTCTTTGGTGAGGTCATGAAAACCTGTCCCTCTACCCAATCATTGAGTCCCTTAATGAAACAGTTGATTCATAACTTTTCATCCTTCATGTAGTCTACATAGGGTAGTAACTCAAGGAATCAAGTCTCATATTGTAGCACTGTGAGTCCCCTCTACTGGAGCTCATGGAACTCATCAATACACCTCTGTCTATAGTGCTCTGATAGGTATCTATCTCTAAATCTTTCTAAGAAGGTCTCCCAAGTCATAGTGTCTATAGTGGTGTTGTTCTTATATTCTTCCTATTTCCACCATGTGGAAGCACCTCCTCTCAAGAGGAGTACTACAAATCGGGCCTTGACATTGCTATCATACTGACGCAACCCAAAGCACCTGTCCAAGCTCAAAATCCATGCTTTGGAATCTGTACCCTCTGTAGAACCATGATAGAAAGGTGGTTGTAATCATAGGAGATCTCTAATATGATCTCTAGCATCATGGGGTGCCCTCTAAACAACCCCAGGTGGTGGTTCCGACATGTGAACCAAATCCACCTCATGTGCCCCCTGTCCTTCCTCTCGATCTCATGGAGGACCCCTAGTCCTCTCTCTAACCTGTGATCTTTGTCGCCTGAATAATTGGTGCTCTAGTTGAGGATTAACTAGAGGAAACCTCTCTTGAATAACTCCGATGAGGTTCTGTAATGCTAATAGGACCTCCTGATTAGGGTTCGGTGGTGGTGGTGGTGGTTGATTAATTGTTGATATCTTATCCCTTTGTTCTACTTGCTCACATCCCAAGGGAGCTCACCTAGCTCCTCATCCTCTAATACATCTTCGAGCTTGACGCGTAAGAGGAGGCATCCTAAAAATTACAAAAGGGTTAAAGTTAGCTAAGAAACTTAATGGGTTTAGGTTCCAATGTTGAAACCTAGGCTCCGATACCAAGTGTCATGCCAATAATATAACTAACCAAAAAAAAATACAACAATTTTTTTTTTAATAGATGGAATGTTAAAGAGTAATGTTCAAAGGATATATGTATGATGTCATCAGTTAAGTCGACCTCAAACACGGATCAAGTTAAGCTAAGGAGTTATAATAAGACAATGTGACTCTTAGAGGATTAAAGTACATAACTATTGCTGAAGAGTCAAAATCCGAGTAACTAAAATTCTAGTGTGCACAATTTCACTATAAATTTTCCCATTCGATGTATTCAAGATCCCTAGGGAATAATCATCTATCCAATTAGACTATACATAAAATTATTATGCCTTCCTAGATTATAGCTTAAGAATAGGGTTTGATTCTCTAATAGATAAATTACCCTACAATAAGGGTTCATGACTCAGCTATCTTAACATTTAAAATCAACCCTACATTGTAGTCCAAGGGATAATTCATTGATAATCAAATTCTTTTTAATAATAATTTGACAATGGACTTAAAAGGGTTGCCAAGAACATATTGAAATCTACATGTTAGATTATATATGTTTTACTAGCCTCTTTAATCTATACTAAAATCCCTCTCAAACAATAATTTATTTTAATCAGTTCAATACATTAGGTCTTTACCTTATTAGTTACTTTCAAATTAATTATCTAAATGAACCCAAATAGTCTATTATATGATCTCATTTTATTTGATCAACAATTGAATGCAATAAACTTTAATTTTAACAAGTCGTTTTAACATTGGTTAAGTCTATGACATGTTATCAATAAAACCATCAATTTCTAATTAAATTTTATTACATATAATTTTAAATCACAAAACAACATTAATAACCAAATAAATAGAATTTAGACTAATAAAACAAATATTTTTAAGATGATCCTCACCTACTAACAATACTACTATTCCTACTAACTTTAATCAAAAGCCTTAAATTTAACAATATAACATTTGAATAATTCTATCAATTCTTACACATTGTTAAATTAATAGATGAGACTAAGTCATATTACCCATGAAAATATTAATTAGAGGTTAAAATAATACACAAATAGGTTAATCACTAAAAAGGAATTAATAGTTATTAGATAAGACCAATAAGAAAAGGCTATGCTTAAATCCTCCAACTAGTCTTTATCAAGACCTATAAAACCTACTAAGTCTAGCCCATACTAGACTATCACATTACCCTACTAATCCACCTACTTAACTAGCTAAACTAACTAACCTATAATCAAATTTACTAATCAAAAGATGAGCATAAAATTTTAAGCAAAACTTAAACATCTAATTGTTATGCACTGAATTTGTGCCTCTGATCTCAAGCTCTCGTAGTCTTCATAATCCAGTATAACATGGGAATCATCTCAAGGTTGTGGGACCTTTTGCTAACTGAGATGAGACCTCCAGATTCTAGGCTGGTTCCTCTTAGATAGTCACCCAAATTTTCTCTTAGATAGGAAATGTAAATTCTTTTGAGGGAAAGGGATAGAAGGAGTGCATGGAAAGGGAAATAACTAAAAGCAAATCTATCCTACTAGGTGATGCACCAAAAAAAATAAAATTGAATACAATACACTAGCCAAAATCAGTATGAAGGCTCTCAGATCTAATAGAACACACTCTCTCTAAATAGGCTTGCATAAGTATTTCAAAGAGAGGCTAGAACAAATGACACGGGTTGTGACCTGCAAGCAAACGTTCTTTTCAGCAAAAGGGTATAGGAATGAGATAGAAAGATAGGGGCTGAACTATACCCATAGACTCAATCCAATCAGATC
The DNA here is from genome assembly GCA_027943335.1 of Chamaecyparis obtusa. Classification (NCBI taxonomy): domain Eukaryota; kingdom Viridiplantae; phylum Streptophyta; class Pinopsida; order Cupressales; family Cupressaceae; genus Chamaecyparis; species Chamaecyparis obtusa. The sequence continues at coordinate 153,851 of BSBK01000269.1, read as the reverse complement.
AATACACAATAGTACACATGTGAGCTGAAAGAAAGAAGGGCTCTAGAACTCCAAGGGCTTCTCCAATGAAACCAGTATATTACATTCAATAAGAGAAATACAGATAAGGGAAAAACTAGAGGGCAGAACAAATGCCACAGCTAGCGTCTGTTAAACCTAAGATTTCAAGGAAAGTTTACAAACTATAAGAGCTAGAGGGCAGAACAAATGCCATAGGTAACTCCCAAGAAAGAAAGAAAAAAACCCTTTTACAGATTGCAAACTCTAAGCACTAAGGTTCCAAAAAAAAACATTATATACAACTCTGCACACAGGCAGGAATCAAAATTAACCAGGGTTACAAATTTATGCATAAAATAATCATCCCTAGCAGTCATGTTTGATCATAAATGTTCATCTTGACAATATCACAACAAATTAGATACATCTTTCTTTGCGTGCCCATCTCCGAATTGATCATGCCTGTAGACAAAAGACCTTGACCAAACAACCCCCTGCAAGCCCACTCAGCCATGAATCCTCAAATCTGATCCCATGCTGGAAAAGACTGAAAATGGTGGCCTAAAAGATCTCTACCGATTCTCCCAGCTACAACTGCCTCTGAAATCATCAATTTCTTTAGCTACCCGCACTTGCAAATGTTCACTTTGGAAGAAACCCCGCGAAAAAAGTGGTTGCACTGCCTTGAAAATATCAATGGTCGCATGATCGCATGAGCCCGAAAGGCTTCATGAGATCATGTGACAACCCTCAAAAACTACCACCGCTTGCCACAAATGCTCGGGCTCACTCTCCCTTCAGTCGCCAAGTCGCGGGAAGCTTTACCAAGTCTGGAAGCCTGCTCTATTTTTAAAATAACATTGGTCACATGATCACATGAGCCCAAAAGACCGCATGTGATCATGTGACTAGCCACATAGATCTCACCTTGCTACCACATAAGACACCTAGATCTGCAAGACAGTCACCTACCAACCACGTGGACCAACCGAAAACTCACACGGGTTGGACACACAACCACACCGCCTTGAAAAAGTCAACGGTCGCATGATCGCATGAGCTTGAAAGGCTTCATGTGATCATGCGACAAGCCTTGAGAATCTATCGCTCCTCCATGCAAGACAAATGGCATTGCCAAACCTGCCACCCTTAACACATGGATCAACAGAAAACCCAACCACGTTCGCTAAAAAGCTTAGAAGAATCGAACAGCTGTCGCATGATCACATGGGATCGAAAGATCCCATGAGATCATGCACCAACCATTGATCTTGGATCAAATGGAACCTCTACTAACCATTGGACCCACCAAAAATTGGACATGTCACCACCAAAACCCACTGCCTACCGCTTGTCAGATGGTCAGATGCGGTTAGGAAGTGCATGCGATCATGCAACTAGCCTAGAACTGCTACACCAACTGCCAAAGTCTGAACCCCTGCAAAACTATTGATAGTTTGTCACATGGTCACATGGGCTTAGAAGAGCCCATGCAATCATGTGACCAACTGTAAGGGGTTAGCCACTGATCTCCATGTCGTTGTTTTCTTGACTACTTACCGCTTGTCGCATGATTGCATGCGGCTAGGAAGGCCTATGCGATCATGCGACCAACTACATGGTGCTAACTGATGACCACTACTATAGATCTTGACCACTGTTCCTGTTGATACTGCATCAATGGCTATCATATGGTCTCATGGGATTGGAAGATACCATGTGATCATTTGACAACGTTCAGATCTTTACTGTACTAGCATGACTTTGAGGAACTAGGACCCGCCTGTCAGAGTTGCGCACTTAGGGTCGAAAACACAGAGGGTTTTCGAGCGAAGGTTGAAAACACGTAGAATTTTTAGAGCAGAGGTCAAAAACACACTGAGATTTTGGACCAAAAGGGTAGAAACATCTTGAGCCTTCGGAGAGGAGGTCAAAAACACACTGGGTTTTCAACACTTGAGCATTTCTTTGGAAAATAGGACCGTGGCCAAAAAATGAAAGACAGGGAATTTTTTGGGCAACATTTTGGTGACCTCTATCGGATGTCAGCCTACTAGACATTGACCAGTTACCTTGACATATCCATTGGGCATATGAGTCATTCTTGAGCCCAAAAACTTGGACAAAGACAAAACTGAACCAGCAAGACAAACTGAACCAACAAGACAAACTTTGCACAGACACTTCTTGGGAAACAAGAACTAACCTAGAAAGCAGGGAAAGAAAGCAAGAAACATATTTACAAGAATTTACAAGAAGGACCTATAGAGAGGGATTAACCTCAAAGCAAGGCTTCAATTGGAAACCATTCAATGAGATTGGCAGGGCATCTCCTTCAAGGGTTGAAAGCTGAAAAGTGTTAGATCCCCTGCACTTTGTTATAACAAATGGTCCACCCCAAAAGGAATCAAACTTTGTGTGCTTACCAAGTTTTGACCTAAACTCATCCTATTTGAGAACTACATCTCCAACCTTGAAGTTTCTGACCCTGTATCTTTTATCAAAGCTTCTCTTTGTTTGACTCTGATGGAATGCCATATCTTGCATTGATTTATCTCTGATCTCTTCTAGCTCCATCAACTAGGCATATCTGATTTGCATAGGATCACTTTCTTCAAACAAGGCATATTGAGTGGCCAAGTCCAAAGCTGGTAATTTAGTTGAAATAGATAACTTAGCCTCTCTACCATACACCAACATGTATGGAGAATTACCAATGATTTTCTTTGGAGTAATTCTATCTAACCACAAGGCAGATCTCAATTTGGTATGCCAGTCCCTTTGACTATCTTGCAGGGTCTTTTTGATTATTCTAATCAGATTCTTATTTGTTGATTCTGCCAAACCATTTCCCTAAGGACAGTAATTGGAACTTGTATTCATATAGATGCCCTTCTTGACTACCCACTCTGAGACTTTGAGGCCTGTAAATGCTAATGCATTGTCTGAAACTATAGAATCTAGAATGCCAAATCTATGAATGATGTCATCATAAAAATTTAAAACAACACTCTCATTAGCTTCTTTTAAAGCAACTACCTCTGTCCACCTAGTGAAATAATCAGTTACAGTAATTATCCACATGTGTCCTACACTAGATGGAGGGTTAATCATGCCAATGAAATCTATACCCCACTTCATGAAGGGCTGCTCTGTTTTGACTGGCTGTAGGGGCAGAGTTGCAAATATTTCTTTCCCTACAAAAATAGCACATTTGATGCATCTTCTAACATAATCATGACTATCTTTGAAGATAGATGGCCAATAGTATCCAGCCCTCATGATCTTAAAAGCTATAGTCCTAGGAGAGAAATGGCCACCAGAAGCTCCATCATGAAACTCCAATAAGACATCTGCAACCCTTTCTGAATCTATGCATCTTAGAAGGGCACCATTATGATCCTTTCTAAAAAAAAATTCATCTATCAGCACAAAAGGAACATATTGTAACCTGTAATACCTCCTTTTTGCGGAATCTAGGCTAGCAGGATATTGTCTTGTCTTCAAATAATTGATCATATTAGGCAACCAACTAGTTGCCTTGGCTTTCTCTCCTGTAGAATGCATCTCCAGAGATGCATCTATGTATTCCAATTTCTTTGAACTTTCATCTTCTGCCAGATGCTCACAAAGACCTCTTCCTCTAACTAGCTTGGTAGTCTGAATATCTATGTCATATTCCATCACCTTAGTGATCCAACCAGCTCTTTTTTCATTTAGGTCCTTAGAAAGCAAAAATTCTTTGACACTTGGATGAGTAACCATAAAGTGCACCTTGGTATGGGTCAGCAAATGTCTGAATTTTTTGAGGCTCTTTACCACAGCAAGAACATATTTTTCTACAAAAGAGTATCTTTGTTCATACTCCTCTAAACCTTTGCTAAAGAAAGCAATAGGCTGCTCCAATCCTTCAGCATTTTCTTGAGTCAGCATTGCAGATATGGGATCATGACCCCCATAAGCATATAGGATAAAATCCTTACTGAAATTTGGGTTTAGGAGAGCAGGAGCTTCTATTAAGGCTTCTTTAATAGCTTGGAAGTTAACTTTTCCTTCTTTGGTCCAACTGAAGGCTGAACCTTTCCTCAACATGGCTGTCAAAGGCTTGAGTAACTCTGCAATGTTAGGCAAGAATCTTCTAACAAAGTTAATCTTTCCTATGAAAGATTGGAGACTTTTCTTGTGATGTGGTAATGGTAGTTCTAAGATGGCTGCAATTCTCTCAGGATCCACTGTAATTCCTTCTTGGATACTACATATCCCAATAGTTTTCCTTCATGAACTGCAAACACACATTTCTTGGGATTAAGGGATATCCCAAATTCTCTGCATCTTTAAAAAATCCACCTCAAATGTCTGATGTGGTCTACTGCATGCTTTGAGTAGATAGTTATGTCATCTAGGTAGACCAGCACAAACTTGTACATGAGGCCCTTAAAGGCCATATCCATTGCCTTTTGAAATGTAGCACCTACATTTGACAAACCAAAAGGCATCTTCTGATATGCCATGGTTCCCCACTTGGTTGTAAATGCAGTCTTATATTGATCCTCTTCTTTCACTAATATTTGATTGTATCCTAAATAGCCATCCAACAATGAGAATCTCTTGGATCTAGAGACACATTGTAGAATTTGTTCCATAGAGGTTTGTGGATGGCAGTCTTTTAATGAGGCTCTTTTCAAATCCTTGAAATCAACACATGACCTCAGCTCCCCATTCTTCTTCCTGATAGGAACATGGTTGGAAACCCAACTAGTATGTTTGATGGGGTAGATGATGCCACCTTCTATTAGTTTGAGTACTTCCTTATGCATAAGTGGTTCAAGCTTGGGATTAACAGACCTTTGCTTTTGCCTTACTGGTTTAGCATTGGGCTCTAATTCAATAGTGTGCTGAGAAAGGGTAGGATCAAAACCCTTGAGGTCTTCATACCTTCATGCAAAGACATCACTGAATTCTCTGAATAATTTAGTGTAAGCTTTCTTTTCTGAATTAGTGTTTACTTTTCCAAATTGTAGGCTCTTACCTGGCTCCAACTCTAATTCAGCACAATGTTCCTGCTAGACTACCAGGCCAGCTTTATTTTTCTTGACTTCATCATCCTTGTTGAAGATAGTCTCTAGGGTGACAAGGCCTTCAGGCATCTTATTAGATCTAAGTTGTATCACTTGATCACCATAGTTTTGTGATAACCTCTTTTGATTGTGCCTTGAAAAGACATCTTCTTCAAACATGAACTGCATAATTTGTTCATCATTGTCAAACACTTGCCAACTAATATTATTATCAAGAATTGAAGGTCTAACAATAATCTTGATGTGTTGTTGATCTACTTCTTTTGAAATGCTATTGGGGATGTCAAACTAAGATCCAATAGTAGCTAACCTATCAACATTTTGATTTAATTTTCTAGGGATAGTAATGATATTGGAAGCATGGAAATCTTCAATTACATCCAAAACTCTATGTTTGTATGCTTTCATGACATCATTTTTGGTTGCACTCATTGCTCTTACTTGGCTAACAACAAGTTCACTATCACCATATACTTTTAACGCTTTAAGCCCTCTTTTTCTAGCCCATTCTAGTCCATTAACCAGACTTTCATACTCTGCAGTGTTGCTAGTGCAGGAAAAACTGAATCTAAAGGTAGTGTAATACCTTTCTCCTTTTTGGGACACCAACATAGCACCTCCACCAGAACCATGTCTACTTCTAGCTCCATCAAAAAATAGCTCCCAGACCTGACTATCCCGATCATCCGAATCAGTGTATTCTTTAAGAAGGATTGGTACTATGGCTCCACTTTCTTGAATCAGATAACTCCCCAAACCAAAATTGCAAACAAGAGTCTCTTGGATCTCTGAGGTTCTTTCATCTAGGAGAATATCAGGGATACTCTCTATTTTGGTGCTTGCTTCACTAATGGTTGGGAAATCATTGTCATCAAATATAGGACAATTAGTATTGATGGAATTTGACACATATGGCTCTATATGATGTATTGCTAAGGCTTCTGATTTAATGGTGACTTTGGTACCATACCTTGTATGAAAGAGCATGTGAGACCAGTCGGAAGAAAGATAACCTCCTATCTTGGCTATGAACTCTCTTGAGACATATGGCAAACAATGCAGGGAGATCTATGATATTTATGTCAAGGAGAATGGAAAAATTAGGACTAGCATGGAGAATTAGACTAGTATCCTTGGCCACACCTATAGTACTGACTGAGGATCCATCAAGTTGTGTAACCTTCTTTTGGAAGGGTTCATATTTAAGTCCTAATTGATTAGCCACTTTCTTGGGCATTACAGTAATAGTAGCTCCACTATCTACCATACAATTATGCACTAAAGATTTCTCAATAATTAAAGATATGTAAAAGGGAGGTGGCTTTAAATTCCTACCTTGCATGGTATTGGCCTTGGAGTTGCTAGTTGGAGTCTCCTTTTCTTGATCAGTATTGACCAACACTGGTTTTGCAGTTTCTTTTGCAGGTTGAGGATTTGATGCCTCCCTCATGGCCTTCCCCAAAATTTCAAGTTGTCCTGGAATAGACAAAGAGTCCCACATAGACATGGTGACATTCACCTTCTTCATGTTGTCTACAATATTATAAGGTGCCACAGTGTGTACTCTTTGTTGTGCTTTTACTATGATGGGCTCTGCCTCTTTTGGAACTTGGCCTTCTTTGCTTGTGAAGACAAGGGCCTCCTTGGATGTGATAGGGCCAACTTGCTATAGTGGCTCTATAGATGTAGTGGCCTTAGTACCAGAATTTTCTCTCTCCATGTCTTGGGCTCTTCTCTTTGCTCTTGTGTAGGCAACAAAAGAAGCTTCATCATTAACTCCATTGAAATCTAGTTGCTCCCAATTGAAAAGAGTAGTCTCATTCTCTTGTGTTTCTTGTTGAGGAGCTGTCCCACTAGAAGGAGCTTCTACTTGAGGTTGTGAAGCATTTTGAACTATTAGTGCTTGGTTCATCCATCCATTAGAACACGTATCCTAATTATGGGGCTGATTGCAAGGGAAACACCATTCATTATCCATGGCCATATTGTTTTAACTAGGAACCATATCCCTGACTGGATTTACAGAATTAAGAGGTGTAGGGTTATATGGTTGGAATGGTCTTTGATTAAAATTTTGTCTTTGCCCTTGATAGCCTCCTTGGTATGGTGGCCTATTTTGTTGATAAGGCTGTCCTTGATTTTGGTATTACTAATTAGGACTTTGGCCTTGTGATTGGAAGGGTGGCCTGATGCCTTGGTTTTGTTTCTTCAATTTTGTGACCTCTTTGGTTAGAGTCTGCAGCAAGTTTTCCATTTCTTGTATACTAGTTTGCTGACTACTCTTCACCTCTTGCGACCCTTGGGAGAAATTTGTTGCAGCATGCTCTTAACCACTAGTACTAGCTTGAGGTGCTGATATTGTGGGAATAGGGCTAAATGGGGGTACTTGTGTAGGTGCAATGGGCTGAAGACTAGGGATGATAGGCATGGGAGGTCTTCTCTATATCATGCCCGCTTGGATCAAATAATTTTCAGCCCTGACAGCAGTGTCAAAGGCTTGGGGTAAAGTGGTACCACCCATAGACCGGATCATGATAGAAATTTATTTATTTAGACTTTGCAAGTAGTACAAGAAGGCATGGTCAGCTAATGGCCTTACAAAGACTGGGATTCTATTCCACAGTTTAAGGAATCTACTATTATAATCTATCATTTTCTCTTGAGGGTCTCTCTTTATAGTTGTTAATTGCTCAACCAGAAACAAATTATCTGATTTATCCTCAAAATGCTTGCTTAATGCATCCCCTAGTTCATCCCATGAAGTAATAGAACCAACAGTTAAAGTTCTAAACTACTCTAGAGCCTTACCTTTCAGAGATGCTGCTAATAATTTGGTGGCCACATCCTCTTGAGTAATGTTGTGTATGCTGCAAATGGTGGTCACATCTCTTATGTGCTCAAAGGCTATTGTCTGTCCCTCACTTGTGAAATCAGGTATACTCTTTAATGCCACCAAGGGTACATCATGATGCACTACAAAATTTAATGGGCTCCCTTGATTGAAAGGTGCAAAGGAAAAATTTCTAGCCATTGGAGGAGGTGTAACCTGGAGATTAACAACTATATGAGTTATATTTGCTAGACTTGGATTTTCTTCCTCTTCTAGATCTCTGGTTAGAGATCTGCCTCTTCTTCTAAAATGAAAGAGGAAAGGTCTCCTCTCTGAAGTATCAAGAGGTGTAGATTGGACTCTTCTTGCAGGAGATTCTCTCTGAGTTGACCTGCCTTTGTAGCCTCTTTTCAAGGGCAACTCTAAAAATTCAGTAGGCTTTGAGCTTCTAGTCTCGAACTTTCTCATAAACCTTAAACAAGGTTGGCCTAAATCTTTGAAACTAGTGGAGTCACCAAATATACTTGATAGAACAACCTCTAAAGGTCTATATTATGCAATCTGCATATCAGAGATGACACACTTTTTGACAAATGAACCACTTTATTGTCCCACTGGCATGCCAGAAATGTTATGCACTGAATTTCTACCTCTGATCTCAAGCTCTCATAGTCTTGATAATTCAGTATAACATAGGAATCATCTCAAGGTTGTGGGACCTTTTGCTAACCAAGATGAGACCTCCAGATTCTAGGCTGGTTCCTCTTGGATAGTCACCCAAATTTTCTCTTAGATAGGAAATGTAAATTCTTTTGAGGGAAAGGGATAGGAGTGCATGGAAAGGGAAATAATTGAAAGCAAATCTATGCTACTAGGTGATGCACCAAAAAAAATAAAATGAATACAATACACTGGCCAAAATCAGCATGAAGGCTCTCAGATCTAATAGAACACACTCTCTCTAAATAGGCTTGCATAAGTATTTCACAGAGAGGCTAGAACAAATGACACGGGTTGTGACCTACAAGCAAATGTTCTTTTCAGCAAAAGGGTAGAGGAATGAGATAGAAAGATAGGGGCTAAAATATACCCACAGACTCAATCCAATTAGATCAATACACAATAGTACACATGTAAGCTGAAAGAAAGAAGGGCTCTGGAACTCCAAGGGCTTCTCCAATGAAACCAGTATATTACATTCAATAAGAGAAATACAGATAAGGGAAAAGCCAGAGGGCAGAACAAATGCCACAACTAGCCTCTATTAAACTTGAGATTTCAATGAAAGGTTAAAAACTATAAGAGCCAGAGGGTAGAACAAATGCCTCAGGTAACTCCCAAGAAAGAAAAAAAAAACTCTTTTACGGATTGCAAACTCTGAGCACTAAGGCTCCAAAAAAAAACATTATATACAACTCTACACGCAGGTAGGAATCAAAATTAACCAGGGTTACAAATTTATGCATAAAATAATCATCCCTAGCAGTCGTGTCTGATCATAAATGTTCATCTTGACAATATCACAACAAATCAGATACATCTTTCTTTGCACACCCATCTCCGAATTGATCATGCCTGCAGACAAAAGACCTTGACCTGACAACCCCCTACAAGCCCACTTAGCCATGAATGCTCAAATCCGATCCCATGCTGGAAAAGACTCAAAATGATAGCCTAAAAGATCTCTACCAATTCTCCCAGCTACAACTACCTCTGAAATCATCAATTTCTTCAGCTACTCGCACTTGCAAATGTTCACTTTCGAAGAAACCCTGTGAAAAAAATGGTTGCACCGCCTTGAAAATAGAAATGGTCGCATGATCACATGAGACAAAAAGGCTTCATGTGATCATGCGACAACCCTCAAAAACTGCCACCGCTTGCCACAAATGCTTGGGCTGACTCTCCCTTCAGTCGCCAAGTCGCGGGAAGCTTTAGTAACCCCGGTCTCTATTTGGTGACCATGCAAAACATGCTAACCACACAACTGCGCTCTTTGCCAAGTCTGGAAGCCTGCTCTATTTTTAAAATAACATTGGTCACATGATCGCATGAGCCCAAAAGACCGCATGCGATCATGTGACTAGCCACATAGATCTCACCCTGCCGCCACATAAGACAAATGACCCTGCCAAACCTGCCACCCTTAACACGTGGACCAACTAAAAACCCAACCACGTTCACTAAAAAACTTAGAAGAATCAAATAGTTGTCACATGATCACATGGGATCAGAAGATCCCATGAGATCATGTGCCAGCCATTGATCTTGGATTAACTTGCACCTCCACTAACCATCAAACCCATTGAAAACCAGACATGTCACCACCAGAACCCACCACCTGCCGCTTGTCATGTGGTCACATGTGGTTAGGAAGCCGCATGTGATCATGCGACTAGCCTGGAACTGCTACGTCAACCACCAAAGTCTGAACCCCTACGAAACTATTGGTGGTTTGTCGCATGGTTGCATGGGCTCGAAAGAGCCCATGCGATCATGCGAAAAACCGTAAGGGGTTAGCCACTGACCGCCACCTCACTATTTTCTTGACTACTTACCTCTTATCGCATGATCACATGTGGCCAGGAAGGCCTATGTAATCATGCGACCAACTGCATGGTGCTAACCGATGACCGCTACCGTAGATCTTGACCACCGTTCCTGTTGATACCGCATCAACGGTTGTCGTATGGTCTCATGGGATTGGAAGATCCCATGCGATCATGCGACAATTGTCGGATCTTTACTGTACTGGCACAACTTTGAGGAACTGGGACCCGCTTGTCGGAGTTGCGCACTTAAGGTCAAAAACATAGAGGGTTTTTGAGTGAAGGTCGAAAACACATAGAATTTTCAAAGCGGAGGTCGAAAACACACTGAGCTTTCAGACCAAAAGGGAAGAAACATCTTGAGCCTTCAGAGAGGAGGTTGAAAACACACTGGGTTTTCGACACTTGAGCATTTCTTTGGAAAATAGGACCGTGGCCAAAAAATGAAAGATAGGGAATTTTTTGGGCAACACTAATCTCACTCATTATCCTAAACAACCTACCTATGCCATCAACATCAGCCCCTAGACTATCCTCCCTAGACTCTCCCCTTGGCTCACGTGCTAATTGGGTGGGGACAAGAAACTAAAAATAGATGACAAAGACCTATGGGGTGAATTTGAAGGAAGGGGAGGATTGCAGAATAAAGAGAAAGGTTTGGGGGGCCCACAAATTAGTAAAGAACATGACCCAAGGCATAACCATATGTAAGGAAAGGAAGGAGGTAAAAATATTCCAAAGACAAAGCATTAAATGAAGTCTGCAACATGCTGCGTGGAGGAATGAGAGGTATGTGTGTAGGTCTATCTTCTTGGAGGGGGTGCCAAGATAGATGTTGACTTGTCTCCCCTCCTACTTGCAGTCATAAAGTTGAACATTTTGCTAATATAAAACTAGCCTCCAACATAACCCTCGCAGGTATAAGGAATTTTCAAAAGAGGAATGACATGTTATGAGATTATTTAATTGGTACAGGTGTGGGTCCCACTGACAATTAAACAAGACATGAGCATAAGTCATTTAATTATAATAGAAGTTAGCTACTATAACATGATCATAATAGGGGTTATTAAATTGACTCTTTTTTTTTAATAGTTTATAAGGAAGGGGAATATTCTCTGTGGGAAGAGAATTATTTCCCTTCCATACAATTTCCAGAGAGCTTTTTGCTCTAAAATATAGAAAGTGACTTTTGTATGGTTGGAAATTTTTTTTTTCTAACTTATACATTTTTATGTAAATATAGTCAATTTTATGCAATATGAAAGATTGAAGGCTTTTATTATTTCTCTACTAATTTTTCAAATGTCTACAAAAATGTTTTCATGCAAGATTTTACTAACAAAGTTCTCACATACAATTCTTGCAAAATTTTTATTTTCTTCCCATTGAAATAATACATTGTTCATTTTACAAACAACATTATCTCTTTCACAATGAAAGTTCCAAATAGAAACTCAAGAAGATTAACATAAATTGTTACAATCTTATTCCTTGAAGTGCATACAAAATAAAAACATAATTACATCTTCAATCTACATCTCTTTCTCATGGATTTATCACCTAATACACCCATTATTTCAAGTATCTAACTCAACAACTTATTACAATTATGCAAGGATATTCGACATTCTCCTTGATACATGAATCTACAATTACCAAATACAATACAAACATTGAATGTTTCTTATTCCAAAGGATCAACATCACAATACAATGGCTTTCACAAAACACCATAAGAGATTACTCCAATGCTCATCCTTTTGCCACAAGATCATCAAATTCTACAAATGAAAAATGAAATAGACTGTGGGATGCTCACCTCCCATCCTAGGCTTCTAAGAAGCCACCCTGGAGCTTGGGGAACCATCACATAGACAAGGTTTTCACATACTAACAACATAATCACAAAATCACAATTTTTTTATATTGAACTCCCATCCAAGAAAAACAAAGAGTCTTCAAATGACTCATGAATTGGGGTGAAGGTGGAACCAACTCAAGAGGAGAAAGCTCATTTCATGGAAACCAAAAAAACAAGCCTTCAATTGGCTTTCTCAACACACAAGATACCACAAAATCCCACACAATGAATTCCTTATGACCTCCAAGGCTTCAAGCCACAAAATCCCTTAAGAACCCCAATAGAAATGGCCACATAGAGCCCATACATCCATGTTTTTCTCTCTCCATTACATGGAGAGACTCTAAACCCATGATTGTCCCAATTTCCCTTCACCCCAAGGCTACTCTTCCCTCCCAAGGGTGAGTGTGGCCTTGAGAAAACTCTGTTAACAATACAACAAGAATCCACAAGAACAATGAGATTCACATTCACAAACAATATACTTGCACATTAACAAGCACAAGTATTCTCATAGACATAATCTACACATCATAGCAAGTGTTACAACACAAATACAAAAGGACACAACTCTAGTTTTTCTCCATACAAGCATAAAATTTTTCTTAAGAGCTCATTCATATGAAAAAGAAACATATCAAGTAAAATAATGAATACAACCAACCTAGAATCCAAGCTTAAGGAAGAAGGTTGAAGTAGAGCTATCCACTTTCCTAAGTTCTCTCCAATTTAGCAAGTCTCTAATTCTAGAGAGTGGGTGTCAACCCAATTCCTTCCCCAAAAATCCTACTAAAAGAGATCTCCCACCAAACCCCCAACTAACCTTCATTAATAGTCATGGCTCAAGGAGATTTTCCATCCATCCTTGTCTCCCTTCATAAATGATATGAAGACCAAGAATGGGGAAAGAGGTATGGGCTTGTCCTCATTTTCCACCTTCCATTTTCGAAATTTCACTTGAGGGGTACTTTTGAAGGACCATAAATGAGTTATGGGCTTAATATTGACTAAAATTAAACTCTCAAACCAATGTACATCAAGTGGGGTGGCTAAAAAGGACCCTAATTACTCCCTGGGGGCTCATTTAACCTCCCTAAACTGCACTTGAAGTTTGAATTCGGGTTCAACATGGTTTGACCTACTCTAAGGCTTCGTAACCAAGGATTTACAAGGAAAACCTAATCGTGGTACCATCCTAGATTGATGACATCAAATCCCAAGTGGACATGTCATGGCCTTAAGAACAACACACATGTGTCAAGTGACACAACAAGAAAGACACATCACAAGCCATGTGGCATATCCTATTGGATCTGCACAACATAAATTACATTAACAATTTACATCTAAATAAAATACACCCATGGACATTACTTTCATGAAATAAACATGATACAATGAGGTTCTTGGCTTCTTACTAGAAGCAACCTTGGCTCAAATTGATTAACAAAAGTCTATGCTCTGGTTCCCTAAATTTACCATGGCTTATTTCCCTGCACACTCAAATCCAATATCAGTAGTCCAAGGAAACATACATGTAAATTCGATAACTTTCATAATCAAATAATTCTCAAGAAATTAATCATAATTAAGTCAAAGTTCCACATGGCATAATCATTCCTTCATAAATCTTATCATGAAATATACAATTCATCACTAAATTAAATTTGAAACATAATCATTGCATACATATATAATTTAATTTCAATTAAACTTCATTATGACATCATAATCATTCATAAAATCCACTTAATTTCACAAAAAGGTTCCAATAGATATCACAGTTTCATCAAAATAACATAACTGAATGAGCAACTAAACCCTAAGGTGATAAAATCATAACATATAGTATCAGTAAATCCATAGAGCATCAAAATATAATCATCAAATATGTCTTTCTCAAATGCAACTGAATGGCTATGATAGGCTTGGGGTGAGGCCTCACACTACAAGAGATGGTAATTAGTCAGATGGTACGACAAGTGTTGATGGAATTCCTATATCAAGCATCACCAACTCACATGAGTATGAGTTTGATGCTCTATCTGAGGCAACCTTTGACAAGGATGTAGACATGGTGCTTACATTTGAAAACCCTCTCGAAGTAGGTGAAGGGTCTAATGTTAGAATGCATGAGTTAGATGTCATCGGTGTTGACTTGTCCTCTGTTGCGGATGCAAGGGATTGGAGGGATTCAAACACACCTATGGATGATATTTTGTTAGGTCTCAAATTGCTCGTCCGCACTTTTGATGACTATACTATGAACGCACTTGAACCTGCCACTTCCCTCTCACTCCATCATCACGAGCTAATAAACTAGGACTCCTCCTCCTCATCTAATGAAGTCCTTACATTCCAGAATGATTATGATCTTGCCTATTACCTCAACACTATTGAACCTGTAATGTCCTCCACTAGTGAAGATAGTGTCAGCATGACCAAGGCCAATATCAAGTATCTAAGTCATAAAATTGAAATAAAAAAGAATAGGCACTCTGATGGTGAAAACCACATTGTAGTAGTGTCAAAGCCAAAAAAAGTAAAAATATAAGACGTATTCGAGGGTGAAAACCTCTTTGAGGCACCTGAGGATGGGATAATTAATACACTTCCAAGCCATTTTCAAGAAAGATCATCAGTGCTGATTGAACCAACCCAACCAGTGAATTTGGGTACCAAAGTTGCACCTCAAATTATTCATTTGGAATAGTCACTATCTACAGAAGAGAAGGAAGAATTCACCAGTTTCTTTCGAAGCAAGAAAGTCAATTTTGCATGGACTTATTCTGATATGCCTAGATTGGATCCTAATCTAATCATGCATCACCTGTCTATTGCATCAAGCATCAAGCCTGTCAAACAAAAGCTTCGAAAGATGCATCCACATATGGCACTCTTAGTCAAGGATGAGCTAGAAAAGATTCTCAAAGTTGGTTTCATTAGAGCCATTGACTATGTGAAATGGATTTATAATATTGTTCCAGTTTCTAAGCATGATAAATCCATCTGGGTCTGCACAAATTTACGAGACCTGAATAAAGCATGCCTTAAAGATGACTTTCCATTACCCAATATTGACATGATTGAGGATATGATGACGAGCTATGAAATTTACTCTCTGATGGATGGTTTCTCTTGTTACAATCAGATAAAGATCATGCTAGAAGATCAAGAGAAGACTGCCTTCATGTGTGCTTGGGGAACTTTCAGTTGGAATGTGATTCCCTTTGAACTATAAAATGTTGGAGCTACATATCAAAGAGTTGTCACTACTATTTTTCATGACATGATGCACAAAATAATGGAAGACTATGTGGATGACACTTTGGCTAAAAGCATGCAATGGAAAACACATCTTGTAGATCTAGGTCCCATATTGGATCGAATGGAAAAATTCAGTCTCAGACTCAACCCAAAAAAGTGTGCATTTGGTGTTACTTTTGGCAAGCTATTGAGTTACATCATTTTATCAAAAGGCATAGAAGTCGATCCAAAAAAGGTTCAAGATATCATGGAAATGCCTCCACCAAAGAACATCAGTCAAATGAGAGGACTTCAAGGTAGACTATAATCCATTCGGTGCTTCATTGTACAACTAGCTAATAAGTCACAACCATTCACCAAGACTTTACATAAAGGTGTGACTTATGAGTGGAATGAAGAATGTGACAAAGGGCTCAAACAGATCAAACAATATCTTACAAATCCACCAATACTGATGCCTCCTATTCATGGGAAGTTGCTCATGCTTTACATCTTAGCTACACATACATCTTTGGGTTCTCTATTGGCTCAAGAGGATTAGAACAACAAAGGAAGAGCCATTTATTACATTAGTATAACATTGGTCTCTTATGAAATGAACTATTATGTTATTGAGAAAGCTTGCCTAGCAGTGGTGTTTGTCTCACAAAAATTGTGACACTACATACTTGCTCACACCACATGTCTCATCACTAAGATTGATCCATTAAAATATCTACTCAATAAAGATTCCCTCATGGGTAGACTAGAAAAATGGGTCATGATACTCAGTGAGTTTGACATTGAGTACATAGAAAGAAAGGATATCAAAGGACAAGAAATTGCAAATCAGTTGGTAGAAGCTCCTCTCAATGATCATCAACCATTGAGCATTGAGTTTCTAGATGAGTCCATCATGCTTCTCACACATCAAGCATGGAGCATGTTCTTTGATGGATCATTCACCCAATAAGGGTCAGGTTCTAGAATACTATTCATCACACCACTAAGATATTCTCTATCCAAGGCATACAAGATGTTGTTCCCTTGCACAAACAAGATCATCAAATATGAAACTCTAATCAATGGCATAAAGATAGCCATTGAATGGCATGTGGATGAACTTAAATTGTTTGCAGACTCCCAATTGGTCATCAATCAAGTTAATGACATCTATCAAACAAAAGATTATAAGTTGGTGCCTTATAAACAGATGGTCGATGATCTAAAAAAGTACTTTGCACACATCACTTTCCAACAAATTCCAAGAGAAAATAATAAAGTTGTTGATGTCATGGCTACTCTTGCCTCTATGTTACAGATGCCAGAAAATGACTTCTAACATGAATTCCTAGTGGAGACATTACGCTACCCAGCCTACGACACTCCTAAATCTAGGATGATCTATTTAGTCATTGGACATGATTCATCCCACTGCTATCATATCTACTCTTACCTCCATGACTAGATTATTTTGGACACTTACATCTAGAATGAGAAATATCACCTAATCCATAATGCTTCATGGTATTTCATCATAGCTAATGACTTGTATAGGTGAGATCTAGGTGGTACCCTCGTTAGGTGTTTAGAACCCGATGAGTCTAAGCGTGCATTAGCTGAGGTACATGAAGGTATCTGTGGGTGTCATTTGAGTAGCCTGACATTTTCTCATAAACTTATTAGAGCTGGTTACTATTGGCCAGATATGTAGAAAGAAGCTACACAATATGCCAAGGCTTGTAAACAATGTGAATTTCATGGAAATCTAATTGACACTCCCGCTAAGGAGCTCATTCCCTTCATCAGTTTCTAGTCATTTTAGCAATGGGCCTTTGATTTGGTGGATCAGATCCATCCTTCTTCTTCCAAAGGGCACAAGTTCATCATCAGCACTATAGACTATTTTACTAAATGGGTTGAGGCAATCCCTCTGACCATAGCCAATGGAAAGTCTATAGCTATGTTTATACTGAATTACATCATTTGTAGATATGGTGTACCCTCCTTAATAATCACTAATAACGGGGGGCAATTCAAGAACAAGGATCTGAAGGAGTTATGCACTAGGTTCAAAACCATTCAGCACTGGTATTCCATCTATTATCCCCAGGGTAATGGATGGGTGGAAGAATCTAATAAGACAATTCTTAAGATCCTACATCGCATAGTCCACAAATCTAGATGAGACTCGCATCTCTAGATTAATCCACCTCTATGGGCTTACCACGCAAGTATAAGAACACCAACAAGGGACACACCCTTTGCTTTGGTTTATGGAGCAGATTTTGTTCTACCTATTGAGGTCGAGATTCCTACTTTGTGGGTCTCTCTGAGGGGCCTCATTACTGATGAAGACATTAGAATATCTCAGCTACAAGAGCTAGAACTACTGGATGAACATCGACAAGTGGCATTCAATCCCCTCAAATCATATCAAAAGAGGATGTCTAAGAGCTACAATAAGAAGGTCAAACTAAGGTAATTCCAAGTGGGTGATCTCATTCTAAGAGAGAACCCCAAGAATCAACAATAGCAGATCTAGAAGGGAAAGTTTGAACCAAATTGGCTTGGTTTGTATGTTATCACTGCAACATTTGGGTCTAGTGGCTATCAACTCTGTACTACTGAAGGAGAATAGCTCAAAGAGTTGATCAACGCTCTGCATCTAAAATGATTCTACAACTGAGAGATCTTTAGAATGCTCCTTTACATACTTTATTCTGAAAAAATCCTAAAAATTGGAAAATGTCTTGAAAAAATGATCATCTTAGTGAAAACCTGGTAAACATGCACTTTGATGTATCTATTATCCTGGTAAACACCTAATAAACAAGCACCTTGATAATGACAAAAAAAAATAAAAAATAAAAATTACAAAAAAATAAAAAATAAAAAAATAAAAAAAAATAAAAAATAAAAAAATACAAAAAAAATCATAAAATGAAAATACAAAAAAATTGAAAAAAAAAAAAAGTTCCATTGATGAAAACCTGGTAAACAGGCATCATGGTAGCAAAAATAGAATCTCTGCCAAGATGGTGAAAACCTGGTAAACAAGTGCCTCTTTTTCTACAAAGCTATACCCATTTCAGTACCACTTGGCTCTGTGCAGCTGCTCCTTGCTTTCCTACTTTAGTTTGTTTTTCTGTCTTTCCTGCTTTAGTTTGTTTTCCTATTTCCTACTTTAGTTTGCTAGCTTGTACACTCACTCTCAATTATCTTTGAGAATTTTTCTCGACTCTACATGGATTGAAACTGGTCACACTTGGGGGCACCTTCTTAGTCTATGGGGCTTTGTCCCATCATTTTCAGAGAAGCTTCTTCGCATCAGTCACCAGTGGTTCTCACTACATCTGCCTACTGATGTTTTGGTCATACTTAGATCTCTCTTTTTAAGGATCTCTTGTATCAGTCACCAGTGGTTCCCACTATGTCTTCCTACTAATACTTCATTTAGCACTCTTATTTCTCCTTGAGATGATCTCTTCCGTTAGTCACCAGTGATCATCACTGCGTCTGCTTACTGTCATCATCCTATTGAGACTTCTCACGTTGTATACTTATGATCTAACATCAATCCATTAAAACTGAAACTATATTTGTAACTCTCTAAGATATGCTAAGCTTTTCTTTTGTGTGCTTGTTCTTTTTCTTTATCATTCCTCACCTAGCAACTCCAAGACGTCTATCTTGACTAAGAGCTGCGAAGACTGGGGGCATGATCTTTTGTTTTCTTTCTATTTTCTGGTTTAGTTCCAATGATCCAATAAATCTATATATGAGGGGTGTCCACTATGAGATCCTTCATCTCATGTTGGATGGCCATGTGTACCTTGACTCCTTTTATATGGAAACTTTGGTGAGGTTGGTTCTTTTCCTTATTTGTTTGAGTGACTCCTTTCTTCTATAAGAGAAATTGCAAATGCTCATCCTACGAATTGAACGTAAGGGTCATTGTGAGCGCCTTTGGTATGCTTATCATTCACTTAGCAAAAGGAGGAACTTTTGCATGTCTAGTGTGTTTGTACACAAGCAACATTCAGGTCATTCTAGTAACTATTCTTTGATGCTTATGTTAACTTGCTAAATCAAAAGGAATAGGTGTTCAGGTCATTCTGGCTTCTTGTACCTTAATTATTATACCTCATTCCGACAAATCTAAGACTAATGTCATATTTATATTCTCATGATTGCCATATCAATGGGAGTTGTATGACATCTCATGATTGTCTGATACTAAAATCTCTATGATGATAAATATCTAATGGGTCCAACAACCAAGTCCTAGGGATTGCATCTAGCCTAGGCTTTCATTTTCATTTTAGACTTGCATAGCGAAAGTTTTTTTTATGCTCACTTCATGATATTCTTCTGGATTTGTGAGAGGGTTCTCATCTCACATCCTAGCTTCATCACGACTGCAAAAGTGCTCCATTTTCTATGAAAAATTCACCCTTGGCTAAATCAACTGCTCTAAATCCATTTTTGGGATCAAAGTCAAAATGTGACATCTCTGCATGGCTCAAAATTGCATTTTAAATTCCTTGGGCCACCGTGATCAGATGCTTGTACAGTCAACCTTCTGGCATTTTTTTCTTGCTACAATCACATCTCATCATCATTTTCTCAAATTCTTCATCTTTTTCATCAAAAATCAACTCTAGTCAAGTCAAGTCAATTCTGGTCAACCATGGTCAAACTTGGTCAATAGGACCTCCAAATCACTTCTACATCTTCTCAATTCTTCCATAATCTTTTCTAAGTTCTTTTAGATCTTTGATTTTATCTTCATCTACAACCTATTGCTGTCAATCATCTTTCTGATGTGTCTGTTGGATATTTTCCAGTAGGCCAGTTTTGACTATATGTTTGTCATTGATGACAACATATGGAAAGTAGCATGCATGGAAGTCTTATGCAGTAAGATTTCAATATATGTAGCATGGACATGATATCAGTATAATATCATGGGCATAGAGGTTAACTATTAGTACAGATAGTTATATAGTAGCTTGTGTCAGCAGTGTTCCTAACAGAGTGACAGGTAGTGTTCTATGTATGGTTGTCCATACAGTTATCATGGAGCCTTTCACACAAGGATATATGTTGAATACATGTTAGTGACATTTTAGTTATAGACGCATAGTCTGATATCCAGTAGAAGTGAAGTTATGTAGTCGCTATTCACCAGTAGCAGTTTCCTATGTTTATTCAGAAGTGTCGACATAGATTTTATTAGTTTCAGTGTTGCACCCATCTTTGGGGTATGTTCCCTTGGAGTTAAGATTAGAGAAGAGTTATTGATGTTTGGTAAGAGCCCATGAAGTAATTCAGCTTTAGGAGAAAGATCCAGTTGTTTTGGTAGAGCCGACAGTGTGTAGCGTGCGTCTACAATCATCTTATTTGGTTAGGTTCCAGAATGTGTTGCATGCATAGTAGAGCTGATAGAATGTTTATATAAAGTTGTTACATTTTCTCTAATATGATTTAAAGGTGGTTCTAATAGCCCAACTTGATTACATCATTTAGAGAGAAGATATTTATAGGCAGTCATTTGTGATTGTTGAAGTGTGGTTTGTGGTTGATTAAGCAGAGCAGAGCAGAGTGTGTGAAGTACGGAACCATCAAAAGAAGGTCTATGTGACCAAGTGAAGTATGTGTGCTATTCATTGGAACTGATCCAAATAGTAGGTCTAAGTGCAGTTCACCAAGATCTAGATATAGTGTGTATCTATTAAACAGAAGGTTGCAACCTTTGTCCCTTTGAGTAGTGAGCTCTTCGATAGTGCATCCTCTCTCCTAACAGGGAATATTGTAAAAGAATCCTAACAAGGTCCGACCCTTGACCAGGTCTACTATACTAAATATATTGTAAAGAAACTCCTAATAGGATTAAGGATGTTCTAGCAAGGATCATAATATACTAGTACAGAATATTAGTGGGTGTCAATTCCCACCAGGGTTTTTACCTATTTGGGTTTCCTTGTAACCAAAATATTGGTGTTGTGTTCAAGTGTTCTTTCATTTTGTTTATGCTTTATGTTTAAGTATACTTAATTAGATAAAGAATTGAATCTTGTAGATAACTAATTCACCCCCCCCCCCTCTCAGTTATCTCTTGGGACTATTCCTAACAATTGGTATTAGAGAAAAGTGCCTCAAAGAGAAAGTTTAACAACTTGAGGTTGATTAGATGGAATTCTTTAGAAAAGAAAGTCCTAAGTTTGATGGAGAGAATTATCTTTACTGGAAGAACAAGATGGTGACTCACTTGGAGTGCATTGGTTTTGAAGTTTTTGATGTAACTATCAAAGCAGCCAAGATCCCTACCCTTGAAGACCTTGGAAAGGAGGATGCTACTAAAATACAAAAATAATTATTTCATCATAATTCTATTGCTAAAGAAGCCCTTATTTGCGCCCTATCTGATGGTAAATTTTTAGAAATAAAAAAGATAGATACAGCCCATAAAATATGGAAGCACCTAGAAGACATATTTGAAGGAGACAAACAAGAAAAGGATGCTCGTAGAAAGAAATGGAAGAAAAGGTACAATTCATTAGAGATGTTTCCTGAAGAAAATATCAGAGCTTATAATCAAAGGATCAATGAAGCAGTTGCTAGAATCGGGAACAATGGCAGAGAGATCTCAGAAGAAGACATCATGGACAAGCTAATGACTACTCTCACTCCAAAATATGAAAACAAGATCAACACCCTTGATGAGACCATGTAGCTTACATCTAATTTCAAGAGAGAGACCTTGATCAACAAAATCTTAGCTTTTGAGATTTCAAGATTGAAGATAGAACCAAAAAGTGAAACAACCTTCAAAGAAACAATTCATGGTAAGAAATCTATAAACACTTCTAGTAATTTTGACGATGATGATGAAGAGAAAACTTTAGATGATTTTATTGCTATGATTTCCAAAAGACAAAAGAAAGGAAAAGGAAAATATGAAGGTCAATTACCATTTAAGTGCTTTTCATGTAATAAGATTGGTCACTTTGCATCTAAGTGTCCTACTAGAGCTAGAAAGTTCAAAAAGGATTACAAGCCTAAGGAATGTTACTATGCTGGAGATGGAGTTTTTGATGATGAATCAGGTGAAGAAGAAATTGGATTCATTGCTATTATAGATAAAATGGATAACAAGACAATTCATAAAAATGAGAAAGTGGAACAAGAGCTAGCATTAATTTCCCAAGAAGATATAAGGATAGACTGGATTATAGATAGTGGTTGCTCACATCACATGAGAGGTGATAAAAATAGATTTTTTCATTTGGAAAAATACAATGGTGGCATGGTTAGATTTGGAGACAACACTCCCAAACCAATAGTTGGTAGATGAGCCATCACCTTGGATGGAAAGAATAGTACTGATAATGTTCTCTATGTTGATGGTTTGAAACATAACCTTCTTAGTATTGGATAGTTACTTGGAAAAGGCTATCAGTTAGAGTTCAAAGATGACAAATGCATCATTAACAAAAAAGATGGTGTTATGATTGCATCAAGCTCAAAGACAAGATGTAATATTTTCCAACTCAATTTAGAATCAAGTTGTTTTGTTGCTAAAGTTGATGATGCTTGTGGCATAAAAGACTATGTCATATCAATTTTGATAACATAGTAAAGATAAGCAATGTAAAGGTAGTAAGAGATCTACCTAGCATAGCAAAGCCAGTTGATACTATATGCAGGGAATGTGTGATGGGAAAGCATGTGAGAAATTCATTCAGAAGCAAGCACAATTCAATAGAGAACAAGTTGGATCTAATTCATACAGACCTATGTGGTCCAACTCAAACAAGATCTTACTATGGTGAAAGGTACTTCATTTTGTTTGTTGATGACTATATTAGGATGATGTGGGTTGCATTCTTGAAAGACAAGTTTGAAGCATTTGGCAAGTTTAAAATATTCAAAGCTAAGGTTGAGAATGAATCTGGACTAAAGATAAAATTTTTGAGATTGGATAGAGGAGTAGAATTCACCTCTGATAGATTCTATGAATATTGCAAAAACCATGGCATAAAGAGACAATTAAGTGCACCTAGAACCCCTCAGCAAAATTGTATTGCAGAGAGAAGAAATAGGATCATCCTTGATACAACGTGCACCATTATGATAGAAGGAAAAGTTGCACACACTTATTGGGGAGATGTGGTCAGTACAGTAGTTTACACCATCAATAGAATTCAATTAAGACTAGGTGCTAACAAAACACCTTATGAGATATGGTTTGGTAATGTTCCCATAGTAAAATACTTCAGAATTTTTGGAAGCAAGTGCTACATCAAGAGGGATGAAGTAGTAGACAAGTTTGATGCAAGAGGTGATGAAGGTATTTTCCTTGGTTACTCTACTAAAAGTAAAGCTTATAGATGTTTCAATTTAAGATTGAAAAAGATCATTGAAAGTGCTCATGTTAAGATTGATGAAAAGTTCATGGTTCAAGAAAGATATCATGATTACTCACCTATGATTGAAGAAGAACCCAGACCCTCCACTAGTGAAACAGTTATTGAAGAAATGTATCATTGATGTGTTATTCAATGACCCTAAGACAAGTCAAGAAGAAAATCCTAAAGCTGATGAGTTAGCATCAATTAAGGTTCCAAAGTTTACATCTAGAAACCATTCCAAGGAAGACATCATTGGAGATCAAAGTGGCAAAGTCTTAACAAGATCACAAACAAAGAACTCAGTTAGTAGTGAAGCAATATGTTTACTATCTCAGATTGAACCCTTAAGTGTTGAAGATGCTTGTAATAATTCAGATTAGCATGATGCTATGAAAGAAGAACTTGATTAGATCATTAAGAATGACACTTGGGAACTGGTCCCAAGACCCAGTGATAAAAATGTGATTGGAACAAAGTGGATATTCAGAAACAAGATGAATGAAGATGGTATAGTTATAAGAAACAAAGCAAGGTTAGTATGTAAAGGATATGCACAAAGAGAAGGCATTGATTATGCAGACACATTTTCACTTGTGAGCAGATTAGAAGCCATTAAGTTGTTTCTAGCTTATGCTATAGTCAAAAACTTCAAATTTTATCAGATGGATGTCAAGTCAGCATTCGTAAATGGAGATTTGAAAGAAGAAGTATACATTGAACAGCCAAAAGGATTCACCCTATCAGACAGACCTGATATGGTATGCAGACTGAAGAAGGCCCTCTATGGACTTAAGAAAGCCCCTAGAGCATGGTATGAAAGACTAGATGGGTATCTAACAAATATTGGATTCAAGAAAGGAGCAAGAGACTATAATCTATTCATAAGAGAGACATCTGAAGGCTTGTTACTTGTAGCTATATTTGTTGATGATAGTATATTTGGAGGTAATGACAAACTTAGTGCTAAATATGCCAAGGAGATGCAAAATGAATTTGAGATGAGTATGATTGGTCCTATCAAATACTTTTTGGGATGGAATGTTTAGCAGACAAAGAAAGGCATTTTTATTAATCAGTCCAAGTATGTGAAAGAAATATTAAAGAAATTCAAGATGGATGATTGCAAGCCACTAGGGACTCCTATGATTACTGGATGCAAGCTCATAAAACAAGATGACTCACCAATAGTAGACATAACATTGTACAAGTCTATGATTGGAAAACTTATCTATCTTAATCAGACTAGACCTGATATTTCCAATGCAGTTGGCATAGTTGGAAGATTTGCATCAGAGCCCAAACAAAGTCACCTCATGGTAGTAAAAAGGATATTCAGATACTTGAAAGGCACTATAGACTATGTTCTATGGTATCCTAATTTAGAAAATGTTGAGCTCCATGTGTACACTGATGCAGATTGGGCAGGATGCATTGATGACTGAAAGAGTACATCAGGAGGAGTAGTGTTTCTTGGTGATAGACATGTCGCTTGGACAAGAAAGAAACAAAATTGTATTTCTTAGTCAACAGCTAAAGCAAAGTATGTTGCAATAGCCTTCAATTATTCTACAATTGTTTGGATCAAGAAAATGATAAAGGATTTTGGAATTCAGATTGATCCTATTGTTATTCACTATGATAACACTAGCACTATCAATATGTCAAAGAAACCTATGATGGATGCAAAGACAAAACACATTGAGATCAAGTATCACTTCCTAAGAGAGAAAGTGGTAGAGAAAGATGTCAAGTTGGACTATGTGAGCACTAAAGATCAGTTGGCAGGTATTTTCACAAAGCCCTTGCCAAAGGATACTTTTGAGCATCTCAGGGAGAAGTTGGGAGTAATTCCCTTCCTTGATTCTACTTAGAAGGAAGAAGGAAAGACATCAGTCCTCAGGGACTAATGGGAGGTTGACTACTCTACCTTAGGAGTAGTACTGATGCTTAAAATAAATGGAACCCTTTTCCATTGATGTCAAAGGGGGAGTATTATAGAGTCATGAAAAAAAGAAGTAAAAAGGAGTAATATACTAAGGGGGAGCAGTATTTTGTAGTACAGTTGAGGAAATGGAGAATATTAGAAATTATTACAGTAGATGGAGGATTCATCTTTGGGGGAATTTTGAAGAGGAAATGGAGAATGTTATAAAAGAAATGTTCATTTGTCTTGGTGGTGGTTTTTCATTCCACATGTTGCCATCAATGCCAAAGGGGGCGATTGTTGGAGATTTGCCAATAGGCCAGTGCTGACTGTATGTTTGTCAAAGATGAAAACATATGGAAAGTAGCATGCGTGGAAGTCTTATGTAGTAAGCTTTCAGTATATGCAGCATGGACATGATATCAACATAATATCATGGGCGTAGAGGTTAACTATTAGTACAGATAGTTATATAGCAACTTGTGTCAGCAGTGTTCCTGACAGAGTAACAGATAGTGTTCTGTGTATGTTTGTCCATAAAATTATCATGGATCCTTGTGCGCAAGGATATATGTTGAAGACATGTTAGTGATGTTTCATTTATAGAGGCATAGTCTAATATCCAATAGAAGTGAAGTTATGCAGTCACTATTCAGCAGTAGTAGTTTCCTGTGTTTATTCAGAAGAGCCGATAGAGATTTTATTGGTTCTAGAGTTGCGCCCATCTTTGGGGTATGCACCCTTGGAGTTAAGCTTAGAGAAGAGTTATTGATGTTTTTTTAAGAGTGCATGAAGTAATTCAGCTTAAGGAAAAAGATTGAGTTGTTTTGGTAGAGACGACAGTGTGTAGTGTGCATCTACAATCATCTTATTTGGATAGGTCCTAGAATGTGTTGCGTGCATAGTAGAGCCAAGAGAATGTTTATATAAATTTGTTATGGTTTCTCTAATATGATTTCAAGGTGGTTCTAATAGGCTGACTTGATTATATGATTTAGAGAGAAGATATTTATAGGCAGTCATTGGTGATTGTTGAAGTGTGGTTCATGGTGTATTAAGCAGAGCAGAGCAGAGTGTACAAAGTGTTGAACCATCAGAAGAAGGTCTACGTGACCAAGTGAAGTATGTGTGCTATTCATTGGAATTGATCTAGATAGAAGGTCTAAGCGTAGTTCACCAAGATCCAGATATAGTGTGTATCTATTGAACAGAAGGTTGTAGCCTTCACCCCTTTGAGCAGTGACCTCTTGGATAGTGCATCCTCTCCCCTAATAGGGAATATTGTAAAAGACTCCTAATAGGGTCTGACCCTTGACTAGGTCTACTATACTAGATATATTGTAAAGCAACTCCTAATAGGGTTAAGGATCTTCTAGCAAGGATCATAATACACTAGTATAGAATATTAGTTGGTGTCAATTCCCATCAGGGTTTTTACCTATTTGGGTTTCCCCATAACCAAAATATTGGTGTTGTATTCAAGTGTTCTTTCATTGTGTTTATGCTTTATGTTTAAGTATACTTAATTGGATAAAGAATTGAATCTTGTAGATAATTAATTTACACCCCCCCCCTTCAATTATCTCTTGGGACTATTCCTAACAATGTCATCTTTCGATTTCGCTCCTGAGGGGGCAGGATGATTGCATCATTGAATCTTGTCGAATAATTCTTGAATCAGTTTAATCTTAATCAATGTCCTCATCGCTCGGGGCATCTCTTCACTAGGGGCATCTTTGTGCCTCACATCTTGTCATCTTGTCATCTATCTATTAGGTATCTGAGCAATCTAACTCAAATCCTTGAGGATCAAGCTTCGTTCTAGAGATGGTTCTTGAAATCTCATTGGGTATTGGGGCAATCTAACCATAATTCCTGAAAGGTAAGCTTCATTCTAGAAATGGCTCTCAAAAGATCTTTTTGATCGTTATCTAGGAAATCTAACCTAGGTCTTGGAGGACTAAGCTTTGATCTAGAGATAGTCCTAAAATCTGCATCAGTTATCATTTAATCAATGGGTATTGGGGAGATCTAACCCTGACTCCAAAATATTGAGGCTCATTCTGGGGATAGTCTTACTCAAGTGGTAATCTGACTGATGCCTTCACAATCTATCTTAGGCTTCGGAGAATCAAGCTTAATTCTGGAGAAGGTTATGCAACTCGATCCGATCAGTGTCTTGGTGATCTAACCTTGACTTCTGAGGATTAAGTTCTTTTCTAGAGATAATCTTGAAAATATCATCAATCATCATATCAGACTATTCTTTGAAATAACATTTTTCTTGCACATCAATTCAAAGAGGGGAAAAATGTAATACCTCAAAATTGGCATCTTGCAATCCTATCCAATTTTGGCGCATTTAGTCCTATTTTCTCAAATTTCTACATCATCGAAGTCCTATTGTACTAGGCAATTCTATCTACTAATTGACTTTACTTGACTTGGTGTCAAATGTAGAAAACCTCAAATTTGCATTAATCTCAAATGATATTTAATTCCTAGATATCGACATTTATTGGCTAAATAAACCTTATGATCAATTAATTTAATTACAAAGTCCTAGTGCTTTAATTAAATTAATTCCACCCCCTTTAGCTAATACACATCAAGAGGAATTAGATGATATTTAGTTCTTTAAATGAAATATCCTCATTTGAATTTAAATATTCAAGTAATTGGAAAAGTCACCCATGTGGCCATATTTCATTTATTTAATTAAATAATCCCTCCAATTTGTTTCACCTCCCACCAAGGAGAGGAAGAGTCGACTGTTTCTTTGCAAGAAACTCTTCAATCTCCACCCGGGCTATTCTATAATAGAACCCTCCCATTCCTCACTTGAGGAGGAAATTTTTAGAGTATGAAATTTCTTTCAAATTATTGTCTCATCTTTTGCATTCTTAAGCTTTGATTATCTTGCATATTAGAGTAATTTTATTTCTTAGATTAATGATGCATATGCTCTTAATTTAGTTTTATTATCATTCTCTTAGCTTAATAATCATTTCTTCTTACAAGTTGTAGCTTAATTTTCACTGTCATTCTTAGCTTAATTTCATTTGGCAATTGTCTCTTATCAATTAAATCATCCATTTTAGAGCTTGGTCTATGGTTGTTGGACTCTCGATTCTGAGAGTGATTCAAAACCCCACCTAAATAGGAGGCAATAGGTCAATTCATATGAGCTTGCGAGATGAATAATTCATATTAATTTTTGTATGTAATCAATGAGCAATTACTATATTGAAGTCTATGACTGAATAAGAGGTCCACATTTAGTTGTAAACACTTTCTTATGATACACTATCAAGAATAAAGGATTGTATTATAAATATATTGATCAAAAAATATATATAATAATTTGAAGTATATAATGTCCTCTCTTATCAAAGAGTCAAATGATAATGAGGCTTATTGATGTGATATATTGGTCAACAGTAATGATATTATTCTTTTGATAACCTTTTATTATGAATCCCACCTTATAGATTAAGACTGAAAGAATATAGAATTCACATACCAATAGATGTTCTTGATATTTCTTAGTGTACATGCAAAGGTATTTTCTATAGGACAAGAGCATATACTTCTCTTAATATCTTTTATATAATATATGTAAATTACGTTGCTACTGATCAACCCACTTTGATCGTTAACTGACCTAATATTAACAATTACCCTAATCAGGTTTTAGGAAATCATTATTTTCATATGTATATCATCATTCTTAAGTGATACTAGATCCCCATCTTTGATTGGTTTCTCTAATCTAATGTGATATATCCTTTATTAGTAGTGGATTATTTCCACATGACTTTGAAATGGTTATGTAATGAATCTTTAAACTACTTCTGCAATAGGGCACCCTTAGTAGTTCTCCCTCAATCACAACACAATAGGGTTCCCTTATAGAAGTTCTCCCTTAACTATCACTGCAATGGGGTGTCATTCATGATTATCCCTTAAAAGAAGCCTTGGTTTCTTCTGCAATAGGGTTCCCTAGTGGTTTTCCCTTAATCACAAAGCAGTAGGGTGCTCTTGTAGCGGTTCTCCCTTAACATGCTACTACAATAGGGTTCCCTACTAATTCTCCCTTAATTGTAGCCTTGGGAAGGTGCTAAAAATAGGGTGCTTGTAGTGGTTCTCCCTAAATTATAGTTTAGTAGAATGCCCTTATACAATTCTTTCTTACTACTACAACAATAGGGTGCCCTTTGTGATTCTCCCTTGATTTCCATCCTTTCCCTCATTTACATTATATCTTAAATGTTTATTAATGATCGTAAAAAATATTAAGTACATAAATATATAATTTACTATTTTTATATTCTCAATTAAAATAAATTTTTGGATTAGAGTACAGATATGGTTGAACCTCCTCAAAGTTCCAGTGCCCACTGATTCCTTCATTCTTTGATTGGATGTTGTTAAGATTGCCTTGATCATATTTTTCTTTCTTATGAGGAGTTCCTTTTATTTATGTTTCAAGTGTTTCTTCTAATCTATGGAGTGGACTCTTGTTTTTGCACTTATGTCCTAGTTCCCAAGGCCTCTACATATGAAACACACACCTTTCTTTAGAATGTCTTCTTTCTATTTGAGGGCTTCCTTGCTTCAACATTGGTGTCCCCTGCTCCATTGTCCTTTGCAAAAATAACACTCTTTTTCTCTATAATATTTTGTTGAATCTTCATGCCTGTGTTCTATCTTTGTTGAAAAATTACGAGTCCTTTCCTTTGAAGAATTTGATTCAACCTTCCTTTCCTTTCTAATGGCTTCCTCTAGGTTTTGGGGTTCAAATAGTTTCACCAAGTTTTTGGTGGAATCTTCCAGTCCTTCTATAAATATATAAGTGGGCTTCTTTTGGCAGAGGTCCGGGATCGTAATAGATAATGCTTGGAATTTGCAGGTAAATTATTCAATGGTTCCCATTTTTTTGAGCTAGGTAAGTTCCTAGAAATACCATTTGGGGTCCATGACATCAAATATACTAATAAGATTTTGGGAAAATTCCCCATAGGAGTTTATATTTTGGTGGCCTAAAGAAATAAGCCCATGATGCCACCAATCATGTGCTACCCCTTCCAAATGGAGTATTGCAAACTGGAGGGCATCTTTCTCTATCATGGGACTCAAAGTGAAGAAAGTATTTAATTTTTGTAACCACGCGTGAACTGTGATTTTCTTTGACCCATCAAAATTAGGGAGTGTTACCTTTTTTACTTTGTGTTTGAGATCTTTGTTTATGTGCCTCCCAGGTGCCTCTTGTCATTTGTCTTCACAAAATTCTCTAAAGGATAAAACCTCTCTAATGTGGGGCTTGAGATTTGCATATGCTCTTGCAATGTCCTTGTTACTATTCATTGATTGTTCTCTTTCCTTGGTCTCTCTTCCCTTAGTAAGAATGGAGGTTGGAGTATCCTTGAAGTTGGTGACACATTATTATTTTCTGAATGATTTGAACTAGTGTCCTTTCCGTGTGGGGGATAACCTTTCAAATTATTGATTCAATTTCCCATGCTTTGTAAGGCTTGGAGGAGAGTCTAATTTTATCTTTCCATTTGACTTATTAGAGTTTGATTTGTTTGTTCCATACAGGATCTCATCTCAGTGGCTAAGTCATTCATTATATTTTTCTTTGTTCTTCTTTCATAAGTTTGCATAAGCCCAACTCATAGGATGTCAGGATTATGCTCTGATACCACAGTAATGTTCCCTTCTTGGTTCACTAAGGATTTGGGACTACGTTCTTACAATTAACTATCAAGAATGAAGGATTGTATTATAAATATATTGATCAAAAAATGTATATGATACTTTCAAGTATATAATGTCCTCTCTTATCAAAGAGTCGAATGGTAATGAAGCTTATTAATGTGATATATTGGTCAAGAGTATTGATATTGATCTTTCGATAATCTTTTATTATGAATCCCACCTTATAGATTAATACCAGAAGAATATAGAATTCACATACCAACAGATGTTCCTAAGATTTTTTAGTGTACATGCAAAGGTATTTTCTATAGAACAAGAGTATATACTACTCTTAATATCTTTTATATAATATACATAAATTACATTGTTGCTGATCAACCCACTTTGATCATTAACTAACGTAGTATTAGCAATTGCCCTAATCTAGATTTAGGAAATCCTTGTTCTCAGATGTATATCATGATGCTTAAGCGATACTAGATCCTTGTATCTGATTGGTTGCTTTAATCTTATGTGATATGTCCTAAATTAGTAGTGGATTATTTCCATGTGACTTTGAAATGGTTCTGTAATCAATCTCTCTTTCTAGATGCTATTGTCTACCATCGTTTGAATGTTGACGTTCTAAATTGTACTTGGTCTTTTTTTTGTTTACTAAAACTATTTACTGGCCCTCGATAGGATATGTACTGACCCTTATTGTTGGAAATGGATGGTGTTTGATTTAATTCAAATACCCGATGCCACTTGGATGTTTGGTTGACCGATGAATTCCTTCCTGTGAATGGATCAGAGTAGAGTAATATATATCCCCGCTTGGTATAGATATCATTCTCTTCATATATCCATTTTGGACAAAATTTCACACCCTCTATTTCATAACATGTTTAATTATTGCAGATGTAATGCTATGTTATCCGCCTATGCATTTCCTCTTCCCACGGACCATTGACCACCCATTTGTAATGACTCTATATCTTCGATCACCCATGTTGATTCCAATCATTATTATTTCTATTATGTGATTAGTGGACCATTCTATGCTTGGATTATTTGTCGATTCCCTATAATTTTTGAGGAATGAAGGCCAAAAATCATAATGTTTTATTATTTATTTTATTATGACTCTTCATTCAAAGACTCTTCATTTCATGTATAATCCTGGAGCCTTTTTATTTTCTCCTCCTACTCATTTGTAATAAATTCTTTGAATCAATACAATACTCTGCAGTCTGGACGTAGCCACAATTTGTGGTGATCAGGATAAATCTTGTGTTTGTGTATTTGTTAATTACTTTATTTATCTATTGTTTATTTCTCACTTTTAAATCCATTTCAATTGGTATCAGAGCATAGGTTGTGTAGATTGGAAATCTGGGTTGAATTTTTGGAAAGATGGAGGATTCAAAAGTGTGAAATTCACAAGCAAGAACTTTAGCTTGTGGAAAGTGCAGATATGTTCCTTGCTGATCAAGCAAGATTTTGTAATCACAATTGATGGAAAATCTAGTAAACTAGTAGTGATGTCAGATGAAGAATGGAAGAAGATTGATGATAAAGCAATGGCATCAATCTTTCTTTCACTATCACAAAAGGTCTTATTTAATGTCTTCAATGAGAAGACAACAAAAGAAGTCTGGGATAAACTTTAGAGCATGTATGAGGCAACATCAACTACAAATAAAATCTTCATTATGAAGAAACTCTATAAGCTGAAAATGAAGGAAGGGACTATGATGTCAAATCATGTAAATGATTTGAATACTTTATTATGTCAAGAAACCTCATTTTGTATGACTCAAGATGATGAAGCCAAAAACATCATCTTGTTATGTTCTTTACCTGATAGTTGGGATCTCATAGTTACAGCTGTTAGCACTTCTAATTCCTAAAAGAAGAAGCTGGTCTATGATGAAGTGGTTGCTACTTTACTTAGTGAAGATATGAGAAGAAGTAACAAAGACACCCCATCCGGTGATTCTCTTACCATGGTAAGCACCAAAAGAAGGGAAAGAAACCATCATAGAAGTAATAATAATAATTACAATTACAATCAAAGAAAATCAAGATCACCCAATCGATCAAAGTCAAGAGGTAGAAATGGAGAGTGCTAGTTTTGTGGCAAACCTGCTCACTCAAAATGAAATTGTAGGTCTTACAAGAAAGCACAAGAAAAAGTAAGGAATAGTGAAGCTAATACAACCTATGAAGTAGATGAAGATGCTCTATTGCTTTCTACAGGTGACTCAAAATTAGATTCTTGGGTGATAGATTTTGGAGCCTCCATCCATGCCACTTCATGTACAGATTACTTTAAAAATTATCAAGAAGGCCAATTTGGAGAAGTGTTTTTGGGTGACAACAAAGCATGTAAAATCATTGGGAAAGGTGATGTTTTCTTGCATCTAGAGGGTGGAGCCAAATTGCTGCTCAAAGATGTTAGACATGCTCCTCAATTAAAGAGGAATCTAATTTTAGTCAGCCAACTATATATCCAAGGGTTTAAAATAGAACTCAAGGATACATGGAAAATAGTCAAACGTTCATAGGATATTGGAAGAGGAGAGAAGACCAGTAGCTTCTACTGTTGGATATTGCTAATGCATGGCTGGTGATTGAAACATTAAATATATTTAATCACTATGTTATTGAATGGGCACTCATACTATTGTCATTTGTGTTTTGTCACCGATGTCAACATATGCTTCTATGAAGGAATCAGACTGGTAATCATAGTGTACAATCAATGTACGGATGTTCTAGATGCTGCAAAGTTAGATGAGAGTTTAGGAGGATGTTGTGATCTTATATCAGAGATTGAATTATTAGATGTTTCATATTAAGAAAGTTACAACTATTTTTGTAAACACCGGTCACTAGACTGTGACAGTGAAAATTCATAGAGTTAGCCTCTGGGTTTTTGGTATATCTTTCAGAAGACTTAGATTCAAGGTATGAAAACTTGAAGGATGAAAGATAAGGTACTAAAGGATGCTCATTGATAAGCACAAGGTACAGAGTGATTGGTGACATCATATGTGGCATGTGTTCTGGCGATGGTTTATTCTAAAGCTGACTCAGAGAATGAAGCGTGTGTTTTGTTTGGCAAGCTTAAATTAAGGATGTCGGTCCTTAATAATTGTAATGAAATAATTTTAGACTTTTTTTAGATACTGTGTATATCTTAGCAAGGGTTTATGTAATTATTTGTATTTAGGAAAGCCTCATGGGCTGACCTGTCATTGGTAAATTGCAATAAGGTATAAATGAAAGGTCTTTTCTTTGGAAAATATATGGTTGGATAGATGTGATAGAAGAAGATTGTGAAAGCTGGGAGCTTGTGTCTACTATATGTAAAGTAGAGGATTACTGGTGGACTTCATTGGAACTGATTAAGAAAAGACAGTTGCTGGCAAACAGTTAAAAAGATTGTGTATTTCTTCATACACACCTATTGAGAACTATTGAGTTCTGAAGGTGGATTCAACCTTCTTTGGGTAGTGAGCCCTCTTTTTGACTCCTAATAGGGTTTGTCCTCTTACAAGGACTACATACTGTAATGTTTCAATAAGCTCCTAATAGATCTATATCTTCTAACAAGGATTACTATACCTTTAGTACATCATTTGTGGGTGCTAGTTCCCATCGGGGTTTTTACCTTTAACAGGGTTTGCCCGAAACCAAAATATTGTGTTATTGTGTTGGCATTCATTGTTTCTAATATTGATAAGCTTAAAGATTAAATTTTAATATTTTTTTATACAACTGATTCATCCCCCTCTCAGTTATATTGTGGACTGTTATTCCTAACAATTGGTATCAGAGCTTGTGGTCCTTAGAGAGAAAGCTTAATAGCTTGAGGTGATCTTGGAAATGGTATTCTATAGGAAGGATAGTCCTAAGTTTGATCCTAAAAACTTCAACAATTGGAAAAACAAGATGCGAACACATTTTCTATGTTTGGGCATAGACTAATGGATGATTGTAAAGAAGAAGGAAACTCTGAAGGCTGAGAATGATTTGGATTCAGCCACTAATTATGGAAAGAAGTTATTTCCATGCAACATGGTTGCAAGAGAAGCATTGATCAGTGACTATCTGAGGGTGAGTTTATTGAAATTAAAGATCTGGATTTGGCACATGAAATTTGGAATAGACTAGAGGCACTTTATGAAGGAGACAAGTATACCAAACAAGTGAAGCTACAAAATTGGAAAACAAAGATGGAGAAGCTACAAATGAATGAAGATGAAAGCATTAGAGCCTATGGTCAAAGGGTTACAGAAGCTATAGTTGGAATTAGAAATTGTGGAGGCACTTATAATGAAGACGAAGGGATTGCAAATATTCTCAGATCTCTAACCCCTACTAACAAGTTCAAAGCTATGTCTATTCAAGAAACTATACCTTTGACACTGAACTTTAGTAGAGAAATGTTGATTGCAAAGCTAACTACCTTTGAAGCTATGGAATTAGCATAAGTTGCACCTAAAGTTGAATCTACATTTAGGGCATATGCACACAAGAATGCATCTACACTTCCAAGTAGAAGAAAATAAGATCTAAAAGAAGATCTTGGTGAGTATGCCAAGGAATGGGAGAAGATAATGGAAGAATAAAGAAAGATGGGAGAACTTGTTGCACTGATTGCTAGAAGAGAAAAAAGAGGTAAGGGAAAATTTGAAGGCAAGTTACCTTTGAAATGTTTTTCATGCAATAAGATAGGTCATTTTTCATCTAGATGTCCTACAAGAGTTCCTAAGTACAAACCTAATTATGAAAAAATTAGAAGAGACAAAGAATACTATTATGCTAGTGAAGGAATCTCTGATGATGATGAAGTAGACAATGAAGAGATTGGATTTTTTTCTATTAAAGATGAACCAGTTCAAGAAGAAAAAGCCTTAGTATCTCATGTTGACAAGAACATTGAATGGATAATTGACAGTGGATGTTCTCACCACATGACTGGTGATAGAAACAAGTTTGTTAAATTAGCAAATTATGATGGAGGTGGTGTAAGGTTTGGGGACAATCTCCCAAAATCCATCATATGAGTAGGATCCATTACTTTGGATGGAAAGACTAATAAAAACAATGTATTACTTGTTCAAGGATTGGAACACAATTTGTTGAGTGTTGGATAGTTAATGGATAAGAATTTTCAATTAAGTTTTGTTAATGGTAAATGCTTTATCAGAAGTAAGGAACGAAGTTGATTTCTACTGGTCAAGATCTAGAGGTAATGTATTTGAACTAAACACATCTGAAGCCTCTTTTTTTGTTGCTAAGGTAGATGATAGTTGGCTATGGCATAGAATATTTTGTCATGTTAATTTTGATAACATTGTGAAGGCAAGTATGGCTAATGCAGTAAGAGATCTACCGAAGATTGTGAAACCCTCTAACACTCTATGTAGAGAATGTGTTATTGGAAAGCAAACTAGAAATAGACATAAAAGAAAATCATTTACATCTGAAATGAAGTTGGATCTGGTACATACAGATCTATGTGGGCCTACAAGAACAAAATCATACTATGGTGAAAGGTATTTTATACTCTTTGTTAATGACTTTTCTAGAATGATGTGGGTTACTTATTTGAGAGAAAAATCAGATACATTTGATAAATTCAAGTTTTTTAAGGCAAAAGTAGAGAATGAATTAGGATTAAAAATAAAATGTTTAAGATCAGACAGAGGTGGAGAGTTTACATCAGATTTATTCAATTCATATTGTGAAGAGCATGGAATAAAAAGACAAACATCTGCTCCTAGGACTCCACAATAGAATGTGATAGTAGAGTGAAGAAACAAGACTATAATTGATGCTGCTAGGACAATGCTAATTGAAGGAAATATATCCCATGTACATTGGAGAGAGGCTATTGGAACAACAGTGTATACATTAAATAGAATTCAGATAGGAGAAGGTACAAGTAAGACTCCCTATGAACTATGGTTTGATCATACTCCTACCATAAAATACTTCAAAATTTTTGGTAGTAAATGTTATATCAAGATGAATGATGAGATAGGGAAATTTGATGCTAGAAGTGATGAATGAATCTTCCTTGGTTACTCTGTCAAAATTAAGGCATACAAATGTTTCAATTTGAGATTGAGGAAGATGGTTGAAAGCAACAATGTAAGAATAGATGAGAAATTTTAGATACAAGAAAGAATGTATGACAGCAGTCAGATATCAGAGATGAAAGAAACCACTACTGTTGCAGAAGAAAAAGAACTTGTTGAGGAAGAAAGTGAGAAACAGGTTTGTGATGTTGATAAAAGAAAGACTATTGAGACACCTAAAACTCCAAGGTATGTAAAAAATAAACATCCTAAAAATCAAATTATTGGCAATACTAGTCAGGGAGTGCTAACTAGATCAAAAGTTAGAGAAAAAATTTGTTTGATTTCTCAAGTTGAGCCAAAAACTACTGATGAAGCCTTTAAAGATGAATTTTGGATAGTTTCCATGAAAGAAGAATTGGATCAGATAAAAAAGAATAATACTTGGGAATCAGTTCCTAGACCTAAAAATAAAAATATTATAGGAACAAAATGGGTCTTTAGAAACAAAATGGATGAAGAAGGAATGGTTATAAGAAACAAAGAAAGACTAGTGTGTAATGGATACTCATAGCAAGAAGGCATTGACTTTGAAGAAACATTTTCTCTTGTTGCTAGAATAGAGGCAGTAAGATTATTCCTATCTTATGTTGCACACAAAAACTTCAAAGTGTATCAGATGGATGTTAAATCTGCATTTCTGAATGGATATCTTGAAGAAGAAGTATATATAGAACAAATAGGTGGGTTTCCTCTGTGTGAAGACAAAGACATTGTGTGAAATTTGAAGAAAGCCCTGTATGGGTTAAAGCAAGCTCCTAGGGCTTGGTATGCAAGGTTGGACAAGTATCTACTTGGACTTGGATTTAGAAAAGGTAATGCAGATAGTAATTTGTATCTAAGAACTACTGAAGATGGAATCCTAATAGTAGAAGTATTTGTGGATGACATTATCTTTGGAGGTAATGATGATCTATGTAAGAAGTTTACCAACAAAATGGAAAGAAAATTTGAGATGTCCATGATAGGTGAAATGAAATTATTTCTTGGACTATAAATAACTCATAATGAGAATGGTATTTTCATTTCTCAAACCAAGTATCTCAAAGAATTTATTAAGAAATTTGGAATGGAAGATTGTAAACTAGTAGGAACACCCATTGTGACTGGAAATGAGCTAACAATTGATGATGAATAAAAATGTGTTTTTTAGACTTTGTACAGATCAATGATTGGAGGGCTACAATATCTGACTCACACCAAACTAGATATTGCTAATGTTGTTGGAATTGTGGCTAGATATCAGGCAGAACCCAAAGAGACTCATCTAGCTGATGTGAAAAGAATACTGTGGTATCTTAGAGGAACCATAGACTATGGTCTATGGTATGAGAGGAATGATATCATTGAACTTCATGCTTATAATGATGCTGATTCCCAACCCTTCCAGTAAAAATGAAATATTAAACATAATTTTCAATGTTTTCATGGTCATAAAAATTATGTCATGGCACATCCAAGGTCATTCAACATTTTCTTTTATGGTCGCCATTGCAAACATTCATCTTGTGAAGGAGTGAATAGGTGCCATGTGGCATGGGCCAAAACATAAAATTTATAGATAACCTTTGTCAAGGACTCAAGGCCCACACATATTATTCACCTTGCACATTCACATTTGAAAAATTTGTTCAACCTGGACCTAGGTGGTGTTGGATACAATTATCTGAAGGACATTGTCAGATTAGCTATGTGTTGTCTTTGATGTCACACAAATGTCATATCAATTGTCATTCTCAATATCTACTGAGTTTAGTCAGTTAGTGAAGTGGTTCTTAGTATCTACCAAGTTCAGTCGGTCAGTTAAGCGATTCTCAGTATCTACCGAGTTCAGTCGGTCAGCAAGGCAGTTTTTAGTGACTACCGAATTCTCTCAGGTGTCTAAAGGAAACATGAAAGGGTAACAGTGTTAACCGAGCCTCCTCAGTTATCGAAGGAAAATTAGTGGTTACTGAGCTCTCTCGGTCTCCAAAGGATGTTGCAGAATTCACTGTGGTTACCGAGTTCTCTAGGTCACTGAAGGAAATCTTTTCAGGATTAATGTTTACCGAGCAAGGTCGGCCCTTTCAAAGAATTTTGTTATTACAGTTTGTTTATCCCAGCTGACTGTTATAATAATTATTAGTGCCGACTTGACAATCTAAATAATTATGAAATGGCATATATATATAGAAGGTCAAGTGGTAAAATAAAAATATACAGCATGCAAAATTCATTTTGAAGAAAGGTGTGTGTGAATTTTGAAGGATGGTCAGATATCCTTGAGGAGCAGCAAAGATTTAATTGATCAATAAGGATCTAGTGAAACAGAACATAGATCTATATTCAATAATTCAATTGCAGGTCATTTCATTGTTACTCTCTAGCAATTGTAGCAGTGATATCAAAATCTCTTAACCAAGTTGGTTTAACAACCATTTTGTAAATCCTCTAACAAGGTAATAGTTCTATTGAATTGTTTCAAGACCTCTTACAAGGCCACTCCTAGTAGGGTGATTAAATCCTCTAACAAGGTCACACCTAGCAATGTGTTTTGTAACCTTTTACCGGGTTGGCTTCTAACCGGGAATCACTTCAGAAGAGTGAAAAATAGTAACTAGTTACATTGGTGGTTTTTCCCATATTGGGTTTCCACGGTAAATCTAGTGTCTCTTGTGTTCATGTTATTTTCTTTATGTAAGTTAATCAGTGATGAATGCTTAAGAATAGTTTAATTATTACACACTTTAAGGATCAAGTTTTCAGCATTTCTTTGTATATTTACCAAGTGGCACAGTAAATAATTTGTTAAGATATTTAAAGATCAGTGGTAATATTTTTGTGGTTAACTGATTCACCCCCCCCCTTCTCAGTTACTGCATCTATATTTCCAACAATTGGTATCAGAGCTTTTGGTGCTTGCAGGAAGGGTTTCAAGGACCTAAGCTAAAGATTAGGAACCCTTACAAAAGAGAAATTCCAAGGCTTAACAGAAATAACTTTTTAGCATGGCAAGGTCTCATGAGATTACATCTGGCTTGCATTGGTGATTCAGGATGCAAATATATTGATTAAGAATATACAATTCCTACTGGCACATTAACTATTGAAGACATTGCAGAGAAGAACCATAACACTATGATGATAGATATTGCATCAGCTCTTAGCTATGAAGAATTTGATGAAATCAAAGACTGCACAACTGCTCATGAAATGTGGAACAAGCTGAAGAAAATCTATGGCGGTGATGACAATGTGAAGAGAGCCAAAGTAGAGAGCCTAAGAGGACAGTTTGATCAAATGAAAATGATGAAGACAAGTGTTAGTGCAATCAGAGCTTCTGGAGGAAAAATTGATGATGAAATGGTTATAAGTAAGGTTCTTATAACATTAATCCCTATTTATGCAATAAGAGTTTCTACTATTCAAGAAAGAAGATGTGAAGAAAATCACAATATAACTTTGGATGCCTTAGTTGGAAGATTGACAGCCTTTGAACTGGATAACTATGACAACTATGTTCCAACTTCTAAAAATATTGAATCATCTTTTGAGGCCAAACTTTCACTCAAGAAAGGGAAGAAAATCCAATCAGAAAGTGAAGAAGAATCAGAGGAAAGTTCTGATAGTGATCTTGAAGTTATTGAAGCATTTCTTGCAAAGAAGTATTCAAGAGGCAAAGGAAAATACAAAGGTAAAACTCCCTTAATCTATTTTTCATGTGAAGAAATTGGTCATATTGCAGCTAGGTGTCCAAACAAGCAAAGCAAAGATGAGAAGAAAAATTACAATTACAATGGCAGGAAAAATTTCAAATCATTCAAGGATAAAGGTAAGAAAACTTGTTTCTTAGCTAAAGATTCAGATGATAGTGAAGAAGAAATTGTTTTCATTGCTGTAAAAGATGAATTTGATAATGATGAAGATGAGATGGCACTTATCTCTCATATAAGCAAGAATGATACATGGATTATAGACAATGGATGTTCACATCATATGACTGGTGACAGGACCAAGTTTGAACACTTTGAAAACTTTGATGGTGGTAATGTAAGGTTTGGAAACAATGAACCCTATTGTATAAAAGGAAAGGGACGAATTTCATTAACCAAAGAACTTATATGTGATAATGCATATTGGGTCGAAGGACTAAAGCATAATCTTCTAAGTGTAGCACAGCTAATCAACATTGGATTCAAGGTTGAATTCATGAATGGCAAAGCAAGATTGCTAGATGACAAAGGAAAACTGATAGGATCAAGCAAACAAACCAAAGGTACCCTGTTTTATCTTGATCTTGGTGATTACTTATGTTTTATTTCTCAAATTGAAGAAATTTGGTTATGGCACAAAAGGTTATGTCATGTAAATTTTGACAACATGATGAAAATAAGCAAATTCAAGAAAGTAAGAGGTATTCCTACTTTGAAGAAACCTGATGTTGGTCTATGCAATAATTGTCAAATTGGTAAAATGGGAAAGTCTAGTTTCAAAAGTAAAAACTATCAGTCTGAAGATATTTTGGAAATTGTGCATACTGATTTATGTGGACCTATTGGAATTGAGAGCTATACCAGAGAAAAATTCTTTATTCTCTTTGTTGATGATTATTCTAGAATGATGACTATTATGTATTTAAGAGAAAAGTTTGAAGCATTTGAGAAGTTCAAATGGTATTTAGCAAGAGTAGAAAAGGAAACAGGAAAAATAATAAAATGCTTCAGATCAGACAGAGGTGGTGAATTCATCTCCCATGAATTCAATAATTTTTGCATTGAAAGAGGAATCAAAAGACAGGTATCAGCCCCGAGAACTCCTGAGCAGAATGGAATATCTGAAAGAAGGAACAGATCTATTATGGACTGTGCAAGGACTCTAATGATTGAAAAGAACATTGCTATGAAATACTGGAAGGAAGCTATCAGCACTGTAGTCCATACCTTGAACTAAGTATAGTTGAGAAAAGACACATTCAAGACTCCATATGAGCTATGGTATGGCTACAAAACAAATGTAGGTTACCTAAAAGTATTTGGTAGTAAATGTTACATCTTAAAAGAATCTAGAAAAGGAAAATTTGATGTAAAAAGTGATGAAGAAATATTTTTGGGATATTCTTGCAAAAGTAAGGCATATAGATGTCTAAATTTGTCTACTCACAAAATCATAGAAAGTGCACATGTGAGAATTGATGAGTTTGCAGAAAAGATTGAAGAAGAAAACAAAAAGGAACCAGAGGACTACAAAAAATTTGTTTACATCGAACCTGATACATTGCTAGACACATGTAAGGAGACTACATCTACGAAGCCCAGTACAATAACCGAGTCACAAGAAGAAGTTCAGACCGATTCACAAAGTACCGAGTCTCAGTCTGAAGCTACCGAGCAAGTATCTACCGAGCCTGAGCAATCTGAACCTAAAGATGAAGAAGATGACAATATAACTCATTTAGGAAGCA
This sequence comes from Chamaecyparis obtusa, assembly GCA_027943335.1. Lineage (NCBI taxonomy): Eukaryota > Viridiplantae > Streptophyta > Pinopsida > Cupressales > Cupressaceae > Chamaecyparis > Chamaecyparis obtusa. The sequence goes on along the minus strand of BSBK01000269.1, from coordinate 110,648 downwards.
AGGAACCTATATTAGCCAAGTACGTTAGAAAGCATCATAAACTAGATCAGATTATTGGAAACAAATTAGATGGTACTATGACAAGAAGTAAACTAAAAGGTACATGTTTATTTGCTGATTTTGAACCTAAAAATGTCAAAGATGCATTAGAAAATGAAAGTTGGATTGAGGCTATGAATGAAGAAATAGAGAAAATAGAGAAAAATAAGACATGGACTCTTGTACCTAGGCCTAAAGATAAAAATGTAATTGGGACAAAATGGGTATTCAGAAAAAAGTTGAATGAAGATGGTCAAGTATCAAGAAAAAAAGCAAGATTGGTATGTAAAGGATATTCTCAAGAAGAAGGAATAGATTATGGAGAAACTTTTTCTCCTATTGCAAGATTAGAAGGTGTAAGGACTTTACTTGCATATGCAGCACATAAAGGATTTAAGGTATATCAGATGGATATCAAATCTGCTTTTCTCAATTGTATTATTGAGGAAGAAGTCTACATTGAGCAACCTGAAGGTTTTATTGATCCAGACAAAAGGGATATGGTCTGCAAATTACACAAAGCATTGTATGGTTTGAAACAAGCTCCTAGAGCATGGTATGAAAGATTACAGAACTATCTTACTCAGATTGATTTCAAAAGGGCTAATGACAACATCAATTTATACATCAAAAAAGGATCAGATAACAAAATTGTTTTGGCAAAAATATTTGTGGATGATACCGTGTTTACAGGAAATGATGATCAATGCAAAGAATTTTCAGAGCTTATGAACAAAGAATTTGAAATGTCTATGTTTGGTCAGATAAAATACTTTGTTGGACTTCAGATTCAGCAGAACAAAAATGGTATCTACATTACTCAGTCTAAATATATCAGGGAAATACTTAAGAAATTTGGTATGGAAGATTCAAAACTAGTTGGTACACCCATTTGTACTGGACTGAAGCTTACCAAAGATGATGATTCAAAAGAAGTAGATCAGACCTTATACAGATCAATGATTGGAAAATTACAGTATGTAGTACACATAAGGCCTGATATTGCCTTAGCAGTTGGAATAGTGGCAAGATTCTCGGCTAAACCCAGAGAAAATCACATGATGGAAATCAAAAGAATCTTGAGGTATTTAAGGGGAACTGAAGATTATGGCTTGTGGTATAAATTTGGAGGCAATCTGGATTTAAAAGTGTTTACTGATGCTGATTGGGCAGGAAACATTGATGACAGAAAGAGTACAAGTGGTGGAGCATTCTTTCTTGGGAAGAGGTTAGTATCTTGGACTAGTAAAAAGCAAAACTGTACATCCCAATCCACAGCTGAAGCAAAATATGTTGCTGCAGTAGTAAAATGCTCTAATATTATATGGTTTAAACAGCTTTTGGAAGGCATGAAGGTTGAGATCAAAGAACCAGTTGTTATGTTTTGTGATAATACAAGTGTAATAAATATTTCAAAGAATCTAGTAATGCATTCCAAAACCAAGCACATTGCAATTAAATATCACTTTGTCAAAGAATTGGTGGAGGACAAGGAAATCAGATTGGAATATATTCATACAAAAGAACAAATTGCAGATATCTTCACCAAGCCACTACCTAAGGATGCATTCTTGTATCTAAGAGGTAAGTTAGGGGTCACTCCCCTGTCCGAGGTTCACTAAATAAAGTTTTAGTGATGCATCAAACAGAACATGTTGAAGATCAATCAGTTGATGCAGCATAGTCAGCGAATCATTGCATATGAATTAGTACATAAGGTACATTGATATTTACCGAAACTGTGTAAGTTGTCTTTGGCATGTGTTGTCAAAGAGGGAGAGTTTGCTATCATTTCAAGAAATTTCTAAGAAGAATAATTTGAGAAGTTAAGAGGGAGAGTTCTCAGTCAGAGAAAGAAGTTTGAAGATGATGGGAATCAGAATGAAGCTAAGGATATGTTTCTTACTCTTGGTTTCTTTGTGAAATTTCATTGTGCTATGACATGTTGTGTTGCCATCAATGCCAAAGAGGGAGATTGTTGGATACAATTATCTGAAGGACGTTGTTGGATTAGCTATGTGTTGTCTTTGATGTCACACAAATGTCATATCAATTGTCATTCTTAGTATCTACCGAGTTCAGTCGGTCAGTTAAGCGGTTCTCTGTATCTACTGAGTTCAGTCAGTCAGTTAAGCGGTTCTCAGTATCTACCGAGTTTAGTCGGTCAGCGAGGCAGTTTTTAGTGACTACCGAGTTCTCTCAGGTGTCTAAAGGAAACATGACAGGGTAACAGTGTTAACCGAGCCTCCTCGGTTATCAAAGGAAAATTAGTGGTTACCGAGCTCTCTCGGTCTCCAAAGGATGTTGTAGAATTTGTTGTGGTTACCGAGTTCTCTCAGTCACCGAAGAAAATCTTTTCAGGATTAATGTTTACCGAGCAAGGTCGGCCCTTTCAAAGAATTTTGTTATTACAGTTTGTTTATCCTAGCTGACTATTATAATAATTATTAGGGTCGACTTGACAATCTAAATAATTATGAAATGGCATATATATATAGAAGGTCAAGTGGTGAAATAAAAATATACAGCATGCAGAATTCATTTTGAAGAAAGGTGTGTGCGAATTTTGAAGTATGGTCAAATATCCTTGAGGAGCAGCAAAGATTTAATTGATCAGTAAGGATCTAGTGAAATAGAACAGAGATCTATATTCAGCAATTCAGTTGCAGGTCATTTCATTGTTACTCTCTAGCAATTGTAGTAGTGATATCAAAATCTCTTAACCGAGTTGGTTTAACAACCATTTTGTAAATCCTCTAACAAGGTAAAAGTTCTATTGAATTGTTTCAAGACCTCTTACAAGGCCACTCCTAGTAGGGTGATTAAATCCTCTAACAAGGTCACACCTAACAGTGTGTTTTGTAACCTTTTACCGGGTTGGCTTCTAACCGGGCATCACTTCAGAAGAGTGAAAAATAGTAACTAGTTACATTGGTGGTTTTTCCCATATTGGGTTTCCACGGTAAATCTGGTGTCTCTTGTGTTCATGTTATTTTCTTTATGTAAGTTAATCAGTGATGAATGCTTAAGAACAGTTTAATTATTACACACTTCAAGGATCAAGTTTTCAGCATTTCTCTGTATATTTACCGAGTGGCACAGTAAATAATTTGTTAATATATTTAAGGATCAGTGGTAATATTTTTGTGGTTAACTGATTCACCCCCCCTCTCTCAGTTACTGCATCTATATTTCCAATAGGTGGGGTATTTTGAGATTTCACTTGCGGAGATGCTGACCCCAAGTGTCACTCAAACATTAAAATCATTTAAAAATTTTGACCTGCACAAGCCTTTGCAATTTTCTTTGGGCCCCCCTAATTTACTCGTGCAAACATTGGTACTTTGAATTTAAATTTAATTTTAATATTTACACCATCCATTACCCCATCTTAAAGTCTCCCAAAACTATTGTGGATAATGGAGTATGGAATGGGCCACAACATTACCCTCCTTTCACTTTATGTATGTACTTCATTTCATTTTACAAATGCATATAGTTTGCAAACTTTTTAAATCATTAAAATGAATTAAAATCACCTCTTTTTACATTCACTTAATGTTGCTCCATTCTCACCTCCATATATAAAATATTATTTTTTAAATTAAAATGATTTAAATAAATCAAAATTTAAAATTAAATGAAAATGTCGTTCCATCTTTAAGATGAATGTTGGGTCCCTTGTGGGCTTGACCTAATTTTTTTTTTCAAACTAAAATATTTTCATCTCAAAATGGCCTAAATGTGACATGGTTTGCATTTGGAGTGCAAAAGGCATAGTTGCTTGTCCTCTATATTTGATCTCTAATATCTCTATTTTGTGACTAAAACATGTTGTGTGGCTTCTGGAATGGCCCTAAAAAACTGACCTAACAATCCCTTTAAGCCATGAAATTGCACAAGCATGCTCATTGATAATATGCAAAACAACCCAAAATGGTGTTGCATGATGTAAGTTTGATTACAAGATATTGATGCTCAAAGTGGATGCATTAATTTAGATATAATGAACATTTTTACAAAGGGGTATCTCTTAACTCCATTTCTAGTGCAAGATATTAATGGCGAAACTTGGCTTTTCTGAAACTATCATGAAGGTGAAGATATGGAAACTCTAAAAACCTCATTTTGATTTAGCTCAACAAAAATACCAAATCAAGTCCTAGGGTTGTAAAATGGACCACTTTGCACTTTAACAAGTAGGTAATTGTAGGCAATGATTTTTTTGATATGGCAATCAACTAGTTCAAAAATATTGTTTCCCCAAAGTACGTTCTTTGACAATCCTAACACTGCTTAGTCAGCAAAATAATATAAACTACATTTGGTTTTGATTTAGTAAAAATATCAAATGAGGTCATTGGACCTTAAAAATTGATAGAGATATACATTAAGACCATTAAAATTGTAGGAAACAATTGGTTTCACATGACAACCATTAGATGGTGAAATATTCATCTTCGAAGATTACCAGTTTGGCAGTTACAACAAATTGTGAACAATAAACCTTATATGAACCCTTCAATTTGGTATTTTGAAAATTATTCAAAACTAACTATGAGAAGCTATAACTTGGAAAACATGCTTACTGGTAGTATAAAAATATGACCTTGGAGTGATTCATCATGAAAGTCAGCATGATTCAACTTACTACCTTTCAAAGTATACACTTAGAATAGTTTGCAGGGGTGTATTTAGAGTGTCACAACTAATTTTTTTTATCATAAGCACTTCAAATTCCTTTCGAATTTTAAGGTTATAACAAACCCTAAACCTTGTATGACCTCCACAAAAGTAAAAATGCTATTTATTTGGCTTCAATATTTTTCATTCAAATTGGGTACCCAAATATGGAAGATAAACATTATATTAAATGCCATAAATGACAAAACACCAAGAGACACATGTTGCCTCTTCCAATTGTCTAGTTGGAGAAGCTCAAAGGTCATTCATTTATCTATTTCCCATTTTATTAATCATCGAATTCTAGGTGTTTACATCTGGAGAAATTAATACTAATTAATTGTGTTCACAACCCACTTTAACCATCACTAGTGGAACCCATCACCCCTTATAAATGTATTATAAACAATACTGAAGAAAAATATATTTTCCTTAAGAACATTTCTAAGGATTTTAGAACCATATCATATGATTTATAAGGTATTTGACACCTTAATCCTAACATTATCCCAATTGATAATGTACATTGTAAAAATACCCATAGGAATCACAATGAAGAGAAAGCATCCCTTACCATCAATGTACCATTTTAATCTTCTTATACTCTCATGCTCTAACAAGACACAAAAGAAACTGTGATGACCACCAAGTAAAAAATTACTAAATCCTCCAACACGCCACACTCAGAAGAACAAGGAACAAGCCAAGGTGAAGCACATCAACTATCACTAAAACATACACCAATTTTTACATGAATCTAAGCACTATACTAAAATGATTAAAAAGGCTCTTACCGACTACCTTATTTAGGCCACATGAAATATTAACCATTGTGAATTGCATTTTAACTAAGCTAATCATGCCTCAAACTGGGGTATGGGAAATTCCACAATACTATGTCCCACTTATAGGACATCTTGACCTTTACTTGAAATAATTGGTAAAACGTAATAATATGAAATCAAAAATAATTTTTCTATCAACTCCCTTAAGTAAGTTATAACAAAATTCTACTTACTCCAATAATATCTATACCATGCATATACATAATCTTATTCTTTCAAGAATTCAAAAGTTTATAAGATGCCACTAATTCAATTTTCTAACAACTTTATGGAATATGAAAATGACAACGCACTTGATTATATTGTAAATATTGGTATTGCAATAGACCTTCCCATAAGATGATGGTTCTATCCTTAACAAATAACCACCCATGAATCAACTTTTTCCAACAAACCCTCAAGCCTAGATAGGCAGTCTCAATCTTTTTCCCGAAAAGATTAAAAGGGTCAAATGATTTGGGTGAGATTTTAGATATTAATAATTCAACTTTACTTGATATGACTAGTGGTTTCACTCTTTATTGTGTAGTATGTGTTGATATGATTGCTAGAATGCTATAAAATTTTGAGATTAAAGTTTTATAATATAATAACTACTTGTGATATTGCTATCAGGATTCAACTGTGTAGTTTTTTGAGTCAAACTCATTGACCCATGATTCATGAGTAGTGGTTCACATGAACCCATCTCTCATGAGAATGAATGGAACACTTAGCACTTATTGGATTTAGGTGATTCTCACAAAGGTGAAGCACTAGGACTTCCCGGGAGGTTACCCATCCTAGTACTACTCCAGCTCGAGTGCGCTTAACTATGGAGTTTCCTCCATGGCTAAACCCACTCTACTTGCATCCTCATTTGCAAAACCTTCACCAAGTGTTGTGCCTTATGAACCATTCATTATAAAGCCCCTTAAGCTCATCAATTGATAAGTAGGAGATATTTTTTCTAGAGCAAGTCAAATTGTGATATTGCTATCACGATTCAACTGTGTAGTTTTTTGAGTCAAACTCATTGACCCATGATTCATGAGTAGTGATTCATGACTTTCTGTGGAAAAAATATCTCCTACTTATTAATAACTACTTGTTAACTCATGAGAAAAAAAACTAAACACAAAACTAAACTATACAACAATTTTAACTAAAAATACAATCTTAAATATAATTATAAAATTCAATTCAATACATTAAAGAATTAATATGATTTAAATGATTAATAAAATTAATCAAAATTAAAACCATTATACCTATAATTAGGAATTGTCTTCGTCAATGAATTTTTATGAACATCCTTATTACACAACCTAAGAATGTAATTTATAATGAGTGCACCTATTTCTAGTCAGCCCACTGGAATGGAGATGCTATAGATGTAACAACTATCTAAAAGGTGTGGTACAAGGAGAGAGAACACAACATTTACTAAAGGTGGTTTTCCTACATGACCTCTTTTTCTTTTTCTTTTCTTTTTCAAAAATTAAATAGACAAAAAAAATGTCACTTTAATAATCTGATTCATCTTATATGAATTTTGCCTTAATATGCTCCACAAGTTTTTGATCAATGTAGAAGACTTTTCTCATTACATAATCGAGGATTGGGGTATTTTCTACAAATAGAGAATTGGAAATGATCTAAACTCCTAGAAATTGGCTCCTCAAAGTAGTTATTGTCACTACATTTTTTTGGCCCACATTCTAATAGAAATGTACAAGTTCCTTTGGAAACACAAGCACATCTCCCTTCTCTAACATTTTGCTAAAAAACCAATGACATTTATTATAGATTATGACAGATTCCTTACACAGATGAACATGCATGAGAGATGCCTCATGATAGCTATAAGAACATTTGTAAAAGATTATTTTTGGGGGTGGGTGTGACATTTTTTCAGGTGGTTTTATCCCGTATTGTTTTATGACACCACGATGTTATTCATCCTCACAAAATCATATAAATTAGTACCTTGAGCTAGAGTTATTCATTGAGTCTTGTTTAGTTTCTAGGGTAATAAAGTGCTGCCATATTTCTACAAAGGTTGATAGAGAAGTGTATTGTTGTTGTGATCTTCCTTGTATTAGTAATATACTTTCCTCTCTTTTTTTCGTGGAGTTTTTTCTTGAAAGCATTTCTCCATGTAAATCTGGTATTTTATGTGCAATTTTTTTGTAGTTCTTGTTTTGATTCTATAATTGCTTTGTTGAAGGTTAATCTTTAATTTTAGATTTGCATTGATATTCAATTTAAGTTCATATTTCAATATTTCTTTACATTTATTTACAAAAACATTGTCAGTGTTATGCTTTCCATGAAAATTAATTGAACCTATTCCGAATATCTTAGCAGTTTGATCATCTCCAAATCTAACAACACCTCCATTATACTTTTCAAGATTCAAAAAATTATTCTTGTCACCAGTCAAATGATTTGAACATCTGTTGTCAGTAAGCCATTCATCCCTATCTCTCCTAACATGAAAAGTAGAAGCCATAGTATTTGCAATTTTAGTATTAGCTTCCATAGATTTTTCCTTCACAATTTTGCCAGGGTTAGTAGAATAAGATTCTTCCTTTACAGACAAGAATTAGCATTCATCATATTTTTCATAATCAGATTCATCATCATAAATACTAGAATCTTCTTTGACATAATAAATCTTCTTATTAAAATTTTCTTTTTTATCTATAGTTTTGTTATTCATAATTTTGTTAGGACATCTAGAAGTATAATGACACATCTTTCCACAATTAAAATGTTTAAAGGGAAACTTACTTTTGTACTTTATGGCTCTCTTCTTTATCATGCTCACAAATTTCACCTCAATTTCATCAAAGTCTTCCTCATTAGTTCCCTCTTCCTTCATTGATTTAGTAGATTTAAATGGAATTTATATTCTTGCAAAGGTAGTACAAAATTCCTCCATCTCAAAAGCAAGTAACGAGCCATACATCTGTTCTCTGACATACTTATTCAAAATTTGAGATTCTTCTATAGTAGAAAATTTAGAACTATAGGCTTTAGTAAGAATTCTAAGAACCTTTTTTTCACAACATCATTTTCTTTCAAGTCACAACCAAGACTTCTAATCTCATTTACACCACCATCTATTTTTTGTAGATAGTTTTTTATATTTCCATCTTCCTCCATCCACAAGCATTCATATTTAGCCTTAGCATTCTACAACTTAGCTTGTTTGACAACATCACCTCCTTAATAAGTACTTACTAGCTTATTCAAAACATCATCAACAATTTCTAAAGATACAACTTTTGTTAACTCAGTCTTAGAAAGATCACTTAAAATAACATAACTTTCTCTCTCATTTTCCTCAAAATCCTTGATCTCATTAGGATTATTAAATACATTTTCTAGGTTCACATATTGTTTCTCAATAGCATTACAAGTTTTTATAACCAATAGAAATTAGATATCCTTGCATCTTCACCTTCAAGTACAAATAGTCAAATCCATCAAACATAGGGAGTGTTGGTTTGTGCGCCTTTAGGATCTCCTTAAAAGAAATTACACTCTTATCTAAGGAACCAAAGCTTTGATAGAAATTGTTAAATGCGCATGGAAACTAAGAGGTGAGAGGTGAATCAATTATATATAAAACATTTAAAACTCTTCATTGAATTAAATTAACCATGTAAGATCATATAAAAAGAAGAAACTGCCATGCATAATAAAACACCAAATTTACGTGGGAAACCCTAATAAGGGAAAACCACAGAGAACATTGATTCTAAAATATATAAAAACCTATTAGGGTGAAACCAATTAAGGTGATTTTTACAAAGAAAGGGTCACTGTCAGTGGGCTCACTCCCCAAAAGAAGGGTCAATGTGCAGATGAAGAAGAATAAAAGAGAATAGGTCAACCATTGATGCACTTTTGCAACTCAACCTAATAATTTATAGATACCTTCTATTGACTACTTATGGTACCTAACACATGAAATTCCACACAAATCTACACCACACTTTGTAAATTGGAGTACAATGAACATTGGAGGAGGGGGTGAATCTGTATTCATACAAATTTTAACATTTAATCAACTTTTTCAGACTTGATTTTTTATGAAAAATGAAGTAAGATTTCAATGAACAACAATATAACCAAACACACATATAAGCATGACACAAAGAAATGTACGGAGTGGAAAACCCTCTAAGGGAATAAAAGCCACTCAAAATGCCTTGCTGGCTTATCTAATAAATTACTATTTACAATGTCTCACTGGCTATTTTATGTGTCTCTATGACAATACTATCTCATAGATAGATTTAAAATTCCTCGCTGGAAAATTAATGTGCCCCATTGGAAAAATAATGTGCCTCACTGGAAATACATCATCACTTCTCAAATACTTTTGACTTCATATACAAAGTATCATCTTTGTTTATTTCCTCAACATATTCTGATCTTGAATCAAATGAGATCCAAAAGAAATATTACAACATGCCTCAACTTCTCACATATAATATATCATTATGCATATGTGAAGTATACATAGTACAAAATATCTCAATAGTTCACTAAAAGATCACACATTTACATCACTAAAAACCAATAATAGAGTGTAATAATCAAATGATTTCTCCTTATATAACCACACACTCACACATTGAATGTCTTCAACATCATATATATATATATATATATATATATATATATATATATATATATATATATATATATATATATATATATATATATATATATATATATAGTGTTCTCTATTTTTAAACAAAAATGAGAAATACCTTCATAACTATTTTGACTCAAATAATAGAATATACAATTGTGCCTTTGAGTGAACTAAGTCAAGAAAACTATGTTTCTCAAACTATTATAATTTCCCTTTTTAATTAACTATAACCATGAAATTGTGATTTATCAAACTAACTAAAGAATATAGTCTATGATCATCTTAATCAAATGGTAGAAAGCTTGCTAACATAATGCATCTTAACCAAACTCAAGTATCATACCTAAAATAGGGTTGAGAATTCAATTCTAATGTATAGTATGTATGATAAACCAACAACATGCATGACAAACAAACATGAAACATGGGTATGTAAAAACCACCCGTATGATAAAATATCCTAGTATTGGTGTACATATGGAGAAGATATGCTTGGTAGTGTTATCATTGATGTCAAAACCTTATACCAATTATTTTCTATAATGATGGAATATGCAGTTTTGGGTTATAATGATGGATTCCCATGATCCTATTATTGGTATACATCCTTCTAATTCATCCATTTATTCCAGTCTTTGCAAAAGCATGTTGTTTTGAATGGTTGTTGTTGGTTGCTGAGTTTTAGTGTACTTCCAAGTATCCCTTCTACCTTGATATTCATGCAATTCATTAGATATTTTGGTAAATGATGTAGGAGCATCTTGGGTTCTTGTCAATCCTGTATCACCAAAAACATGTTAGAGTTGCTAGATGTGCTCCGTAGCTACTTTTGGGTTCTTGGTGAGGTATTCTTGTTTCCACCAATGGGGCTCAATTGCTACTCAGTTTAGTTGTTCAATGAGTCAGTTTTGGTTTCTCGGTAGTCTTGCTCACCAAGTGGTTTATTTTGGATCTTTGTTGAGGCTAAGTGGTGTATTTAATTTTGGTCATAGAGTTAATGGTTGCATTGATCATTGGGAAGTGTGTGGACCTAAATCTAGGTCATTTCCTTCTCCAATGTTGGATCTAAATGATCTTTAGAAGCCAACCTATTTGGCAGCCTCTTGTATCAATAGAATAGTATGTTGTAGATCTTGGGGGTGAAGTAGTAGTTAGGATTTTCAAAAGATAGAATAAAAAGGTTGGCAGATCCTCGCATATATGAGGACTGTTTGTATTGGATTTCTGATTGTGTTGGCCATAACTGGGAAGGCCTTACAACCTAGCATGTATGAAGTTTATGATGAATAATAAATCAAGTTTTCTTTCATTCTCTCTCTCCCAGTCTTGTGTTGTTTCTTTCGAGTGTTGATCTTACAAGTAGATTGGTTGATGTGTGTGCCTCTAGCCCCATCCTCCTCCCTCCTTGCATCAAGTGGTATCAGAGCGAGGATAGATCTAGTTGTTGGAAAGTTGACTATACTATTGTATACAACTAGATATAGTGTTGTCATTATGGAAACAAATTCATATAAAGTTTTGGAGTCAGGGCACATTATCATAAGGTCAGAATATGGCTAAGTATAGAAGACTAGATAGTTAGCAGAGCACCAAAAGATCAGAGCACCAACATACATGTGTATGACTAAGTTATGGTATGCACCCTTGAGGTTAAGATGGTAAGTGTGTATTCATTCTAAGTCTAAGAGCACATGATCAGATGAGAAAGTATGACAAAGATACAATCAGTTGAAGTGGTACAGATAGTGAATGCCAGAAAAAAACATAGTATGTAGCCGACTGTTAGTATTTTGATTAGCTGTTATAATAATGTTTTGTAAAGGATATGAACCTATTTTAATTAGGTTTTAGACATGTAAACATATTTATTTGTAAACACACTTGAGCCAATTCACTTGGAAGCATTGTATATAATCGGTGTTGGAGATTTTCCAGCAAGCTAGTGTTGACTGTATGTTTGTCATTGATGACAACATATGGTAAGTAGCATGTGTAGAAGAATTATAAAATAATATTTTAGTATATTTAGCATGGACATGTTATCATAATGATATCATGGATGTAGAGGTTACTTATTAGTCTAGACAGTTATGTAGCAGCTTGTGTCAGTAGTGTTCCTGACAGAGTTACAGGCAATGTTCTGTGAGTGATTATATGTATAGTTATCATGGAGCCTTGTGTGTTTGGATATGTGATGGAGGCATGTTAATGATGTTGCATTCATGGATGTAGAGTCTGATATGTAGTAGAAGTGAAGTTATGTAGTCACTATTCACCAATTGCAGTTTCCTATGTTTATCTAGAAGAGCCGACATAAATTATATTGGTACAGGAGTTGCACTTATCTTTTTAGTATGCATGCTTGGATTAGTCATTGGAGAAGAGTTAAGAATTTTTGGTTAAGAGCACATCATGTAATTTAGTTTGAGGAGAAAGTATCAATTAATTTGGTAGAGCTGACAGTGTGTAGCATGTGTTTACACTTATTGATTTAGACAGGTCCCAGTTTGTGTTGCATGCTCAGTAGAGCTGACTAAGATGTTATTGGAGAGTATTATTATTTCTCTAATATGATTTCAAGATGGTTTGAATAGGCCTAATTTATTATATCATTTAGAGGAAAGATAATTATAGCCGGTCATTTGTGATCGCTAGGTGTATGGCATGAAGAAAAAAGATTAGAGTAGAGCAGAGAGTGTGAAGTATTGTGTCATCAAGAAGAGGTCTATGTGATAGAGAAGATAAAGTGTTCTATTCATTGGAACTGATCAAGATAGTAGGTCTACCTGCTCACCAAGATCCATATATAGTGTGTATTTGTTATTCAGAAGGTTGCAGCCTTCACCCCTTTGAGAAGTGAGCTCTCAAACGGTACATCCTCACCCCTAACAAGGTCAATCATAAAATAATCCTAACAAGATCTAACCTTTGACCAGGTCACTGTACTTATTGTATTGCAAAGATGAACTCCTAACAGGGTTTTAAGATCTTCTAACAGAGATCATTATACAATAGTGTAGTTTATTAGTGGTTGTTAATTCCTAGGTTTTTACCTATTTGGGTTTCCTCGTAACCAAAATATTGGTGTTGAGTTCAAGTGTTATTTCATTATGTTTATGCTTAAAGTTTAAATATACTTGATTGGATAAAGAATTGAAACTTGTAGATAACTGATTCACCCCCCTCCCCCTCTCAGTTATCTCTTGGGACTATTCCTAACATTTGGTTTCAGAGCCAAGTGCCTCAGAGATAAATTTTAATATCTTGAGGTTGATCAGATTGCATTCTTTAGAAAATATAGCCCTAAGTTTAATGGAGAGAAATATCTTGATTGGAAGAACAAACTGGTGAAACATTTGTAGTGCATTTCTTTTAAGGTTTTTGAAGTGACTATCATAGAAATTAAGATCCCCTCTCTTGCAAACCTTGCAAAGGATGATGCTACTAGAAAACACAAGGAGTTGTTCCATCATAATGCAATAGCCAAAGAAGCCTTTATCAGTGCCTTATCTGATAGTGAGTTTTTAGAGATAAAGAAAATAGACACAACTTACAAGATATGAAAGCACCTAGAAGACATGTTTCAAGGAGATACACTAGAAAAGAATCCACGCATAAAGACATGGAAGAAAAGATACAATGCATTAGAGATGCTACTTAAAGAAGACATCAGAGCTTACAATCAAAGGATTAATGAAGCAGTTGCTGGAATCAGAAACAAGGGTGGAGAGATCTCAGAGGAAGATATTATGGATAAATTGATGACTACTCTTACAACAAAGTATGAAAATAAGATCAACATCCATGATGAGACCATGAAACTTACAAAAAATTTCAAGAGAGAGACCTCGATCATCATAATTTCAGCTTTTGATATTTCAAGATTGAACATAAAACCTAAAAGTGAGACAGCCTTCAAGCATCAGTCCATAGTAAGAAATCTGTAAACACTTCTGGTAATTTTGATAATAATGATGATGAAGAGAAAGCACTAGATGATTTCATTTCTATGATTGCTAAAAGAGAAAAGAAAGGAAAAGGAAAATATGAATGTCAATTTCCATTCAAATGCTTTTCATGTAATAAGATTGGTCACTTTGCATCTAAGTGTCCTACAAGAGTTAAAAAGTTCAAGAATAACTACAAGCCTAAGTAGACAAAGGAATGTTACTATGCTGTAGATGGAGTATCAGATGTGATTCAACTAAAGATGAGATTGGATTTATTTCTCTTATTGAGAAGATGTATGATGAGATGGATCTTAAAGATGAGAAAAAGGAACAAGAGCTAGCATTGATTTCACAAGCAGACATAAGAACTGGTTGGATTATAGATAGCGGTTATTCACATCACATGATAGGTGATAAGGAAAGATTTGTTCATCTAGAAAAGTAAAAAGGTGGCATGGTTATATTTGGAGATAACACTCCTAAACCTATCATTGGTAGAGGAGCTATCACATTGGATGCGAAGAACAATACTGATGATATTCTTTATGTAGATGGTTTGCAGCATAACCTTCTTAGTGTTGGGTAGTTGCTTGACAAAGGTTATCAGTTGGAGTTCAAAGAAAACAAGTGCATCATTAGCAAAAAAGATGGTGTAATGATTGCATTAGGTTCAAAGAATAAAAGTAATGTTTTTCACCTTAATTCAAAAGCAAGTTGTTTTATTGCTAAAGTTGATGACAGTTGGCTATGGCATAAAAGATTATGTCATATCAATTTTGATAACATAGTAAAGATAAGCAATGTCATATGGCATAAAAGATTATGTCATATCAATTTTGATAACATAGTAAAGATAAGCAATGTGAAGGCAGTAAGAGATCTACCTAGCATAGCAAAGCTAGTTGATACTATTTGTAGGGAATGTGTGATAGCAAAGCATGTGAGGAATATTTAGAAGAAAGAATAATTCAGCAGAGAACAAGTTGGATCTGATTCATATAGACCTATGTGGACCAACTCAAAAAAGATCATATTATGGTGAAAGGTATTTCATTTTGTTTGTAGATTGTTATTCTAGAATGACGTGGGTTGCATTCTTGAAAGATAAGTCAAAAGCATTTGAGAAGTTCAAAATATTCAAAGCTAAGGTTGAGAATGAATTTGGACTAAAGATAAAATGTCTAAGATCGGATAGAGGAGGTAAATTCACCTTTGACAGATTCTATGAGTATTGCAAAGAACATGGCATAAAGAGACAATTGAGTGCACCTAGAACCCCTCAATAGAATGGGATTGTAGAGAGAAGGAATATGATCATCCTTGATACAATGCACACTATCATGATTGAAGGAAAAGTTGCACATACCTATTGGAGAGATGTAATCAATACAACATGCTATACCATCAATAGAATACAATTGAGGCCTAGCATGGACAAGACACCTTATGAGCTATGGTTTGGTAATGTTCCCATAGTGAAATACTTCAGAATCTTTGGAAGCAGGTGCTACATCAAGAGGGATGAAGCAATAGGCAAGTTTGATGCAATAAGTGATGAAGTTATTTTCCTTGGTTACTCTACTAAAAGAAAAACTTATAGATGTTTTAATTTGATATTGAAGAAGATCATTGAAAGTGCTCATGTTAAGATTCATGAAAATTTTATGGTTCAAGAAAGATACCATGATTATGCACCTATGATTGAAGAAGAACCCAATCCTTCCACTAGTGAGACCATTGTTGAAGAGATGTTTGATAGTATTGATGTATTATTCAATGACCCTATAACAAGTGAAATAGAAATTCAGAAGGCAGATGAGATAGTATCACCCAAAGTTCCAAAGTTTACATCTAGATATCACTCTAAGGATGAAATCATTGGAGATCAGAGTAGAAAAGTCACAAAAAGATAAAAAGAAAAGAGTTTAGCAAGAAATGAGGTGGTATGTTTACTATCTTAGATTGAACCTTTAAGTGTTGAAGATGCATGTAATGATTCAGATTGGCATGATGCTATGAAAGAAGAACTAGATCAGATTATCAAGAATGATACTTGGGAACTAGTCCCAAGACCTAGTGATAAGAATGTGATTGGAAGACAGTGGATATTTAGAAACAAGATGAATGAAGATGGTAAAGTAGTAAGGAATAAATCAAGGTTACTATGTAAGGGATATGCACAAAGAGAAGGTATTGATTATTCAGACACATTTGCACCAGTGAGAAGAATAGAAGCCATTAAGTTATTTATAGCTTATGCAACATTCAAAAACTTCAGATTTTGTCATATGGATGTTAAGTGAGAATTCTTGAATGGAGAGCTAAAGGAAGAAGTATACATTGAGGAGCCAGAAGGATTCACCTTGTGTTAGTAAATAGATTTGTCTTCTTCCAAAATTCTTCACAACTAACTCCTAAATGCCCAAATTGAAAGAAAAACTCTGAAACCAATAGTTGAGTCACTCGCATTTATCATGCCAAGTGCTCTCTAAATTTTAACATGAAGGTATAGCTCCCTTCTCTATATTTTCAATACTGATTAGAATACTGATTATGCCTTTAACCAAAAGGCAAGGAAGGAACACTAACATTTTCCCATAGACATATAACAAATGCGATGATTAATTTAAATGATTTAGGAAGGAAATTAAATATATGGCACACATACCATCTAAGAAATCTTCCATTTACAAAGAAATAAAATGGAGATACACACAAAACCCTTGATAAATGAGAGAAAGATAATATTTCAAATATGGTTAGAGTAACCAAAAGATCACTTCCAACTAGAGAAATTTAGATTCCAACCAATAGATCTCAAAATAAATTTCTCTTCATTTCAAATACATAAAAAAATAACCACATGATCATTTTTCCCCAACACCATAATCAAGATGCAATTTAAATACAATCTCCTACCTTCATTTCCCTATTACAAATTGAAATAATTTTTCTCCTTTGTTGGAGAACATAGTCTCTAGAAAAAGAAGAGGAATCTGGAACCCCTTTCTATCTTCTGCTAGCATATTATTTCCTTCCCAATGATGGTTACCGGTTATAATAACCGATTCCTGAAACTGTTTCTTAAATATCAGGTCTTTTCATATTCTTGGGAAGTTTCTTATTCTTTCCTCATCTGTTTACCTTTATGAAATAAAATTTATTACAAGTTTATATTTATCAATACCTTATGAAAGTTATTTCCATGAGACCCCTCAATCTTATGATGTCATCGTATGTCAAATAGCTTTCAAGGCTTTTTAATTAATGTTTCAACACTTCCATTTGGTTGTATCTAATTTGGACAGATATATAAAATTAATTGATAGATATCAATTAGTGATCATTTCACATTTCTCTCTTACTTAATTTTCCATGTAGCTTTATCGATCTAAACCTCTGCCACTCTGGAAGCTAACTCTGATCGGGCAACTTTATCCACCTGGAATCTTGTAATCTCTAAACCAATCCTGTATTGCTAGTAATGTTCCTGGAAAATGCTTCTCAATATCCTCTATAGCATTAGCTAGTGAATATCTTGGATCATCAAAAGAAATAGCCATAATTCTCCAGTTATAGCTCACCTCTCTCCAATATCAACAACATCAACTAGATCATTATCACCAAAAGCTCCCTCAATGTCTGTGTTTGCAAGAGATGGATCCTCCCATGTTTGTGGAAACATTCCATAGTTCCAATTTATGTTATATGGGTAGTAATGAAGCTCTCCCTTTTTAGTGTCTTTCTTGATTAGTGTGTATGGATTGTTAGTTTCTACTTCCATCTTTTCACTTGACTCTTTTGGTATTTCAGCTATAAAGTTGAAAATGCCATCCCCTAATCGCAATGAAATATCATGCCAAGGTGATATCTTCTTCTGCTATTTTTCATGGAAAAAGAATCTATACTCAACCATTTCTGCAATGCCCTCCTCCTTAATCTCAACGTCTGGTCTATAGAGAGCAGTGCAGGTGAAATCCCTCAAAGTGGGAGAGGAAAGCCATCTCTGCTGCTTCAAAGCATGATGTCTTAAAGGCTAGGTTTGCAGTGTAGCAAAGCCACCTGATCCTTCTCCTCTTCCTCCTACAAATGAGTTGTATGGAAATGAACAAATTGAAGATAGAAAAACACTCACTGCTATAGATCTCAGGTTCACCATTGATCTAAGTAACTTGTTCACATGAGGCTTCTCTCCCCACTTAAGTAATCCTTATTCCTCTTTCCTTAACACCATTATTTCTTAAATTTCCCAATGACACTCGGGTTGAAAATAGTGGGTTTGTGACCACATGGAACTTGAATTCATTTCTCTATTCTTTGAACTAGGCGTCAACACTTTCTACTTGATGGTGATCAAACTCAAGCTGCGTGTTCTCCATGCCTTTATGTTTTAGTGCTTGACATATGTCATTTAAATGATTTGTCGAGCCATTCAAACTTATTGTGGGCATGTCCATCACCATGCTTATACCACTAAAAATGGATACACTAAAATAGAGACTACAGGGAGACTCCAAAGTTGTGCAGCATGGTTCTTGTTCTTTGTTATACATCAGGTATTATTGACATGATACAATGTCACTTTCATACACAAATGGTATTCATTTTCTTGAATAAAAATCTTCTAACTGCCACCAAGCTTGGAGGTTTAACCTCGACATTTTCCACGAGTTTGTGAATCATGATTATGATATGACTCCTTCATGTTCACAATACCCTTTGAGAAAGAAATTTTCATTGAATGATGAAGCTTTATGACTTCTACCATGACATTTAGCACAAGGCTCCAACTTGAACCATCCTTGTTAAGATCATTCATCCTCTGTCAAACATATTGTAACTATTCACCACCTTCAAACCTGAGCATCCATAAAGCCATCAGTGGATATTCCTAAAGAATTCATGTCGTGGGCTCTTTATGAGCTTCTCTTGCCCTAAAAATTCATTCCACATTGTGGGAGAAATGTATGTGTTTCTGTTGAATCTGAACTTGATGCTATGCCAAATCTCAATGGGCTTCATCGACTCCCCATTCGTGTACATTTTGGTAAAGAATTATCAAAGCTATCCATATCCAAATAAAGTCATGACTTAACCAGATGAACAACCCTACCTTCAATGTGTATTTGATCAATATTATATCGATTGGAGAATTCTGATATGAACCATTCAATCTAAATTAGAGTGCCTTTGAATTTCAGTACATTGACCAGAGTCAAGAGCCTTTTGAACTTTGAAACTACTAAACTACCTGCGATATTGAACTTTTTAACCTCTGAAGTTTTCTTTTGAACTCGTCAAACATTATGAAACTATTTGTACCAATCAAACCATTTGAACTAATTCCAAAATGGGTGAAGGGTTGTAACTAAACCAAACTCACTTGTGAGGATGAACCTTGAATCTAAACTCAAACTAGTGAACCTTTGTATTGAACCTATAAACTTGTTGAACCTAAGGATCCATTGCATGAGTTGAACTTCTTTAAACTGGAAACCATTTCTAACTTTTGCACCATTAAAATTGAGGCTCCAGAATGGGTCCCGCATAGTTCTGAAAATAGACCCACTGAACTTTTGTACCTATTCACTTGATTCTAAACTTGGCACATGTGTGTTCTGGTTGGATGTTATGATGATCAATCTAAACATTACCTTCATAAAGAAAGACTGCACAAAGCATTTTTCAATATGGATTAGGGGAGACTAAAGAGAAACATATGAAAAATTTATCAAGGGGACCAAGTTTCCAAGTTCAAAAATTGGGGGGGTCAAAACACCGACTAAGATTGGCTCTAATTGGGGAGCATGTGCTGAAGAGTGCATGAAGAATCCAGCATTTTTGGTCAAAAGAATACTGCCTTATCCATTGGGCAATAGATTCACTAAGAAAAGGAAAACAGAGAGTTGCTTGCTTAAATGCAGAGGGGAGAAGGGAAAAACCAACTAGCTTGAACACCTAAACTAACAGCAAGCTTGAAGCTTGTACATTATTCAAAATAACACTCCACAACCCAAAACAATATTTACAATATATAAAAAGGTAGGAAGAGAACCTAACACAGGAACCGAAGGTAAGAAGAGGTCATGTGAATCCATTTACCGGCTAGGAGAAATAGGAGCCTTTCCGTAGCAACAAGTCATGTCTTACTGGAGAAGCTCCAAACCATTGCCTACTAGTGACTTCTTCAAGGTTGAACCTCAAGCTAAAGGCACATATAAATATCTTGACCAAGCACTCCTTCCCAAACAACCATTATTCATCATAGCATTCTTTTTCCCCCGAGGATTGATCTTCCACATTCATCAGGCTAGATTTCATTCCAAACTAAAAAAAAAACTATTGAAATATCTTCAAGAAAGGGTGAAGGATATCCGAAAATGCTATCATCAAGACTCACCCTTTGCATTCTATCTTTTTTTCCTTCCAAAGTTTCATTAAATTTTCTAGTATTACTTCAACAACCCAAATCATAAAAACTACATATAGAGGAGTGAAAAGAGGATTTATTTATCGGTGTTTCATTTTCAACTTGATTTGGATGGATACTCAATCATTTCAAGAGAAATGATCTGGTTTGAGTAATGATAGAAATTTGTGCATAATGTCTTCTTTTTCATTGAGAAGGGAATCCTTCAACACACCAGCCGAGTCACCAATAGGTTGGAAGTCAGCTTCATACCTGCTTTTCTCAAACAAAATTTCAGCATGAGATGCTTTAGCCAAAGGTATCTTTACCTCATCACAACCAAAAATTTCATTTTTAGATTGACAAGATTTTTCAATGGGTTGACCACTGATTTCACAATGGGACATGTTACTTTCAGCCTTCTCATTAAAAACAAAACATTCAAACTCCGGTAACATATTACTGTCAAATTTTTCATAAATAGGAACTTTCGAATCAAGATGACTATCATCACTTTCAAATCTGAAACTTTCTAAATCTGGAGAGAAAAAGGATTCAGGAGCACCTTTATCTATGTTTCTCTAAGTTTCAACATGATCAGCAAAGACTGCATATTTGCAAGAGATAAAATAAGATGATACTACCGGAGGTTCTTCATCATCAACTATCATCTCTTCTTTCAGCCTTGCCACCTTTTCTTCATACTCCTTTAGATCTTCAAGTTTGTGGAATCGTGCATAGAGACCTCTTCAAAAAAGATTTCTTACATGATCATCTTCCAGATTGATGTTTTTTCTGACAGCCTAAGAGATACTTTGTTTGAAACTATGCAAGAATTTTCTCAACACTTTGTCATGCATTGGATAGATTTCCATAAGAGTAGGATTAGGCATTTTCTTGATCACAATATTTCTGGTATGCATGATGAATTAATAGAGTCACCAAGCCTGGATATACATATATAATATACAAATTGAGGAAATAAATTTAGCACTAGTCTTCGATTCCTTCCCTAGTAGAGTCACAAAATTTTTGTTAGTAAACAAATTTGTCTTCTTCCAAAATTCTTCACAAATAACTCCTAAATGCCCAAATTGAAAGACAAACTCTGAAACCAACATTTGAGTCACTTGCATTTATCATGCCAAGTGCTCTCTGAATTTTAACATGAAATGAAAGCTCCATTTTCTGTATTTTCAATATTGATTAAAATACTGATTATGCCTTTAACCAGAAGGTAAGGAAGGCACACTGACATTTTTCCATAGACATAGAACAAATGCGATGATTAATTTAAATGATTTAGGAAGGAACTTATATATATGGCACATAGACCATCTAAGCAATCTTCCATTACAGAGAAATAAAATGGAGATATAATAAACTTTTCATATTTGGTGCATAAAACCACAAGATTTCATGACACACAAAACCCTTGATAAATGAGAGCAAGATAATATTTCATATATGGTTAGAGTAACTACAAGATCACTTCCAACCAGAGAAATTTAGATTCAAAGCAACAGATCTCAAAATAAATTTCTCTTCATTTCAAATACATAAACAAAATAACCACATGATCATTTTGACCAACCACCATAAACAAGATGTAATTTAAATACAATCACCTTCCTTTATTTCCCTGTTACAAACTAAAATAATTTTTCTCCTTTTCTAGAGCACATAGTCTCTAGAAAAAGAAGAGGAATCCATAACCCCTTTCTATCTTCTGCTGGCATATCATTTCCTTCCCAATGATGTTTATCGGTTATAATAACCAATTCCTGAAATTGTTTCTTGAATATCGGGTCTTTTCACATTCTCGGGAAGTTTCTTATTCTTCCCCCATCGGTTTACCTTTATGAAATACACTTTATTAAAAGTTTATATTTATCAATAACTTATGAAATTTATTTCCATGAGACCCCTCAGTCATATAATTTCATCATTTGTCAAATAGCTCTCAAGGATTTTTAATCAATGTTTCAACACTTCTATTTGGTTGTATCTAATTTGGATGGATATATCAAATTAATTGACAGACATCAATTAGTGATCATTTCACATTTCTCTCCTACTTCATTCTCCATGTAGCTTTATCATTCTCAACCTGTGGCACTCTAGAAGCTAACTGCGATGGGACAACTTTACTCATCTGGAATCTTATAATTTCTAAACCAATCCTGTATTGCTAGTAATGTTCCTGGAAAATGCTTCTCAACATCCTCTACATCATTAACTAGTGAAGCTCTTGGATCATCAATAGAAATAGCCATAATTCTCCAATTCTAGCTCACCTTTCTCCAATCTTAACAACATCAACTAGATCATTGTCTCCAAAATCTCCCTCAATGTCTGTGTTTGCAAGAGATGGATCCTCCCATATTTGTGGAAACATTCCATAGTTCCAATTTATGTTATATGGGTAGTAATGAAGCTTTCCCTTTTTAGTGTCTTTCTTGATTGGTGTGTATGGCTTGTCAGTTGCTATTTCCATCTTTGCACTTGACTCTTTTGGTATTTCAGCTATAAATTTGAAAATGCCATCCCCTAATTGCAATAAAATATCATGCCAAGGTGATATCTCCTTCCCATATTTTTCATGGAAAAAGACTCTATACTCAAGCATTTTTGGAATTCCCTCCTCCTTCATCTCGATGTTTGGTCTGTAGAGAGCAGTGTAGGTGCAAGCCCTCAGAGTGGGAGAGGAAAGCCATCTTTGCTACTTCAAAGCATGATGTCTCAAAGGCTGAGTTTGTAGTGTAGCAAAGCCACCTACTTCTGCTCCTCTTCCTCTTGCAACAGAGTTGAATTGCAATGAACAAATTTGAGACATAACATCACTCATTGCTGCAGCTCTCAGGGTTGCCATTGATCTAAGTAAATTATTCACCAGAGGCTTCTCTTCCCACTTCAGTAATCCTTATTCATCTTTCCTTAACACCACTATTATTCAAATTTCCCAATGACACTCAGGTTGAAAATAGTGGGCTTGTGACCACATGGAAGTTGAATGCATTTCTCCATTCTTTGAACTGGGTGTCAACACATTCTACTCGATAGTGATCGAACTCAACCTACTTGTTCTCCATGCCTTTATGTTTTAGTTCT
Organism: Chamaecyparis obtusa; assembly: GCA_027943335.1. Taxonomy (NCBI): domain Eukaryota; kingdom Viridiplantae; phylum Streptophyta; class Pinopsida; order Cupressales; family Cupressaceae; genus Chamaecyparis; species Chamaecyparis obtusa. The sequence continues at coordinate 86,957 of BSBK01000269.1, read as the reverse complement.
TGGCATATGTCATTTAGATGATTTGTCAAGCAGTTCAAACTTATTGTGGGCATGTCGATCACCATGCTTATATGACTCAAAATGGATACACTTAAATAGAGACTGCAGGGAGCCTCCAAAATTGTGCAACATGGTTCCTGTTCTCTGTTATACATTGGGCATTATTCACATGATAGAATGCCACTTTCATACACAAATGGTATTCCCTTGCTTGAATATAAATATTCTAACTCCCACCAAGCTTGGAGGTTTAACCTCGACATTTTCCATGATTTTTTGAATCATGATTATGATATGACTCCTTCATGTTCATGATACCCTTTGAGTAAGATATTTTCATTGAATGACGAAGCTTTATGACTTCTACCATGACATTTAGCATAAGGCTCCAACTTGAACCATCCCTGTTAAGATCATTCATCTTCTATCAAACATATTGTAACTATTATCCACCTTCAAACCCAAGCATCCATAAATCCATCGGTGGATATTCCTAAAGAATTCAAGTCGTGGGCTCTTTATGAGCTTCTTCTCCCTTGCAAAGGCCTTCCATAGTGTGGGAGAAATGTATGTGTTTCTGTCAAATTTGAACTTCATGCTATGGCCAATCTTAATGGGCTTCATTGACTACCCATTCATGGGCATTTTGGTTAAGAATCATCAAAGCTATCCATATTGAAATGAGGTCATGAGTTAATGGGATGAACAACCCTGTCTTCAATATGTATTTCATCAATATTCTATTGATTTGATAATTCTAATGTGAACCATTTAATCTGAGTTAGAGTGTCTTTGAATTATAGTACTTTGACTCGAGTCAAGAGCCTTCTGAACATTGAAACTACTAAACTACCTATGATATTGAACTTTTGAACCTCTGAAGTTTTCTTTTGAACTTGTCAAACATTATGAAACCATTTGTACCAATTAAACCATTTGAACTGGTTCCAAAATGGTTCAAGGGTTGTAACTGAACCAAACACACTTGTGAGGATGAACCTTGAATCTGAACTCAAACCAGTGAACCTTTGTACTGAACCTGCAAACTTGTTGAACCTGAGGATCCATTGCACAAGTTGAACTTCTTTAAATTGGCAACCATTTCTGATTTCTACACTATTAAAGCTGAGCCTGTAGAATGGCTCTCGCATAGTTCTAAAAACATACCCACTGAACTTTTGTACATATTCGCTTGATTATGAACTTGGCATATGTGTTTTCTAGTTCTTTGTTATGACGATCAATATAAACATTACCTTTATAAATCAAGACTCCACAATGCATTTTTCAATATGGATTAGGGGAGGCTGAAGAGAAACATATGAAAAATTTATCAAGGGGACCAAGTTTCCAAGTTCAAAAATTGGGGGGGTCAAAACACCAACTAACATTGACTCTAACTGGCGAGCATGTGTTGAAGAGTACATGAAGAATCTAGCATTTCTGGTCAAAAGACCAGTGCCTTATCCATTGGGCAATAGAGTCACTAAGAAAATGAAAATTGAGAGTTGCTTGCATAAAGGCGGAGGGGAGCAGGGCAAAACCAACCAGCCTAAACACCTAAACTAATAGCAAGCTCGAAGCTTGTATATTATTAAAACTAAAACTATGCACACCAAAAGAATATTTACAATATATAAAAAGGTAGGAAGAGAGCCTACCATAGGAACCAGAGGTAAGAAGAGGTCACATGAATCCATTTACCAGCTGGAAGAAATAGGAGCCTTTCCGCAACAACAAGTCATGTCTTACTGGAGTAGATCCAAACCATTTCCTACTAGAGACTTCTTCAAGGCTAAACCTTAACCTAAAGGCACATAAAAATATGTTGACCAAGCACTCCTTCCCAAACAGCCATAATTCATCATATCATTCTTTTTCCCCCGAGGATTGATCTTCCACATTCATCAAGCTAGATTTCATTTCAAACTATAAAAAAAAACTGTAGAAATCTCTTCATGAAAGGGTGCACGATATCCAAATATGTTGTCATCAAGACTCACCCTTTGCATTCTATATTTTTTTCCTCCCAAGTGTCATCACATTTTCTAGTATTACTTCCACAACCCAAATTAGAAAAACTACATATAGAGGAATAAAAAGAGGATTTATTTATGGATGTTTCATTTTCAACTTGATTTGGATGGATACCTGAATCATTCTAAGAGAAATGATCTGGTTTGAGGGATCATATAAATTTATGTATAATGTATTCTTCTTCATTGAGAAGGGCATCCTTCAACACATTGGCCGAGTAACCAATAGGTTGGAAGTCAGCTTCATACCTCCTTTTCTCAAAAACAAATTTCAGCATGAGATGCTTTAGCCAACGATATCTTTACCTCATCACAACCACAAATTTCATTTTCAGATTGACAAGATTTTTCAATGGGCTGACCACCAATTTCATAATGGGACAGGTTACTTTCATCCTTCTCATTAAAAACAAAAAATTCAAACTTCAATAACATGTTACTATCAAATTTTTCATAAATAGGAACTTTCGAAGCAAGATGAATCATCACTTTGAAATCTAAAACTTTATAAATCAAGAGAGAAAAAGGATTGAAGAGCACCTTTATCTATGTTTCTCTGAGTTTCATCATGAACAACAAAGACTGCATAGTTGCGAGAGATAAAATAAGATGATACTACCAGAGGTTCTTCATCATCAACTGTCAACTCTTTTTTCAGCCTTGCCACGTTTTCTTCATCCTCCTTCAAATCCTTGAGTTTGTGGAACCATGCACAAAGACTTCTCCAATAAAGAGTGCTTGCATGATCATCTTCTAGACTGATATTTTCTTTGATAGCTTGAGAGATACTTTCTTTCAAACTATGCAAGAACTCACTCAACACTTTGTCATGTATTGGATAGATATCCATAAGATTAGGATTAGGCCTTTTCTTGATGATGATCTTTCTGGTCTTCATGATGAATTAATAGAGTCACCAAGCCTACATATACATATATAATATGCAAATTGAGGAAATAAATTTAGCACTAGTCTTTGATTCCTTCCCCAGTAGAGTCGCCAAAAATCTATTAGTAAACAGATTTGTCTTCTTCCAAAATTCTTCACAAATAACTCCTAAATGCCCACATTGAAAGACAAACTCTTAAACCAATAGTTGAGACACTTGCATTTATCTTTCCAAGTGCTCTCTCAATTTTAACATGAAGGTACAACTCCCTTTTCTATATTTTCAATATTGATTAAAATACTGATTATGCCTTTAACAAGAAGGCAAGGAAGGCACACTAATATTTTCCCATAGACATAGAACAAATGTGATGATTAATTTAAATGATTTAGGAAGGAAATTAAATATATGGCACATAAACCATCTAAGAAATCTTCCATTTACAGAGAAATAAAATGGAGATATAATAAACTTTGCATATTTGGTGCATAAAACCACAGGATTTCATGACACACAAAACCCCTGATAAATGAGAGCAAGATAATATTTCAAATATGGTTAGAGTAACCACAAGATCACTTTCAAGAAGAGAAATTTAGATTCAAATGAATAGATCTCAAAATAAATTTCTCTTCATTTCAAATACATAAACAAAATACCCACATGATCATTTTGCCCCAAAACCATAAACAAGATGCAATTTAAATACAATCTCCTTCCTTAATTTCCTTGTTACAAACTAAAATAATTTTTCTCCTTTGCTGGAGCACAGAGTCTCCAGAAAAAGAAGAGAAATCTGAAACCCCTTTCATTCTTCTATTGGCATATTATTTCCTTCCCAAAGATGGTTACCAGTTAAAATAACCGATTCCTGAAACTGTTTCTTGAATATCAGGTCTTTTCACATTCTCGGTAAGTTTCTTATTCTTCCCTCATCAGTTTACCTTTATGAAATAAACTTTATTAAAAGTTTATATTTATTTATAATTGATGAAATTTATTTCCATGAGACCCCTCAATCTTATAATGTCATCATATGTCAAATAGCTTTCAAGGATTTTTAATAAATGTTTCAACACTTCCATTTGGCTGTATCTAATTTGGATAGATATATCAAATTAATTGACAGATATCAATTAGTGATCATTTCATGTTTCTCTCTTACTTCATTTTCCATGTATCTTTATCTGTCTCAACCTCTGGCACTTTGGAAGCTAGCTGCGACCAGACAACTTTACCCATTTTGAATCTTGTAATCTCTAAACCAATCCCGTATTGCTAGTAATGTTTCTAGAAAATGATTCTCAACATCCTCTACTCATTAACTATTGAAGCTCTTGGATCATCAATAGAAATAGCCATAATTCTCCAATTCTAGCTCACCTTTCTCCAATCTCAACAACGTCAACTGGATCATTGTCACCAAAAGCTCCCTCAATGTCTATATTTGCAAGAGATGGATCCTCCCATGTTTGTGAAAACATTCCATAGTTCCAATTTATGTTATATGTGTAGTAATGAACCTTTCCCTTTTTAGTGTCTTTCTTGATCGACGTGTATGGCTCGTCAGTTGCTACTTCCATTTTTGCACTTGACTCTTTTGGTATTTCATCTATAAATTTGAAAACGCCATCCCCTAATTGTAATGAAATATTATGCCAACGTGATATCTTCTTCCCATATTTTTCATGGAAAAAGACTTTGTACTCAAGCATTTCTGGAATGCCCTCCTCCTTAATCTCGACGTCTGGTCTGTAGAGAGTAGTGCAGGTGAAAGCCCTCAGAGTGGGAGAGAAAATCCATCTCCGCTGCTTCAAAGCATGATGTCTCAAAGGTCAGATTTGTAGCATAGCAAAGCCACCTACTTGTAATGTCCCCTCTCCCAGAGAGAATTTAATAAATAAATCATAATATTAAGCTATGAAAAAAATTAAATACCCAGTAATAATAATTATATAAGTCATTAATAATAAATAATAATTAAATATAATATGATTAATATCTACAATTAGATAAGTTTAAATTAAATAGTAATATGAAGATATTAAATAAACAAATAGATACTGAACAAATAAATGAATAATAAGTTAATAGACAAATAAATGATAATAAATATAATTTATTATTAAATTCATTGTATAATGAAACCTAGACTATTATATTAATAATTGAATCACTAGAATTAATATAAATATATTTAATCTAATAAATAATAATAAAATATGATTATAATATAAACATTGATATTAATAATCATTGTAAACAGTAATTAAAATAAATTATAAATAAATAATAATTAATAATTATAGAGGCATATCTCCAACATTTAAAGGTAGCAACCCTTCAACATGCCAATGTATATAATGGATATCAAATCCATTCCTTCGGATTTTTAAATATGGAAGAAATAAATAAAAAGGAGAAGAATAATAATAAGAGAGGATTATTCAAATTTCAACGGAAAACAAGAAAAGAAATGTGGAGAAAATCAAGGAGGAAATATAGGAGAAGATCAAGGAGGAAATGTAGGGCAATATTAAAAGGAAAGAAATATTGAGCTAAAAATAAAGGCATAAAGAAGGTAAGTATATCTTTGTTTGAGTTAATTTATTTATAAGAATTGTATGAATTAGATATTAACAATAATAGGAATTAAACTTTAAATAATAAGTTATGAAATAAACATTGAAATAATGAATAATGAAATATAGTAATATTGTTATAAAGTAAACTTACATTTGACATAACTGAACTCAAATATATTGATAAATAAGTAACTAATATATATAATATGTATAAAATTGTTTAATAATGAATTTTTATGATGATAGGTTATTGAATATAAATTATAAGTTATTCATAATAAGTTTTGAATTAAATACCAAATATATGATATATAAGCTATCCATATATTTACTATCTATATATTTAAGTGGATTCAGAACTATGCAAAATGGCATGTATGTTTAGTAATATTTTTATTATATAGAAGATAATAATATATATTCAGTTAATTCTTTAATAACTCACTAATCACTATTAAGGGGATGGGGAGTATGATCTATGATTAGGAGTGAAGTAAGGAATTAGAGCTTATATATATATATATATATATATATATATATATATATATATATATATATATATATATATATATATATATATATATATATATATATATATATATATATATATATATATATATATATATATATATATATATATATATATATATATAGTGAATTAGAGATTATTCTAAATATGATTTAATGCCTAATGATGTATTATAATTATTGGGGATAGGCATCCTCCTAGTATAAAACATTACAAATTACCATTCCCAATGGAAATCCAAATACTAATTATGAATTTTAAGACAAATCAAGCAAGGTCTGAAATGGGGCCATTACAGTGGTATCAGAGCATGATCCTGCCATCCTGCGGGTTAAAGGAGGATATACTAAAAATAATCCCTATGAAAGAAGAACATCGAAGTCCAATGGAACTTCGATGCAGCTCAATCATTACTATGACAACAATCGAAGAAGTTGGTAATGTATACATAGTAAATAATATATTTATGTAAATAATTTTTATGATCATTAATAGATATTTAAGATATAATGTTTAATAAGGGGAAAGAGTGGCAATCAAGGGAGAATCACGAAGGGCACCCTATTATAGTAGCAGTAAGGAAGAACCGTATAAGGGCATTCCACTACACTATAATTCAGGGAGAACCGCTAAGGGCACCCTATTGTTAGCACCTTCCCAAGGCTACAATTAAGGGAGAATCGCTAGGGAACCCTATTATAGTAGAATGTTAAGGGAGAACCACTACAAGGGAACCCTACTTCTCTGTGATTAAGGGAGAACCGCTAGGGCACCATATTGTAGAAGAGACCAAGGCTGTAATCAAGGGACAATTGTCAGGGCACCCTATTGCAGTAGCATGTTAAGGGAGGACTACTACAAGGGCACCCTACTTCTTTGTGATTAAGGGAGAACTGCTAGGGCATCCTATTACAGAAGAAACCAAGGTTGCAATTAAGGGATAATCGCTAGGGCACCCTATTACAGTAGCACATAAGGAAGAACCACTACAAGGGAACCCTACTACTTTGTGATTAAGGGAGAATTGCTAGGGCACCCTGTTGTACAAGAAACCAAGGCTACAATGAAGGGAGAATCGTGAAGGGTGCCCCATTATAGTGATAGTTAAGGGAGAACCACTGTAAGGGCACCCTATCGTGTTGTGATTAGCAGAGAACCACTAAGGGCACCCTATTGCAGAAGTAGTTGAGGGAGAAATGCCAAGGGCACCCTATTGCAATATTAGTTAAGGGAGAACCACTAGTAGGGCACCCTACTACACTAAAATTATGGAAGAACTGCTAGGGCACTCCATTACAAGGCAGAGATTATATCTCTGAAGGCCGAGGAGAGATAGATTTATCTACTAGGAAGGATGGATACGGAAAATTTTGTATATCCATAAGGCCTTACGAGGAAATAATCATAATGAGATGGTGACATAGCTTGAGGACCATTCTAGAATAGCTATGTGGAAACTAGAGCCCTAAGAGGTCCTCCCAAAGAGCTTGTAACCTAATTACAAACCCTCCCTAAGGATTACGATTACTCATCAAGACTCATCACAGAACAAGAGGGGAGAAAGTACTACAATAAATCCAAATAAGTTCTCTCTTTGAACTATTCTTAGTAATTTAAATTAAATTTTTTTATCTTTAGATTTGATATATACATATTTACAAAATATATGAGCATCTAATTTCAAATTGGAATTGTTGTTTCTAGGACTATATAAAGGCACACTAGTCGAATCATAAGAATAAAATATTCAATTGCTTTAGGACAAGCAATTTTGGGAAGGGTGGACTATAATGTCCCCTCTCCCAGAGAGAATTTAATAAATAAATCATAATATTAAGCTATGAAAAAAATTAAATACCTAGTAATAATAATTATATAAGTCATTAATAATAAATAATAATTAAATATAATATGATTAATATCTACAATTAGATAAGTTTAAATTAAATAGTAATATGAAGATATTAAATAAAGAAATAGATAATTAACATATAAATGAATAATAAGTTAATAGAAAAATAAATGATAATAAATATAATTTATTATTAAATTCACTCTATAATGAAACCTAGATTGTTATAATAATAATTAAATCACTAGAATTAATATAAATATATTTAGATAAATAAATAATAATAAAATATGATTATAATATAAACAATGATATTAATAATCATTGTAAATAGTAATTAAAATAAATTATAAATAAATAATAATTAATAATTATAGAGGCATATCTCTAACATTTAAAGGTAGCAACCCTTCAACATGCCAATGTATATAATGGATATCAAATCCATTCCTTTGGGATTTTTATATATGGAGAAAATAAATAAAAAGGAGAAGAATAATAATAAGAGATGATTATTCAAATTTCAATGGAAAACAAGAAAAGAAATGTAGGAGAAAATCAAGGAGGAAATATAGGAGAAGATCAAGGAGGAAATGTAGGGGAATATTTAAAGGAAAGAAATATTGAGCTAAAAATAAAGGCATAAAGAAGGTAAGTATATCTTTGTTTGAGTTAATTTATTTATAAGAATTATATGAATTAGATATTAACAATAATAGGAATTAAACTTTAAATAATAAATTATGAAATATAGTAATATTGTTATGAAGTAAACTTACATTTGAAATAACTTAACTCAAATATATTGATAAATAAGTAACTAATATATATAATATGTATAAAATTGTTTAATAATGAATTTTTATGATGATAGGTTATTGAATATAAATTATATGTTATTCATAAAAAGTTTTGAATTAAATACCCAATATATGATATATAAGTTATCTATATATTTACTATTTATATATTTAAGTGGAATTAGAACTATGCATCATGGCATGTATGTTTACTAATATTTTTATTATACAAAAGATAATAATATATATTTAGCTAATTATTTAATAACTCACTAATCACTATTAAGGGGATAGGGAGTATGATCTATGATTAGGAGTGAAGTAAGGAATTAGAGCTTAAATATATATATTGTGTATTAGAGATTATTCTAAATATGTTTTAAATGCATAATGATGTATTATAATTATTAGGGATAGGCATCCTCCTAATATAAAACATTACAAATTACCATTCCCAAGGGAAATCCAAATACTAATTATGAATTTTAAGACAAGTCAAGAAAGGTCCGAAATGGGGCCATTACACTACTCCTGCTCTTGTTCCTCTTGCAATAGAGTTGAATGGAAATGAACAAATCAGAGACAAAACAACACTCACTACTGCATCTCTTAGGGTCACCATTTATCTAAGTAACTTTTTCACAAGAGGCTTCTCTCCCCATTTCAGTAATCCTTATTCCTCTTGCCTTAACACCACTATTTTTCAAATTTCCCAATGATACTCAGGTTGAAAATAGTGGTCTTGTGACCACATGGAAGTTGAATGCATTTCTCTATTCTTTGAACTGGGCATCAACACATTCTACTCGATAGTGATCGAACTCAAGATGCGCGTTCTCCATGAATTTATGTTTAAGTGCTTGGCATATGTTATTTAGATGATTTGTCAAGAAGTTCAAACTAATTGTGTGCATGTCCATCACCATGCTTATACCACTCAAAATGGATACAGTAAAATAGAGACTGCGAGGAGCCTCCAAAATTGTGTAGCACGATTCTTGTTCTTTGTTATACATCGGGCATTATTGACATGATACAATGCCACTTTCCTACACAAATGGTATTCCCTTGCTTGAATATAAATCTTCTAACTCCTACCAAGCTTGGAGGTTTAACCTCAACATTTTCCCAAGTTTGTGAATCATGATTATGATATGACTCCATGTTCATGATACCCTTTGAGCAAGCTATTTTCATTGACTGATGAAGCTTTATGACTTCTACCATGACATTTAGCACAAGGCTCCAACTTGAACTATCCCTATTAAAATCATTCATCCTCTATCAAACATATTGTAACTATTCTCCACCTTCAAACTTGAGCATCCGTAAAGCCATCGGTGGATATTCCTAAAGAATTCATGTCGTGCACTCTTTATGAGCTTCTCTTTCCCTACAAAGTCCTTCCACACTGTGAGAGAAATGTATATGTTTCTTTTGAATCTAAACTTGATGCTATAGCCAATCTCAATGGGCTTCATCGACTCCCCATTCATGGGTATTTTGGTTAAGAATCATCAAAGCTATCCATATCCAAATGAATTCATGACTTAATGGGATGAACAACCCTACCTTCAATATGTATTTCATCAATATTCTATCGATTGGAGAATTCTGATGTGAACCATTCAATCTGAATTAGAGTGTCTTTGAATTTCAGTACTTTGACCCAAGCCAAGAGCCTTCTAAACTTTGAAACTACTAAACTGCCTGCGATATTGAAATTTTGAACCTCTAAAGTTTTCTTTTGAACTCATCAAATATTATGAAATTGTTTGTACCAATCAAACCATTTCAACTGATTCCAAAATGGTTCAAGGGTTGTAACTGAACCAAATTCACTTGTGAGGATGAACCTTGAATCTAAACTCTAGTGATCCTTTGTATTGAACCTGCAAACTTGTTGATCCTGAGGATCCATTGCTCGAGTTGAACTTCTTTAAACTAGCAACCATTTTTGACTTCTGCTCCATTAGAACTGAGCCTCCATAATGGGTCCCGCATAGTTCTGAAAATAGACCCACTAAACTTTTGTGCCTATTCACTTGATTCTAAACTTGGTACATGTGTGTTATGGTTCATTGTTATCATGATCAATCAAAAATTTACCTTCATAAAGAAAGAATCCAGAAAGTATTTTTCAATATGGATTAGGGGAGACTGAAGAGCAAAATATGAGAAAGTTATCAAGGGGACCAATTTTCCAAGTTCAAAAATTGGGGGGGTCAAAACACCAACTAACACCTTGTTAGACAAACCTAATATGGTAGGCAGATTGAAGAAAGCCCTCTATGGACTTAAGCAAGCCCCTAGAGCATGGTATGAGAGACTTGATGGATATCTAACAAAAAATGGATTCAAGAAAGGAGTAGCAGATTGTAATCTATTCATAAGAGAGACATTTGAAGGTTTACTACTTGTAGCTATATTTGTTGATGACATTATCTTTGGGGGTAATGACAAACTTAGTGCAGAATTTGCTAAGGAAATGCAGAGCAAGTTTGAGATGAGCGTGATTGGACCTATCAAATAATTTCTAGGATTAAATGTGTAGTAGACTGAGAAAGGTATTTTCATTAATCAGTCTAATTATGTCAAAGAGATATTAAAGAAGTTCAAGATGGATGATTGCCAGCCAGTGGGTACACCTATGATAAAAAGATGCAAGATTACAAAAGAAGATGATTCTCTAGCAATAGATATAACATTGTACAAGTCTATGATTGGTAAAATCATATATCTTACTCAAACAAGACTAGACATTTCCAATGCAGTTGGTATTTTTGGAAGATTTACAATAGATCCCAAACAAAGTCACCTCATGGTAGTAAAGAGAATATTCAGATATCTGCAGGGCACTATAGTTTATGGTCTACAGTATCCTAACTCAGAGAATGTTTAGATTTGTGTATATATAGATACAAATTGCTAATGATGCATTGATGATAGAAAGAGTACATCAGGGGGAGCAGAGTTTCTTAGTGATAGACTTGTCACTTGGACAAGAAAGAAGTAGAATTGTATTTCTCATTCAACAACAGAAGAAAAGTATGTTGCAGCAACTTTGAATTATTCTACAATTATTTGGATCAAGTAGATGATAAATGATTTTGGAATTCAGATTTATTATCCTATTGTTATTCATTGTGATAATACTAGCACTATCAACATGTCAAAGAATCCTGTGATGCATGCAAAGACAAAATACATAGAGATTAAGTATCACTTCCTTAGAGAGAAAGTGGCAGAGAAAGAAGTCAAATTGGTACAAAGGAACAACTAGTAGATATATTCACAAAGAATTTACCAAAGGATACTTTTGAGTATCTCAGGGAGAAGATGGGAGTAATTCCCTTCCTTGATTCTACTTAGAGAAAGTGGAAAAGAGCATCAATCCTCAGTGACTAATGGATGGTTGACTACTCTACTTCAGGAGTAGTACCAAAGCTTAAATGTTTGGTGCCCCTTTCCATTGATGTAAAAGGGGTAGTAGTATATAGTCATGAAAAAAATATTAAAGGGGGAGCACATATAGAATTAAGGAGTAATATATAGCAACAAGAGAGTAGTATTCAGTCATGGAAGTAGTTCAGTTGAGGAAATGGAGAATATTGAAGAATATTGCAGTAGATGAAGGATTCATCATTGGGGGAGTTTTGATGAGGAAATGGAGAATGTTATAAAATAATTATTCATTTGTATTGGTGGTGTTTTTCATTCCATATGTTTCCATCAATGCCAAAGGGGGAGATTGTTGGAGATTTTCCAACAAGCTAGTGCTGATTGTATGTTTGTCATTGATGACAACATATGGTAAGTAGCATGCTTGGAAGACTTATATAGTAAGATTTGAGTATATGTATCATGTGCATGTGATCAAAATGATATCATGGATGTAGAGGTTAATTGTTAGTACAGACAGTTATGTAGCAACTTGTGTTAGCAGTGTTCCTGACAAAGTTATAGACAATGTTCTGTGAGTGATTATCCATACAGTTATCATGGAGCCTTGCACATCTAGATATGTGATGGAGACATGTTATTGATGTTACATTCATGGACACAAAGTCTGATATGTAGTAGAAGTGAAGTTATGTAGTCTCTATTCACTAGTTGCAGTTTCCTATGTTTATCCAAAAGAGTCGACAAAGATTATATTGGTACAGGAGTTGCGCTTATCATTTCAGTGTGCATACTTGGATTAGTAATTGGAGAAGAGTTAAGAATATTTAGTTAAGAGTCCATGATGTAATTTAGTTTGAGGAGAAATTATCAGTTAATTTTGGTAGAGCTGATAGTGTGTAGCGTGTATTTACACTTATTGATTTAGACAGGTCCCAGTTTGTGTTGTGTGCTCAGTAGAGCCAAATGAGATATTATTGGAGAGTATTAGTGTTTCTCTAATATGATTTCAAGATGGTTCTAATAGGCCAACTTGATTATATCATTTAGAGGAAAGATACTTATAGTCAGTCATTTGTGATCACTAGGTGTATGGCATAAAGAAAAAGATTAGAGTAGAGAAGAGAGTGAGAAGTATTGTGTCATCAAAAAGAGGTCTATGTGATAGAGAAGATAAAGTGTGCTATTCATTGGAACTAATCAAGACAAAAGGTCTACCTCACAGTTCACCAAGATCCAGATATACTATGTATCTATTATTCAGAAGGTTGCAACCTTTACCCCTTTGTGCAGTGAGCTCTCAGATAGTGCGTCCTCACTCCTAATAGGGTCAATCATAAAAGACTCCTAACAGGGTCAGACCTTTGTCTAGGTCACTGTACTTATTTCATTGCAAAGATAAACTCCTGACAGGGTTGTAATATCTTCTAACAAAGATCAGTATACACTAGTGCAGTTTATTAGTGGGTGTTAGTTCCCACCAAGATTTTTACCTATTTCAATTTCCCCGTAACCAAAATATTGGTGTTGTGTTCAAGTGTTCTTTCATTATATTTATGCTTAAATTTTAAATATACTTGATTGGATAAAGAATTGAAACTTGTAGATAACTGATTCACCCCCCCCCCCCTCTCAATTATCTCTTGGGACTATTCCTAATAATCGGTTATAGGCCTTGACCTAGTTAATTGTTTTGTTAGCACATATAAATATAAGATGCACCTTTGTAATAAAAGATGAAAGTGGATAAGGGTATGTGCAAGATCATGGTATGCCAAAAAGTGGCGATGTGAAAGAGAAGTCTTGATTGATAGACTCTTTAAAAAATAACTATAACTTTCAAATGGTATAACATTTTTGAAATCTAAAATATACATCACATTATATGCTTCACCTAATACAATAATAATACAAAAATATTTCAATTTGGTGAAGTTTAGACTAAGTTAAGGTGGTGAGACACAATATTTTTTATATTCAGGAAAATTTGTAGCAGAAAAATCATAATTATTTATTTACTTGGGAAAAAAATACAAAAAAACATACATCACATCTAGACATGAGTATACTAATTTTATCTAGAATCTTATAAAAAATATTATCATTTGATTTTATTTAATGTGGTTAGACATACACCTACTTGTTATATTTCTAGTCCTGATCGATAGACTTATTAAAAAATAGCTATAACTTTCAAATTGTATAACATTTTAAAAATCCAAAACATGTGTCACATTCTATGATTTTTCTACACAAGAAAAATAAAAAAAGTTTTCAATTTGATAAATTTTAGACTAAGTTAATGTGGTTAGACATGAGAATTTTTGTATTCTGGAAAAGTTGTAGAAGAAAAATCACAATTAATTATTTACTTGGAAAAAATTACAAAAAAATATTTGTCACATCTGAATGTCTACTAGTTATATCTAGAATCTTGTAAAAAAAATTATAATTTGATTGTGTTTAAGGTGGTTAGACATACACCTACTTTTTTTTTCCTAAAATTTTCATACTACTGCATTGAAATTTGAAATTTTGAACATATAGAATAATTGTTTTTCAAAAAAGGCCTAGTATCTTAGAAACTAAATTCAATTTTCTAAATATTCTCTTCTTACATATTTTTTATAAAATATTTATAACTTGTTCGAATTATTATGTCAACTTGCCTAAACCTAATTTTCTAAATTTTCATTGCCACTTAAGGGCATAGTTTGGCATACCATGATCCTGCACATACCCATATAGAGATATGATAAGCAGAGTATAGACATGTGAAGTGAAAATAGAATAAGTTATAACTTTACAAGGGGCCAAAGAATCAGTGCACAAAAGGAACTGATCAGACAAGCAGTGTCACAACACTAGTTCATCCATAAGATATAGTGTGTATCTGAGATCAAAAGGTTGTAGCCTTCACCACTTGAGAAGTGAGCTCTAGGACAATGTGTCCCAACCCCTAATAGGGTTATTGTAAAAAAATCCTAATAGGGTCCGACCTTTGACCTGGCCACTATACTAAAAGCATTATAAAGAACAACTCCTAATAGGGTTGTAGATCTTCTAACAAGGATCATAAAACACTAGTGCAGTTCTTAGTGGGTGTCAATTCCCACCGGGTTTTTAACCTATTTGGGTTTCCCCATAACCATATTGGTGTTATGTTTTGTCATTACTTATCTTGTTCAAATTGATGTTTATATCACTACTTAAAAAATCAAGTTAAGATTCAAGAGTTAGGAAATTGTAAAGATATAGTGAACACTGATTCAACCCCCCCTCTAAGTGTTCCCATTTCTAACAATTGTTATCAGAGCTCTAGTCTTTTGAAGAAAATTTTAACCACTTTAGGATATCAATGGGTTTAGAAGAAGCAAAAAATCTTACAAAAGTTCTTGAAGACCTTGACAGATTTGAGAAAGAAGTTGAAGAGCTAAAATTAAAAGTTAGTGGCACACAAGTATTCATCAAGAAACTGAGACAAGATTTGAAAAATTGTAGAAACAATGATTTGGGAAAAATGGTTAAGAAGTTGAATGAGGAGAACACATCTCTAAAAGATTAGATTGAAGAGTTGGATGAAAAGCTAACTAAAAATCAAGAAGTTTATGATGAACAGATCAAAGAGAACCTTCAACTAAATGAAGAATTGAGGCAATCAAACATGGAAATCTTGGAGCTAAGAAACAACAAGGAAAAGTTGGAATCTGAGTTGAAGGAGGTGAATAATAACATTGAGAAATTACACACTGGTTCTAATTTGATAGAGTCACAATTATATGCATGAAAGATTAAAGGAGATACCAACAGTATTGAATTTAATGAAGCACAAAATCAGATTGATGACATGCGAGCAAAGATGAAAGCACCAGAAGACACTACAGATGCTAAGGAAACTGGAAATCAGACTAAAGATAATGTCAAACCATCTAAGGATGAGCACAAGCTAGTAGACCAAACTTGTTATGCATGTAACAAGAATGAACATATAGCAAGAAATTGTAAAGAGGTAAGACCTTTCAATGGTTACTGTTATTTATGAAATAAATTTAGTCATAGAGCTATGAATTGTAGAACAAGTCAAAAGAACAAGATTGAGCATAATCAGAGAAATCAGAATCAACCAAATGCAAGAAGTTCTCAGAGTATTACATGTCAGCTATGTAGTTATAATGGTCACTCAGTTAGACAGTGTAAAATGGTAACCCATATCAATGTGCCAAGGAATTTAAGGCCTCCAATTATTTTTCACTCTTGTAACAAGGCTAGACACATCTCAAAGTTTTGTAGATCAAGAACACAAAGTCAGGAAAGCCCTAAAAAGCTAGTAGTATCAATATTGAATGAAGAAGGAGAAGTCAAGTTTGTGAAAGCTACAGAGGATACAAGATTTATTTGGTTAGAGGCAAAGAAGGATAAAGTTGATAAGCACATATTGGATGCATCTACAATGGATGCACCCTCTACATCTAGATGAATGACCCTCAAGGTCATAGGGTGAGCTAATTTAGCTCTAGACTCCTGTGCAGCCATTATACTCACCCTTAGAGTATGTGCCTTTAGATTTAACATTTTGGAGACTATTTGATACTATGTGCAAGAGCACATTGCCTGATTGATTGTAGGATGGAAGTTGTAAATTCTTAGTCGAATTCTGGTTTATACGACAAACATTAATGGTGGAAATTTTACTTTATAGTATACAAAGACCTATAGATCACTCATTGCATTTGAGATAGAGCGATTGGAGACCACAGAAGCCCTAGAAGTTGGATTGTGAAGTGTTGGAGCTTGATTTACCCGCAAAGAAGTGTGATTGATCAGATGCGAAGCCCTAGTCATAAGTGACAATTCAGAAGTATTTGAAAATAAATTTGAAGTGTTAACCAAGTAAGTCTTGGCTACAACTATTGTATTTGATGTCACATAAAGGAAGAGATATGTTTTTAAAAGGCACCCTTTTAAGTCCACCTTAGATGACCTAGAAGGTGCATTTTCAAGAACCCCTATGGGCATCATGCATGTTGAAGACATTCGTGCGTATATATATTGTAAGAAGAAACCAACTGGACTTGATAGGATAAGGTTGCACCTTGATTCCATGATGAAACCAGACAAAACATTCCTAGATGAGTTCACACATTTGGAAAACCATCCCATTGTTGAGTATGCTATGACATATGATTTTTATGAATATGAGTGGATCAATATATTACTAAGTAGGATTCATGATGACCTATTCTGGATAGGTGAAGTGCCAGTTAGAATCACAGGAGAACTCATTCATGAAATGATAGGCCTCTCTAAGACACATGACATTATTCCAATGGGCAAGGATATGAGGAAATTAGTTGAACAGGCATGTAAGTTCAAAAATGATAGGTGTGGTATGATAATTGAGCCTACTGAAGAGAAAGACATCAAATTGATGTCTATGATACTAGGTTACAAGTTTCAACAAACCAACAAGGTGAATAGTGTGTCTGCAACCACTATTCTTGTAGCAATTAGACTTGTTGGAGAAAATGGAGAGTTCAATCTATGGGAGATATTGCACACATAATTGATTGATAACATTAGAGCTATCAAGCATGATAAGACCAAAATATTCAGGTTTTGGTCTCTAATCATTTACATGTCCTTCCATATACTTGGAAAGGTCTCAGATTTGTACTTAGACAAAAGTATGCCTACAATGCCTCAAATATCTCTTAAGGCATCTACTGAGACACAAAAAGATGACACAATCTTTATTGATAATGTATAGATAGCAATGGAAGCCACAGATAATGACTTGGATAAATTTAAGGAAGATTTTGTAAGCACACAAGAGGTTGAAATTCTATGCGGTGACAATTCACCTAAGATACAAGAAGAAGTGTTAATAGAGGATCTAATAGGTGAAGAAAAGGAGAAAGGAGAAGAAGAGGTGAAAATAAGTGAACCAAAAAATGAGCCATCTGTTGAAATACCAATCAACATAAAGCAAGAAGTGATGGAAAACACTCCTATCACTCCCATACCCTCAGCATCATTGTTGTCAAGTTTGACACCAGACACCACAAGCTTGGACTCTTGGGGAGAAGAAGACCTGATTAAGATCAATGTTCTTGCTATGGAAAAAGAAAAAGAAAAGTAGGTGATGAGGAAGCCTCTGTTTGTTGAATAATTCAACATTCTGAACAACTTGTTACCTTCAGAAAAGAAAGTGTCTAAGGTTCATTTAGTTGATGATGTTATCACCATTCTTACAAACTTCAAGACAAACTTTTCTAGATTGGAAGAATTTGCATCCCAAGTTGTAGAAGAGAAATATATGAAGAAGAGATTGATTGAACTAGTTGGAAACTTTGCACTTGACCTCAGTTCATTGAAGGTAGGTCAAGAATCCTTGAAGGAGTTTGTAGCAAAGGGAAGGAAGATCATTGTATACTGCATGAACCAAGATAAACTAACTATAAATCTATACAAGAAAATCCAGGAGGCAGAAGCAATGATTGATGATGTAAGAAAATTAGTGGAATATCCCTCCACCGATGTGAACATGTGCAACAATGTGTACTAGGGAAAAATAAAAAAAATAGAAAAGGCTGAGAAAGAGATGGATAAGATAAGGGCAAGGAAAACATTTCTTAGGAATGCTCTTGCGCCCTCTCTAGATGTACTTAATCAGAACATCAAGGAGATCAATGCCACCATGTTGACATATGATCAAGGTTCGTGTATAGACTTGGAAAAGATGGAGAAGATGACATATTCCTTATGAACCCATCTACAGACTGTTAATGCATTGATAGCATTTTGGAAACAAGAGATCCAGAACTTGTAGATTGCTTATCCGGATGTACTCTCTTTGTAAGTACTTGTAGATACACTTTTTTGAGCACCTTTGTCATTAATGTCAAAGGGGGAGTATTGTATGTAGAATATGGAGTATTATATATGATGTAAAGAAGAAGTATAGTACATAGTATACGGGAGATATAAGTTAGAGTATATATTAAAGAATTTTGCATAAGGGTACAATTAGTAACTTTTCCATATTCCTTTGTTTCCATTAATGAAAAAGGGAGAGATTGTTGGAAAGTTGACTATACTATTGTACATGACTAGATATAATGTTTTCATTATGGAAAAAAAGTCATATAGAGTTTTGGAGTCAGTGCACATTATGATAACATCAGAATATGGCTAAGTATAGAAGACTAGATAGTTAGCAGAGCACCAGAAGATCATAGCACTAGTGCACATGCATATAGCTGAGTTATGGTATGTGCCCTTGAAGTTAAGCTGGTAAGTGTGTATTCATGCTAAGTCTAAGAGACCATGAGTAGATGAAATAGTATGACAAAGATATAGTCATTTGAAGTGGTACAGACAGTGATCGCCATAATAGAACAGTGTATGCAGCTGACTGTTAGTATTTTGATTAGCGGTTATAATAATGTTTTGTAAAGGCTATGCACCTATTGTAATTAGGTTGTTGACAAGTAAACATATTTTTTTTGTAAACACGCTTGATACAATTCACTTGGAAGCATTGTATGTAATCGGTTATAGGCTAACCTAGTTAATTGTTTTGTTAGCGCATATAAATATCAGATGTGCCTTTGTAATAAAGGATGGAAGTGAATATAGAGATAAGATAAGAAGAGCAGAGACATGCGAAGTGAAGATATAATAAGTTAGATCTTTACAAAGGGCTAAAGCATCAGTGCACAAAAGGAACTGATCAGACAAGTAGTGTCACAACACCAGTTCATCGATCAGATATAGTGTGTATCTGAGATCAGAAGGTTGTAGCCTTCACCACTTGAGCAGTGAGCTCTAGGACAGTGTGTCCCCACCCCTAACATGGTTATTGTAAAATACTCCTAACAGGGTCCAACCTTTGACCAAGTCACTATACTAAAAGCATTTTAAAGAACAACTCCTAATAGGGTTGTATATCTTCTAACAAGGATCATAAAACACTAGTGCAGTTCTTAGTGGGTGTCAATTCCCATCGCAGTTTTTACCTATTTGGGTTTCCCCGTAAGCATATTGGTGTTATGTGTTGTGATTGTTTATCTTGTTTACATTGATGTTCATATTAGTACCTAAGAAATCAATTTATGATTTAAGAGTTAAGAAATTATAAAGATATAGTGAACACTGATTCACCGCCCCCCTCTTAGTGTTCCCATTCCTAACACTGGTTCCTTCCTATAAGCCCTAGTCGATATCTTGTTGTAGGCTGGGAGGTTTCAATCTGAACTATAATTGTAGAGGGTTTCAAGATGGTTCATGGGAGGTGAGATGTAGATCCAAGCTTAGCGGATATGCTAAGACAAATTACTGCTAGATTAGAAGCTATTGAGATAGCTCAATGCAGAGGAAGAAATCTTGATGATGTTAGTGATGAAGAAGCCGAAGATGAACAGAGTGAAGAAGAACCTGCACCTATGATGGATCAAGGTGAAGAAAGACCTTTGAAGGCATTAAAAAATTTGAAGGTTACACCGCATTTCAATCCTCTTGAATATAGTGGAAGGCTAGATTTAGATGAGTTGATGGATTGGATAATTGAGATGGAAAAGTATTTTGAAGATGAAAATATTTCAGAGGAAAAGAAGGTGAAAATTGAAAGTACAAAATTGAAAGTTCATGCATCCTTATGATGGGAGCATCTACAATTGGATAGAAAGAGGAAAGGAAAAGACAAAATCAAGGTATTAAATAAGATGATGAATAAATTGAAAGGATTGTTTCTACCTTGTGACTATTAGATTAACCTAGTTAGAAGAATGCAAAGTTTGAAGTAGAAAGATAGCTCGGTAGAAGATTATACTAAGGAATTATATAGATTAGAAATCATATCTGGACATATTGAGGATGAGGTAGAAGGAATTCCTAGATACTTGAATGGGTAAGAGTTTCTATTCAAGATGAAATCAGTTTGCTTAAGTTGGAAAGTATTGAAGAAGCTTACTAGTTTTCCCTGAAAGCTGAGGATAAATTGAAAAAAGTACATGAGAAAAGAAAAAGAGGAAGAGGTGGTAGATTCCCTAGAGTAATAGGTAGATCTTATGGTGAAAACAATAGATCTGATCAAGACAAAACAAATCAGGATAAAGGAATGACCGAGTGGAAAGGTGAAAGTTCTTCTAGAAGAAGAGGTAGTAACTACCAAGGTGGCTATGGAAGAGGTGGATTCTAAGGAACTTGTTAAAATTATGGAGGAGAAGAGCATAGGTCATTTGAGTGTACACATGCAAGAAATAAATTTGGTAGCAGTAGAGATGCCTTGGTGCAAGAAGACTCATCGAATGAACTAGAGAAGGAAAATAACTTGATGGTCAGAAGAGCATTGTGGAGTGAAAGTAATAAGGAAGACCCGATAAGGAAAAGTTTGTTCAAGACCAGATGCAAAGTTTCTGATAAAGTGTGGAAGGTAATCATTGATAGTGGAAGCTCAGAGAATCTGGCATCTGAGGAAATGGTTGAAAATTTGTAGTTGGAAAGGTTGAAACACTCGAAACCCTATCAAATTTCATGGATCAAGGATGAGCATACACTATTGCTAAGTGAAAAATGTTATGTGAATTTGAAAATTGGCAAGTACTATGATAAGGTGTTGTGTGATATCATGCCTATGGAATATTGTCATATTTTGTTGGGTAGACCTTGACAATATGATAGACATGTTATATATGATGAGAGATTGCATACATATACTATTTAGGCTGATGGGAGAAGACAAATCTTGTTACCTTTGATTGAAGAATTTTTTGGCAATGTTTGTACATCTGTGAAAGCTTGTTTGATGGAAGGAAGAAAGTTTGTTAAGGATTTGAAGAAGAATGATGTATGATTTGTTGTGATTCCTAACAAACTGAGTGAGAAGATAGTGCATAGTTTCCTTGAAGAGGTTGATAAATTACTCAATGACTACAAAGAGATCATCTCTAATAATGTACCTGATGGTTTACCATCGAAGAGAAGAATTGATCATTGTATGGATCTGATTCCTGGAGCTAATTTTTTGAATGAAGCACCACATCGATTGACACCTACTGAGAATGATGAACTTAACCAAAAAATTTGAGAGTTTTTGTAGAAAGGTTTTATCTGAGAAATTTTGAGTCCATGTATAGTACTAGTTGTATTAGAACCTAATAAGAATGGAACATGGAGAATGTGTATTGATATCAGAGCAATCAACAAGATAACAGTGAAATATCCATTTCCTATACTAGGACTGGATGACATAATGGATAGTTTGAGTGGAGAAAAGTAGTTTACTAGAATTAATTTGAAGAGTGGATATCATTAGATCAAAATCAGAGAAGGTGATGAATGGAAGACTACTTTCAACACAAGTGAAGGTTTGTATGAGTGGTTGGTTAAATGCTTTTTGGTTTAACTAATGCATCGAGTACTTTTATGAGATTGATGAATGAGGTTTTGAAGAAATTCTTGGGTAAATTTGTGATTGTATACCTTGATGACATTCCGATATTCAATAAGACTAGAGAAGAACTTTTTTTGCACATTAAATAGGTATTACAAAGATGAAAGAAGAAAAGTTGCGATTAATTTGAAAAAGTTTTCCTTCATGAAAGAGGAGATTGTATATTTTGAATTTGTGATTTTAGATAATGGTTTGAAGATGGATCCTGAGAAGGTTGAAGCTATTTTGAATTGACCTACACCTGAAAATGCTATTGAGGTAAGATCATTTCATGGTTTAGCAAGTTTTTTTTATCGAAAGTTCATAAAAAATTTTAGTTCAATTTGTAATGCTATAACCGAGACTATGAGAGGAGATAAATGAGAATTCAAGTGGACAATGGAGCTAATAAAATTTTTGAGACTTTGAAGTAGAAGGTTGTTGAATTGTCTGTGTTAGCTTTACTTGATTTCAATAAGGTATTTCAAGTTGAATGTGATGCAAGTGGTAGTGCAATAGGATCTGTTTTGAGTCAAGAAGGTAAACATGTTGCCTTCTTTAGTGAGAAATTGAATTATGAAAAAAGAAAATATTTAGTGTATGGTCAAGAGTTCTATGCTATTATTCAAGCCCTAAAGAAATGGACACATAATTTGATACTGAGTGAATTTGTGTTGTATACTGATCATAAGGATTTACAATATTTGGGTAGTCAGAATAAGTTGAATCAGAGACACATGAAATGGGTTGAGTATTTACAAAGTTATACTTTTGTGATAAAACATAAGAGTGGAGTCACTAACCAAGTTGCTGATGCATTGAGTAGAAGAAGATATTTGATGACTAAAATAAGAATTGGAGTTCCTGGTTTTGATGACATGAAGGATTTTTATGAAACCGACCTTGATTTTTCTGAGCTATGGAGAAAGTGCAGAGCACCTATTCAAGATCAATCAGGTGCTAAATGGGAAGACTATTTCATTTAAGAAGGTACATTATTTAAAGGTATTCAGTTGTGTATACTGAGAGGATCAATGAGAACTAATTTGATAAAGGAGAAACATAGTAGTGGTTTGGCTGGACATTTTGGCATTGATAAAACATTGAATTTACTTAAGGAGAGATACTTTTGGCCACCATTGTATAAGGATGTTCAGAAATTTGTGAGAAGTTTTAGAGTTTGTCAAGTTGCAAAGGAAGTAAGTTAGAATATTGGATTGTATACACTGATTTGTGTTCCTGTGAAACCTTGGAGTGATATGAATACAGATTTTGTTCTTGGCTTATTGAAGACAACAAGAGGTAATAATTCTATATTTTTTGAAGTGGATAGATTTTCTAAAATGGAACATTGCATACTCTATAGGAAAACATCAGATGCAATGCATATAGCATATCTTTTCTTTAAGGATATTGTCAAATTGCACGGAGTACCAAATATTATCATCTCTGGCTGAGACATTAAGTTTTTTAGTTATTTCTAGAAGACTCTATGGAAAAATTTGGGTACTGAGTTGAAGTATAGTTCTACATTTCATCCACAAACTAATTGACAAATAAAAGTTGAAAATAGAAGTTTGGGTAACTTATTGAGATGCTTAGTTGGAGGAAAACTGAGTAATTGGGATTCTATGTTGGCAAAAGAAGAATTTGCATACAATAATTTAGTGAATAGAAGTACTATAAAAACACCTTTTGAGATTGTTAATGGCACACAATTGAGAGGTATATTAGATTTGAAGAACATTGTTGGAGAAGAGAAGAGAAGTGTTGAAGGAGAAGAATTTGCTAAGTTCATGAAGACATTGCATGAGGCAGTGAAACATAAGTTAGAACATATAATAAAAAATACAAGGACAAAGTAGATAGATCAAGAAGACATAAGACTTTTCTAGTTGGAGATGAAGTAATGGTTCATTTGAAAAAAGGTAGATTTCTTGTTGGAACCTATGGAAAATTGAAGATGAAGAAATTTGGTCCCTACAAGATATTGAGGAAGCTTAACAGTGGAAATGCTTATGAGATTGAGTTACCTGATGAGATGGATATATAACCTATATTCAACATTGCAAATTTGTATGAATATCATGAATCTGATGAAGAAATGATTGTACCAAATGATTATCCTAAGAAGAAGACAAAAGAAGTTGAGCAGATTTGCGAACAAAGAGTTGGCAAAATCACAAGAGGAAAAGAGTACATGGAATATCTAGTAAAGTGGAAGAATAGACTGATTGAACACAGTTCATGGATTTCACAATCTAAGTTGGATTCATCTTGGGTTGTACCTTCTGCATGATTCAGAGAATCATTTCAAAACAACTCCTGGTGACTAATGCAGGAGCATCTTAGGTTCTTGGCAATCTTGTATCACCAAAAACATGTTAGAGTTGTTAGATGTGATTAGTAGCTTCTTTTTGGCTCTCGATGAAGTATTATTGTTTCCACTGATGGGGCTCGGTTGTTGCTCAGTTCAGTTGTTCACCGAGTTGGTTTCGGTTGCTCGGTAATCTTCCTCACTAAGTGGTTTATTTTGGATCCTTGTTGAGGCCGACTTGTGCATTTGATTTTAGTCACAGAGTTAATGGTGACATCGATCATTGGGAGGCATGTGGACCTAAGTTTGGGTCATTCCTTTCTCCAATGTTGGATCTTAAGAATCTTTAGAGACGACCTGTTTGGTGGCCTCTTATATAAATAGAGTAGTATATTGTAGATCTAGGGCAGTTTTTAGGAGTAGTGGAGTTTGGAGGATAGAATATGAAGGTTGGAAGATCCTCGGATGTATGAGGACTATTTTTATTTGAATTTTGATTGTATTGGCCATAACTAGGAAGGCCTTACAACCTGACATGTATGAAGTTTTATCACGAATAATGATTAAATTTTTCACATTCTCTCTCTCCCAATTTTGCGCGTTTCTTTCAAGTTTTGATCTTGCAAGTATGTTAGTAGTTGGGTGTGCCTATTGGCCCAATCTTACCACAAACTTGCGTGAAAAAATGATAATTTTGATCTAACCTTAAACTAGCTCATCACACAATTGAGAGGGAACAAGGAAAAGGATAAGCAAAGTAGTGGAAGTTCAGTACAATTAGTTCCATTAGATATTTTTCCTCCTATAGAAGAACCTCTACCTAAAACATTTGAGATGGCTCACCCCTTCATTATGATTTTTCAGAATGGATAAATACTAATGTGAGAAGAGCAACCAAGGGCATGAATAGATTGGGTTTGATAAATCTTTGTTATGTTTATATAATTAATCAAAGACATTTTTTTTAATTTTGTCTATCACTGTATAGTGATAGTTATATCTCTTTATACAAGGTGGTAATTTTGTATTTCTAATGCTATATCAATAGCCCTTAGAAAGAAGCTCAAATATGAGCTTGTACTTTCTATTCATTTGAGACTATGTAAAAGATGTAATATAATTTGGTACATTATATTTAATAGAAAAAAATTATAGCAAATTCTTTAACAAGTTTCAGAAAAGAAAATAAATTGAATCCCTTTTTTCATTGATAAATACGGAGATAGTGAGATTAAACAAAAAATATTCTAATCACAAACCAAACACAATAATCTCTTTTGGATTTGACAAAAAAAAGTAGGGTTTACACAAACGAAACACCTGAAACAACCTTTAGTCTAAAACATGTCACTACTAAATGATGTATTCCTCACTCTACTAGTAACCAACTCCAAACTCCCCCATTGCCAAAAATAAGTGCTAACTGTTCTGCATTCCCTAAATTGAGGGCTTACAAAATGAAACTACAAAATGCCTTTCCAAATGACCTCCAAGTTATAATTATTTGTATATGATTTTTTCTTTTTTCATTAAACCTTTGAAATATCATGTCCCTGAGATGGGATCTAATTCTGTCTATTAAAAATGGCTTAGAAAATGCTAATACCTCGGCCTTTAGATGTTATATTTAATACCCATTATAATTCCTTACTATATGTCCACTTCCTAGGTCTCAAACATTTTATATCACAAGATTTCAAAGGAAAACCACTGTCAATGAACATGCATGCGAAGATGTGATTTTTCAATGATGTCACTAAACCAAGCATGAATATATGAATATCAAGATATTACCATGCCAAGTATAAGTAACAAGATATCACTATTACGAAGATGTTATTGTCAACAACTAAATCAAGATATCACTATAAAATATAGATCTCAATAATTAAACCAAACAACAACATCAAAATGTCAATGTACCATAATGTCCATACCAATGTTGATGTAGGAGCATCATGGCATGCTAAGTTGCCTAAGGAAGATAAAGAACCAAAAGAAGACATGAAGGAGCTCAAGAAAGTAAATTGGCATTTGTTGTTCAGAAAATAATGTGTTAATAATGAATGTTGAATATGTCCTATGGAGGAGTATTCTAGTAGTTCTGTAGCAGTGACATGTTGCATTCATGATTGTGTCTGTCATTGATGTCAACATACTGGTTATATTGAAGATTAGTAGAGAAGAAGAAAAGTTTGAATTAGCGCACATGGATAATTTTAGATAAGGCTATGTGGAGTTGAGGACATGTTCCTTATGGTGTCCTAATATCATGGCTAAGAGAATGTATGAAAATTCAATTATTTATGTCACTTATGAGTAATCTAGTGGAAACTATATTCTGTCAGTGTTCCTGAGAAGCGGTTTGCAATAATAAGATTATATCTTCTAACACAGATAGAATATGGACATGAAAAGTTATAAAGAGGTTGAAGACATTGCAGAGGTGACTTGGATAAGTCAGCATAGTCAGAGGTTGTACGTGTGAAGATTTATTAAGTTTGTGACCTGACAGTTTTATGTGGTTATAAAAATATTATGTTAAGGTTTTGTATTTTGTAATTGGTTAAGCTTAATTGGCTGACTCAATTATGAAATATTGTGCATGGTATAAAGGATGGATTATTTTCCTTAATTGATATGGGAGAATATGCGTGAATCAAGAAGTATATAATGTAAAGGTGAAATAGTGATTGATGTGAAGTGAGTAGATCTGGTAGTGAGATTTGGTGAAGCATTTGGTGCGGTATTGGCACAGACATAGGAAAGAAGAGAAGTTGATGAGATCAGTAATTATTGGTGTTATTCTATTTGGATAATAAAAAGATCATTTGGATAGTGTGTTCAGTGATCTTTCCCCTGAAGCTGTTTGGACAGTGGATCCTTCTACCTTCCTTAAAATCCTAACAGGGTTAGAATCTTTTCACAGGGATTCAAAGTCTCCTAATAGGGACTGATATGTACTAAATGTAATTCATAAGAATCCTCATAGAGTTCATCCTCTCACAAGGAGTTTTCATATTAGTACATCTTTTGTGGGTACCATCCCCACTGCGGTTTACTCTCTAATCAAGAGGTTCCCTAGTTAACATATGTGGTGTCATTCTATGGTTGTTGCTCATATTGATTACATGTTTTAGATTTAATAAGGTTCATAAAAGTTGTTTTTATCAGATAACTTATTCACCCTCTCTCTCAGTTATCAGTTATCTTGGTGGACTTTACTTTCTAACAATTGGTATAAGAGCGGTAGGTCCTTGAAGGAAAATTTTAACAACTTAAAGAGATCTATGGCGAGTCATTTTAGAAAAGAAAGTCCTTAGTTTGATCGAGTTAACTATGAAAGGTGGAAAGAAAATATGAAGACACATCTGCTATGTTTAGGACCAAGATATTGGTTGATTACAAAGAATGACAAGACTATCATTGAAGAAGACAAAATTGAAGACTGCACTGAAAAAGAAAGAGATCTATTTATGTGTAACATACTTTCCAGAGAAGCACTTTTGTCAGCTCTTCCTAAGAATGAATACAATCAGGTAAAAACTCTAAAGACATCTCATGAAATTTGGTTATCTTTGGAATCTACTTTTGAAGGTGATAAACATGCTAAGAGAATTAGATTACAAAGTTGGATACGTTTATTTCAAGAAGAAAAGATGATGGAAGATGAATCTGTTAGAATTTATATTGGTAGAATAGACAAGATTGTTGCAGGTATTAAAGCTTGAGAAGGAAATAAGACTAAAGATGAAATCATATGGAAGATCTTGAAAAATCTAACCCTGGTGTTTAAGAAGACAATGCAGATGATTGAACAAGTCATACCTTGTACTGAGAAATTTAGTAAAGAGACTCTTCTTGGAAGTTTAGAAGCATCAGACATCTAGGTTTCAGAAAATCTAGAGATTTTCCTAGAATTAAAACTACATTCAGCGCACTTATTGTTTTGCCTACATTGTCAAGAAGTGCAAGTGTTAGTCAAGATTATGCCAGTAGCAACAGATCTAAGACTAAAGAAGACAAAAAGATTGAAGAATGAATTTCCTTTCTTGTAAAAAGAGAACTAGAAGGTAAGAAAATATTTAAATATTCTAGACATGTCAACAATATGGTCATTTTGCATGTAAGTGTCCTAAGAGAGTGAAGAAATATAAGAAGAAATTTAAGCCAAGAAGACCTAAAGAATGTTATTATGCTAATGATGAATAATTTGAAGCTATCATTGAGAAATTATTAAGTGAAAGTGATAATGAAAGTGACGACATAGGATTTGTTGCAATAAAAGAAGAAAAATCTGAAACTAAAGTTAAAGAAGAAAAAAATTTAGTATCTCAAGTTGAAAATAAAAATAATTAGATCATAGACAATGGTTGTTCACATCATATGACTGGCAATATGAATAAATTAATAATTTTTAATAATTATGATGGAGGAATTGTTAGAGTTGGAAACAATGCACCTTTCCAAATAAAAGGAATAGGATCTATTACTCTTGATGGAAAGACTAACACAAATGATGTTTAGTTTTTGGATGGATTTAAATGTAATATTTTAAGTGTTGGACAACTAGTTGACAAGGGATATCAAGTTTGGTTTACTGAGAAGACTTGTGTGATCAAGGATAAGAATGGTAAGATTATTGGAACAAGAGAAAGAACCAGAGGTAATGTATTTTAGTTGAATCCTACTGAGATGACATGTTTAATTGCTAAAATTGATGATAGATGGTTATGGCACAAAAGGTTTTGTCACATAAAATTTGATAACATTGTGAAAGAAAGTACCACATTTTTAGTATGATATTTTCTTAAAATTGTGAAACCTACTAACATTGTATGCAAAGAATGTGTTATGGAAAAGAAGAAATGAAGTTCTTTCCCAGTAAGAAGTTCACCACAACATCAAAAGTGGAGATTGTTCATACAGATCTGAGTGGTCCCACAAGGACAAGAGGATTCTATGGAGAAAGGTATTTTATGATTCTTGTTGATGATATAATCTTTGGAGGTGAAGATGAAGCAAGTGATAAATTTTCTGATGAAATGAAGATAGAATTTGAGATGAGCATGATTGGAGAAATGAAATTTTTCTTAGGATTACAAATTGTCTAGAACAATGATGGTATTTTCATATCTCAGACTAAGTATCTAAAAGACTTATTGCATAGATTTGGATTGGAAAATTGTAAGCCTATTGGTACACCTATGGTAACTAGCCATACGTTATCTAGCAAAGATGAGACCCCTGTAGTTGAACAAATGAGATACAGATCTATGATTGGAGGTTTGCAATATTTAACTCATACAAGACCTATGTTGCAAGATTTCAAGTTGATCCTAAAGAATCACATTAAGTAGCAGTAAAAAGAATATTCAAATATTTGAAAGGTACAACTTATTATGGGTTGTGGTATGATAATTCAAATGATTTTACCCTATGTGCATATATAGATGTGGATTGGGGAGGTAGTGTGCATGAAAAAAAGAGTACAAGTGGTGGAGCATTTTTTCTTGGAGAAAGATTGGTTTCTTGGCTAAGAGAAATATAATTGTATCTCGTAGAGAACAACAAAAGTAGAATATGTGGCAGCAACAAACAATTGTAATCAGATAATATGGATGAAACAAATGTTGAAGGATATTGTAATCAAATTCAATGAGCCTCTTATCATACACTGTGATAACATGAGTACAATAAGTATGTCTACGAATCCTATGTTACATTCTTAAACAAAATATATAGAGATCAAGTATCATGTTGTAAGAGAGAAAGTTGCATAGAAAGAAATAAAACTTGAGTATATCAATACGAAGGATCAAGTTGTAGATATATTTACAAATCTCTTACCTAAAGATACATTTGAGTATTTGAGAGGTATGCTTGGGGTTATGCCCCAACCTATTTTTGAGTAGTGATGTAGAAATTTGCATCATTCCAATGGTATAAAGCACTATCTTTCTCGACTGTATGTTGATGCTTCCTCTATTGGGGAGTATCTATGTTTTTGAGCTAAGTCATGAAGGACTCTTTGGTAAAAGGTATCTTCAAACAATATCTTTGGACATTCGATCTTGTATTGGATTGACATAGTAATGTTTACTTTGTCATTGATGTCAATGGGGGAGAAGGATACATGAAAAACATTTGATGATTGATGAAGAGGATTTGAAAAATGAAGTATTGAGAAGAAGGATAAATTTGATGATTGATGAAGAGGATTTGAAAAGGTAATGCAAAATGATAGAGTTACACTTTGGTATTCATGGAACTTAGATGATTTTCATCTGTATTTCCATCAATGCCAATGGGGGAGATTATTAAGCATGAATGCTGAATATGTCCTATGGGACAGTATTCTAGTAGTTCTGAAGGAGTGGCATGTTGCATTCATGACTATATTTTTCATTGATTTCAACACACTGGCTATGCTATAGATTAGAAGAGAAGCAAACAAAGTTTAAATTAGTGTACATGGAGAATTTTAGATAAGGTTATGTGGAGTTGAGGACATGTTCCTTATGGTGTCCTGATATCATGGTTAAGAGAGCATACAAAATTTAATTATTTATGTTAGTTATGAGTAATCTAGTCTACACTGTATTCTGTCAATGTTCCTAGGAAGCAGTTTGCAATAATCAGACTATATCTCCTAACAAGGATAGAATATGGACATGCAAAGTTATAAAGAGGTTGAAGACATTGTAGAGGTGACTTGGATAAGTCAACATAGTCAGAGGTTGCATGTGTGAAGATTTATTAAGTTTGGGAGTCGTCATTTTTATGTGGTTATAGAAATATTAAATGTAACGTGTAATGTCTTGTATTTCATAATTGGTTAAGCTTAATTGGATGACTCAATTATAAAATATTGTGCATGGTATAAAGGAAGGATTGTTTTCCTTATTTTATATAACATAATATATGTGTGAATCAATATGTATATGATGCGAAGGTGAAATAATGATTGATACGAAGTGAGAAGATCTGGTAGTGAGATTTGGTGCAGTATTGCAATAGATAAAGGAAAGAAGAGAAGTTGCTGAGATCATAAATTATTGGTATTATTCTATTCAAATAATACAAAGATGATCTGGATAGTGTGTTTAGTGATCTTTCCCTTGAAGCTATTTGGATAGTGGGTCCTTCTGCCTTCCTTAAACTCCTAACAGGGTTAGAATATTTTCACAGGGATTCAAAGTCTCCTAATAGGGAGTGATATGTACTAAATGTAATTCATAAGACTCCTCACAGAGTCCATCCTCTCATAAGGAATTTTCATATTAGTACATATTTTATGGGTACCATCCCCACTGAGGTTTACTCTCTGATCAAGAGGTTCCCTAGTTAACATATCTGGTGTCGTTGTGTATGTTTATCTTTCTATGATTGTTGTTTATATTGATTACATGTTTTAGATTTAGTAACATTAATACAAGTTGTTTTTATCAGATAAATGATTCACCCCTCTCTCTTAGTTATCTTGGTGGAATTTAATTTCTAACATAATGGCCTTTGAAGGCTATAGTACAACTATCAAAATAATGAAAATGTATTAAATCCTAAAGGGCATGTTAAGGACCGTAGGATCCTAAATGGGGAAATGTGAGCAAAATGATAAAAATGATGTAAATGGAGCCTTAGGAGTATAAGAAGGATTTAGAAATTCTTATTGGAGTCTTAGGGATCTTATTGAATAGTTTGAGAATATATTTTGTTGTTTTGTTTAATAAATTTTAACTTGGTAGATTCAAATATTTGAATCCCAACAGTTATGAGCATTTAGGAGGGAAATTAGTTTTTGAGAGTTTTATGATTAAAAAAATTATGCAACTGATGGAAATGGTTGAGGAAGTTAGAGGGAACATGATTAAATGTAGTTTGGTCATTTTGTATGACAATTTATGTTAGATACTTGACTGATGTACTAGACCGTGTTTGAAAATCAGTAAAAACATACGATATTTTGTATGTTGATGTTGTTTTAGTATTGAATTTGATTAGTGAATGATCTAATAATTGAAGGAACTTGTTTAGTTTTGTTTACATTTCATATTATATTTTTTGAAGTTCATTTTAGATCACTAATTTATCAAACAAGTGCTGACTATCACAAAACACCATGTTTTCTTTGCAAGTTTGTATGAATCCAATGAGTGGATGATCATTCCATGAATGACCAAAACCTGATTCTCATCAAGCGATGCATCCCTGAGTTGTAAAATAAAAACTAACCATTTAATGTGCAGATAAAGGGTTGTTTAATGGTGCTCACCGAGTAACATTGCTTGAAGGGTTAATGAAGTTGTTGGTATGGAGCAGCAGTGAGAGATCTACTTGAAGGAGGTATACTTTTTAGGATTTGTGGTATCTAGATACACCCTATACATGGTGGATCCACCCTTGGTTGGTCTTAGAAGTAAGTTGAGAGTGTTCTATTGAAAGGCCCTAGTTTAGAGGGTTAATTTTGAGCAATTTGGGGCTTTACCACTTGGAAGAGTCCAAGACCCAAATTGATCACATATTTGGAGGTTTTGAAGAATATGTAATGGCTGCTCAGAGTCTTTAAGTTAGGGAAAATGTATATCTTATAGCTCCTTTGTTAAATTACCTTATTTTATGCTTGATAGCAGGGAACACTCAAAGAACCTTGAATATTGTCCAAAACAAGATATAATAAGTTTCCTATATGTTGTTGTTTTCGAAAAAGGGTATTTGAAAAGATAATTTTTTTTCCTAGTATCTTGGAGAAATCTAGAGTAAATTGTGGTTTTGTTGTACTTTTGACCTACAAGAAGGGGCTATTAGGCCTATTTGTCTATTTAAGTGTTTGTGGCGTTGGGTTTCGTTCTAAATCTTAAAAATTGTCAAATCTTGTTGAAAAAACTTAGAATAGGTCATATACATTCATAATTTCCATTTGTTAAGGGTGTTTCCACTTGTGTTCACTTTGACCAGTACATTTATGCCTTAAGGGTTATTGGGCTAGTACCTAAACCACTCAAGGGTTTTTCCTTCAAATCCATAATTTAGTCCTTCCACTAGACCTACCTCTTCATTAGATGGTATTAGAGCCTTAGGGAAAGAGTTGGGTAGAAGTATGAAGAGTCATGGCACCTATAAACCACATGGCTAGAGAAATAGAAGAATTGAAGGCAACACTTGAGAAGAAGGAAAGAGAGAATAGAGAACTAGAGGTAGCAAGGGAAAGAGAAGAGAGGAATATGAGGAGAGAAAGACTTAAATTCCTTGAGAGGATGGAAGCCTTGGAAAAAGAAAGAAGAGATCCTAGGAGGGAAGAAGAAGTTCATGACAAGAACCATGAAGAACACAGAGAGTTCCATGGAGGACAAGAGAATAGGGGTCATAGAGAAGAAGATGATCCTAAGGAGAGGATGTTTGTGAGATTGATAAAGGCAGAAAAAGGTATTAGAAGTAGGACCAATATAGATTTAACAACCTACCAAGGAAAGATGGATACTGAAGAGGTTCTTGGATGGATAGAGGCACTTGTAATGTACTTTGATTTAGAGGTTGTGGAAGAAGAGAATAAGGTAAAGTTGGAAAAAGAAAGAGTGAAAGCTACAACACTTACATGGTGGACTAGCATTTAGAATGAGAGATTGGAAAGAGGGTTGAATAGGATATCAAATTGGGAGAGAATGAAGACCATGGTCAAAGCACAATTTTTGCCCTCGGATTTGGCTATACAAACAAAGATGAGAAGAAAAAAATTGAAGCAAAGGGACATGGATATAATGTCTTACACTAAGAAATTTTACACCATAAGCATTAGGGGAGGCATAGAAGATGAAGATGAGAAGGTTGATAGGTACATGAATGGCCTTAAATAAAAGATAGAAGATGAGATTGGATTGAACATATCGAGGACCCTAGGAGAATATTTTCAACTTGCAATCCGGGCTGACGAGAACTTGAAAAGCAAGAAAGAGAGACAAAGTAATAGAGGATGGGGATCCATGAGAGGAAGCTATGATAGATCAAATGTAGAGTTTCAAAGAAGAAATGAAAAATATAAAGGCAAAGAACCTATGACAAATCAAAGAAGAGGATCTAGAGAAGGCAGATTTGGTGGAAGAGGCAATGGTATTTTTAGAGGTAGATGCTTTGAATGTAATGAAGTTGTCCATCAGTCATTTAGATGTCCTAAATGGATTAAATCAGACCAAGGTAAGGATAGAAGAGTACAACTTTTGCAAGAGGATGAAGAGGATGAAACACCTAAATCTATAGTGATAGATCCTGAAGTTGGTGAATGTTTAATGGTAAGACAAGGTGAGAAACTTTTAGAAATAAAGCTTAATATTTTAAAGACTAATTGTTTATGTAAAGGAAAGATATTTAGATTGATTGTGAATTTTGGATCACATTGCAATCTTGTTTCTCTTGATATGGTTTTTAAGTTAGGAATTATGCCATTTGACCATCCTAATCCCTACAAGGCCACTTGGGTTACCGAACAAAAACATGTAGTGGTTAGTCAGAAGGCTTATGTGAATTTTTCTATTCATTCCTATTAGGAAAAGGTTCTTTGTGATGTTATACCTATGACATGTGGAAATTTAATTCTTGGTAGACCACGAAAACATAGTAGGAAGACTGTTCATGGTGATTTTGAGAACACTTACTTAGTGCATAAAGATGGTAAACAATATAAGATGAATCCTTTACCTTTGAAAGGTGAGGAAGAAAACATTGTAATATTTTTTGTCAATTGAATATTTGACAAGAAGCATGAAACTAGCTGGAAGATAGAAAATTTTGAAAATAGGGATAGTCCTAGTGCCAAAGGAGTTTGTGATGTGAAGAGTGTGAAAATCAGATCAATCAGTTGTCCTATTGTGGATCATAAAAAGGATTAATGTAAGGAAAATTTTCAAAGGAATCCTATGAGGAGGATGGGATCAGAAACATAGTACAAACATAAGTAGCAGTCAAGGAAGCAACAACAACAACAATACTGCCTAGGACATGGACACATGAGTAATAGTTTTTCTTATAATATTTCTTGGCATGTGAATACAATTTGGAGAAGGAGGAATAAATTTACCATTGGAGATTTCATGAATCCTAATCAAAGACATGATGCAAGGAAGAAATGGCACAACTCTTGGGACAAGAGTTTCTTTGGAGGAGGGGAGTATGATGTAGGAGTATCAAGGTATGCTAAGTTGACTAAGGAACATAAAGAAGACATGAAGGAGTCCAAGAAATTAAATTGGAATTTTTTGAAGCCAATAATGGCCTTTGAAAGCTATAGGAACTATCAAAACAATGAAAATGTATTAAATCCTAAAGGGCTTGTTAAGGACCTTAGGATCCTAAATGGGGTAATGTGAGAAAAATGATAAAAATGATATAAATGGATCCTTAGGAGTACAAGAAGGATTTATAAATGTTAATTGGAGTCCTAGTGATCTTCTTGACAAGTTTGAGAAGCTAGTTTTTTGTTTTGTTTAATAAATTGTAAGTTGGTAGATTCAAATATTTGAATTCCAATGACTAGGAGCATTTAGGAGGGAAATTAGTTTTTAAGATTTTTATGATTAAACAAATTATGAAACTAATTGGAAATGGTTGAAAAAGTTAGAGGGAGAAGTATTAAATGTATTTTGGTCATTTTTTACAATAATGTATGTCAGAGACTTGACTGGTGTACGGGACTGATTTTGAAAATCAATAAAAATATACAATATTCTGCATTTTGATGTTGTTTTAGTATTGCATTTGATCAATGAATGATCTAATAATTGAAGGAAATTTTTTAGTGTTATTTTAAATCCATAATATATGTTTTGAATTTCATTTTAGATCACTAATTTATCAGACAAGTGTTGACTGTCACAAAACAAAGTGTTTTCTTTGCAAGTTTAGACTAATCCAATGAATGGATGATCATTCCATGATTGACCAAAACCTAATTATCATGGATTGATGCATCCATTACTTTTAAATAAAAAGATAACCATTTGATGTACAAATAAAGGGTTGTTGAATGGTGATCATTGAGTAAAAGTGCTTGAAGGGTTAATGAAGTTGTTGGTATGGAGCAGTAGTGAGAGATGTTCTTGAAGGAGATATACTATTTAGGATTTTCAATGTCTAGATACACCCTATACATAGTGGATCCACCCTTTTTTGGTCCTAGAAGTTATTGGAGAGTGTTCTATTGAAAGACCCTACTTTAGAGGCTTAATTAAGAGAAATTTGGGGCTTTACCACTTGGAAGAGTCCAAGACCCAAATTGATTACATATTTGGAGGTTTTGAAGCATATTTAAAGACTTCTAAGAGTCTTGAAGTCAGGGAAGGTGTATATCTTATAGATCCTTTGTTAAATTGCCTTATTTTTATGCTTGCTAGTAGGGAACAACCAAAGAACATTGAATATTGTCCAAAACAAGATACAATGAGTTTCCTATATGTTGTTTTTTTGTCGCAAAATGGTATGTAAAAAGATAAAAAAATTTCCTAGTGTCTTGGAGAAATATAGAGTAAACTATGGTTTCGTATCCTTGTTGACCTACAAGAAGGGGCTATTAGGTATGTTTGTCTATTTGTGTGTTTGGGGTGTTGGGTTTGGTTCTAAACCTTAAAATTTGTCAAATATTGTTGAAACAACCTAGAATAGGTCATAGAAATTCATAATTGCCATTTGGTAAGGGTGTGTCTACTAGTGTTCACTTTGGCACATTTATTCCTTAAGGATTATTGGGTTAGTGCCTAAACCACTCAATGGTTTATCCTTCAAATCCATTATTCAGTCCTTCCACAAGACCTACCTCTACATCAAATGTTCTATCATGTAACAAGATAATGAATGTCACAATGTACCATACCAATGTGATACATGATCATATCTATGTTGAACCATACCAATGGAAGGAAATGATCAATTGACTACCTAAAACAACTAAATAACCATGCCTTTGTGTTTCTTTGACATCAATTGAAATAATTGAGGAGCAATACTTTATAGAAATTCATACATATAAGGAGATAGATACTCTTTCATAAATCCCCATCACACACACACACACACAAGTATAAATACATGTCACACTAACACTTTAATAAATTATCTTTGAATTATACTAACCTTACACCTGAAAAATAACTCCAAGGTCAGCTAAGTGACTTAATCAAACATAATTTGAATGAGGTTGGCACTAAACATTTCCATGATAGAAAAGGAATGAGAAGTAAACCACAACACACTTTAACTAGGAACAAAATAATCCTTATATGCATTACATTCTATCTTACATACACTAAGGTAATTAATTAAAGTATAATCACTTGGGGTCAGCCAAAACTAGAGTAAGAACATGATCAAAATTTGAAACAATGCCTCCAAATCTTAAAATCTTATGCCAACTAAATTTAATGAGGCTAAGGACATTAAAAGTTCAGTATTAAAACCACAACACTAGAAACCATCATGTGGAGAAATGCGTAGCATGCATTTCTCATAGAAAACACTATCAATCATTGTCATAATGAACTGACCACTAATTTCATTGAACTACAATTTGAAGCATTAAAAATTAAATCTAACATCTCTAAACATAACTCTAGACAACATATCAAAACTACGTAAGTAGATTTATAACATTGAAGAAATGTATAGAGCATATTTATTGATCACTACTACACAAGAAAATCAATACCAACTACAACAACTGGTCACTAATGACAACACAATCATGTTGAAATTAATGATAAGGTTAGCAACTCAACCAACAACTCATTCTACTCAAACCTATAAGAACTTTTTCTATCAATATATTGTTATGAGATTGTCACTTTACCATCACACAAGGGGAGGATTGAACTTCTAATGTTATTCTTTTTATTTCTTGGTATGGTAAACAAAATTTTATGTCTACATATTCAACAAATATTTGATCTAGTGTAAAATGCTCCAAGTTTCATCAAATTATTAGTGTAAATTTCAATACATTTGGTGTAATCAAGTTTCTCAAAACTAGTTTCAAGCATTTGAATGATTAAAAATATGTTACAAAATACTCTAATATAGATGAAATATATACTATTTATTCCCCAATATTAGGAGAATAAATGATTTTATTTTATTCATGCTAAGGATGAATATCTTGAATCTAATAATTGTTGAGAAACTTGGTGACTTTATGTAAGGACTTCCACTTCAGAATAATGATTTTCTTTCTCTCTAAACTTGTGAGAATAGCTATTAGGAGCTTTAAAATTTTTTCACCCACAACATGATTCTTGTGTCCAAAGTTCATTAATATGTCAATATACTAAAAAGCCTAAATCATCTAACCATTGAAGAAGCTGGCCTATTGGTTCCTAGTGATTACATAAACTCTATAAAATAATGCATACTAGAGAAGATCTGTCTATGTTGGATTTAGGATGACATTTTATATACACTTTAATTTCACATGAAATCAAAATTTTAATGCTTCCATTTTAAATGGCCAATAGTTATATCAACAGTATCATTTTAAATGATCAATCTCATATTTTGTTAGCAAATTTTGAATCTTTAAAAAATATAATTGTGTACCCCATGTGGATGCAATTCTAATATGTGGAATTTCATGAACCAAGTGCAATGAACAATTACCAACTAACCACAAATATGGGTAGTTAAGAGATGGGTTACTTGAATATAAATTTCAATTGATGTTGGTGGTTGTGTTGGAGATTTGCCAGCAAGCCAGTGTTGTCTGTATGTTTGTCATTGATGACAACATATGGTAAGTAGCATGCGTGGAAGAATTATGCAGTAAGATTTGAGTATATATAGGATAGACATGTTATTAGCATGATATCATGGATGTAGAGGTTAATAGTTAGTACAAATAGTTATATAGCAGCTTATGTCAATAGTGTTCCTCACAGAGTTACAGGTAGTGTTCTATGTGTCATTGTTCGTACATTTATCATAGAGCCTTGCGCATTTGGATATGTGATGGAGACATATTAGTGATGCTACATTCATGGATGAAGAGGCTAATGTGTAGTAGAAGTAAAGTTATGCAGTCACTATTCACCAATTATAGTTTCCTATGTTTATCCAGAAGAGCCGATAGAGATTATATTGGTACAAGAGTTGCACCTATCATTTTGGTATGCATGCTTGGATTAGTGATTAGAGAAGAGTTAAGAATGTTCAATTAAGAGTGCATGAAGTAATTCAACTTGATGAATTTGGTAGAGCCGAGAGTGTGTAGCGTGTGTTTACACTTATTGATTTATACAGGTCCTGGGTTGTGTTGTGTGCTTAGTAGAGCTGACTGAGATATATTGAAGAGTGTTATTATTTCTCTATTAATGATTTCAAGGTGGTTCTAATAGGCCAACTTGATGATATCATTTAGAGGAAAGATATTTATATGCAGTCATTTGTGATTGCTAGGGTATGGTTCAGAGTTGATTGTTAAGAGCAGAGCAGAGTGTACGAAGTGTTGAGCCATTAGCAGGAGGTCTATGTGACCAAGTAAAGAGTTTGTGCTAAACTTCGTAGCTGATCTAGACAATCGGTCAAAGAACAGTTCACCAAGATCCAGATATAGTGGGTATCTATTATTCAGAAGGTTCTAGCCTTCACCCCTTTTAGTAGTGTGATCTCGGATAGTGTGTCCTCACCCCTAACAGTGTTAATTATAAAAGACTCCTTACAGGGTCCGACCCTTGACCAGGTCACTGTATTAAATGCATTATAAAAACAAATCCTAATAAGGTTAAGGATTGTCTAACAAGAATCATAATACACTAGTGCAGATTATTAGTGGGTGTCAATTCCCACTGGGGTTTTTACCTATTTGGGTTTCCCCATAACCAAAATATTGATGTTGTGTTCAAGTGTTCTTTCATTGTGTTTTATGATTTATGATTAAGTATACTTAATTGGATAAAGAATTGAAACTTATAGATAACTAATTCACCCCCCTTCTCAGTTATCTCTTGGGACTATTCCTAACAATTGGTATCAGAGCCAAGTACCTCAGAAAGAAATTTTAACAACTTGAGGTTGATTACATGGCATTATTAAGAAAAGAAAGTCCTAAGTTTAATGAAGAGAATTATCTTGACTTGAAGAACAAGAGGGTGACACATTTGCAATATATTTCTTTTGAAGTTTTTGATGTGACTATCAAAGATGTCAAGATCCTTGCTTTAGTAGATCTTGTAAAGGATGATGCTATTGACAAGCATAAGGAATTATTTCATCAGAATGCAATAGCCAAAGAGGACATTATCAATGCCCTATCTGATAGTGAGTTCTCAGAGATAAAGAAAGTAGACACAACCCACAAGATATGGAAGCACCAAGAAGACATGTTTAAAGGAGATAAACAAGCAAAGGATGCGCGCAGAAAAACATGGAAGAAAAGATACAATGCATTAGAGATGCTACCTGAAGAAAACATCAGAGTTTACAACCAAAGGATTAATGAAGCAGTTCTAGGAATCAAGAACAATGGTGGAGAGATCTCAGAAGAGGACATTATGGATAAGTTGATGACTACTCTCACAACAAAATATGAAAACAAGATCAACATCCTTGATGAGACTATGCAGCTTATATCAAATTTCAATAGAGAGACCTTGATCAATGAAATTTTAGCTTTTGAGATTTCAAGATTGAAGACAGAACCTAAAAGTGAAATGACATTCAAAGCATCAGTCCATGGTAAGAAATCTACAAACACTTCTGGTAGTTTTGATGATGATGATGAAGAAAAATCACTAGATGATTTCATTGCTATGATTGCTAAAAGAGAAAAGAAAGGAAAAGGGAAATATGAAGGTTAATTGCCATTTAAATGTTTCTCATGTAATAAGATTGGTCACTTTACATCTAAGTGTCCTATAAGAGCTAAAAAGTTCAAAAATGACTACAAGTCTAAGCATTCAAAGGAATGTTACTTTGTTGGAGATGAAGTATCAGATGATGATTCAACAGAAGATGAAATTGGATTCATTGCTATTATAGAAAAAATGAATAATGAAATGGTTCATGAAGATGAGAAAAAGGAAGAAAATTTAGCATTGATTTCACAAGAAGACATAAGAACAGATTGGATCATAGATAGTGGTTATTCACATCACATGACAGGTGATAAAAATAGGTTTGTTCATCTAGACAAATACAATGGTGGCATGGTTAGATTTGGAGGTAATAATCTTAAACCTATCATTGGAAGAGGAGCTATCACATTGGATGGAAAGAACAACACTGATAATATTCTCTATGTAGATGATTTGAAACATAACCTTCTTAGTGTTGGGTAGTTACTTGAAAAAGGCTATCAGCTAGAGTTCAAAGACAACAAATGCATCATTAACAACAAGGATGGTGTTATGATTGCATCGGGTTCAAATACCAAAGGTAATATTTTTCAACATAATTCAGAGGCATGTTGTTTTGTTTCCAAAGTTGATGACAGTTGTCTAGATGACATAAAATACTATGTCATATCAATTTTGATAACATAGTAAAGATAAGTAATGTAAAGGAAGTTAGAGACCTACCTAGCATAGCAAAGCTAGTTGATACTATTTGTAGGGAATGTGTAATGGGAAAACATGTGAGGAATTCATTTAGGAGCAAGCACAATTCAGCAGAGAACAAGTTGGATCTGATTCATATAGACCTATGTGGTCCACCTCAAACAAGATCATACTATGGTGAAAGGTATTTCATTTTGTTTGTTGATGATTATACTAGAATGATGTGGGTTGTATTCTTGAAAGGTAAGTCAGAAGCATTTGAGAAGTTCAAAATATTCAAAGCTAAGGTTGAGAATGAATCTAGACTAAAGATAAACTGTCTAAGATCGGATAGAGGAGGAGAATTCATCTCTGACAGATTCTATGAGTATTGCAAAGTACATGGGATAAAAAGGTAGTTGAGTGCACCTAGAACCCCTCAGCAGAATGGGATTGCAAAAAGAAGGAATAGGATCATCCTTGACATAGTGTGCACCATCATAATTGAAGGAAAATTAGCACACACCTATTGGAGAAATGTGGTTAATACAACTGTCTACACCATCAATAGAATATAATTGAGGCTAGGTGTGGATAAGAAACCCTATGAGAAATGGTTTGGTAATGTTCCCACAGTAAAATACTTCAGAATCTTTGGAAGAAAGTGCTACATCAAGAGGGATGAAGCAATAGGCAAGTTTGATGCTAGAAGTGATGAAGGTATTTTCCTTAGTTACTCTACTAAAATAAAAGCTTATAGATGTTTTAACTTGAGATTGAAGAAGATCATTGAAAGTGCCCATGTTGGGATAGATGAAAATTTTATGGTTCAAGAAAGATATCATGATTATTTACCTATGATTGAAGAAGAACCCAGACCTTCTATTAGTGAGACAGTTGTTGAAGAGATGTTTGACATCATTGATGTATTGTTCAATGACCCTGAAACAAGTGAAGAAGAAACTCAGAAGGCAGATGAGACAACATCACCTAAAGTTCCAAAGTTTACATCTAGATACCACTCTAAGGATGCTATCAGTGGTGATCAGAGAAAAAAAGTCACAACAAGGTCAAAAGAAAAGAGTTTAGTAAGCAATGAGGCGGTATGTTTACTATCTCAGATTGCACCTTTAAGTGTTGAAGATGCATGTAATGATTTAGATTGGCATGATGCTATGAAAGAAGAACTAGATCAGATTATCAAGAATGATACTTGGGAACTGGTCCCAAGACCTAGTGATAAGAATGTAATTGGAACAAAGTGGATATTCAGAAACAAGATAAATGAAGATGGTATAGTAGTAAGGAATAAAGAAATGTTAGTATGTATGGGATATGGGAAAATAGAAGGCATTGATTATTCATACACTTTTGCACCAGTGAGTAAACTAGAAGCCATTAAGTTGTTTCTAGCCTATACAACATTCAACAACTTCAAAGATTATCAGATGGATGTTAAGTAAGCATTCTTGAATGGAGAGCTAAAAGAAGAAGTATACATTGAGCAGCCAGAAGGGTTTACCCTATCAGATAAACCTCATATGGTATGCAAATTGAAGAAAGCCCTCTATGGACTTAAGCAAGCCCCTAGAATATGGTATGAGAGACTTGATGGATATTTGACAAAAATTGGATTCACGAAAGGAGCAATAGATTGTAATTTTTTCATAAGAGAAACATCTAAAGGTTTACTACTTGTAGCTATATTTGTTGATGACATTATCTTTGGAGGTAATGACAAACTTAGTGCAGAATTTGCTAAGGAGATGCAGAGCGATTTTGAGTTGAGCATGATTGGACCTATCAAATACTTTCTAGGATTAAATATGCAGCAAAAAGAGAAAGGAATTTTCATAAATCAATCTAAGAATGTGAAAAAAATATTGAAGAAGTTCAAGATGGACTATTGCAAGCCAATAGGTACACCTATGATAACAAGATGCAAGATTACAAAAGAAGATGATTCCCTAGCAGTAGATACAACATTGTACAAGTCTATGATTGGTAAGCTCGTATATCTTACTCAAACAAGACCAAACATTTCCAATGCAGTTGGAATTGTTGGAAGATTTTTAGCAAATCCTAAACAAAGTCACCTCATGGCAGTAAAGAGGATATTCAGATATCTGCAGGGCACTATAGATTATGGTCTATGGTATCCTAACTCAAAGAATGTTGAGCTTCATGTGTATATAGATGCTGATTGGGCAGGAGGCATTGATGATAGAAAGAGTACATCAGGAGGAGTAGTGTTTCTTAGTGATAGACTTGTCACTTGGACAAGCAAGAAGTAGAATTGCATTTCTCAATCAACAGCTAAAGAAGAGTATGTTGTAGAAACTTTGAATTG
Source organism: Chamaecyparis obtusa (assembly GCA_027943335.1). Taxonomy (NCBI): domain Eukaryota; kingdom Viridiplantae; phylum Streptophyta; class Pinopsida; order Cupressales; family Cupressaceae; genus Chamaecyparis; species Chamaecyparis obtusa. The sequence continues at coordinate 42,258 of BSBK01000269.1, read as the reverse complement.
TTGTACAATTTTTTGGATCAAGCAAATGATAAAGGATTTTGGCATTCAGATTGATTATCCTATTGTTATTCACTATGATAACACTAGCACTATCAATATGTCAAAGAATCATGTGATGCATGCAAAAACAAATCACATAGAGATTAAGTATTACTTCCTTAGAGAGAAAGTAGCAAAGAAAGAAGTCAAATTGGATTTTGTGAGTACAAAGGAAGAGCTACCAGATATATTTACAAATCCTTTGCCAAAGGATACTTTTGAATATCTCAGGGAGAAGTTGGGAGTAATTCCCTTCCCTGATTCTGATTAGAAAAAGTAAAGAAAGCATCAGTCCTCAGTGACTAATGGATGGTTGACTACTCTACCTCAAGAGTAGTACCAGAGCTTAAACAAGTGGCACCCTTTTCCATTGATGTCAAAGGGGGAGTAATAGATAGTCATGAAAAACAACATTAAAAAGGAAGTAATATGAAAGGGGGAGTAGTAAGCAAGAGAAATATTCAGAAGCAATTTAGTAGAGGAAATGGATAATAATAAAAGAATATTGGAGCATATGGAGGACTCATCCTTGGGGGAGTTTTGATGAGGAAATGGAGAATGTTATAAAACAATTATTCATTTGGATTGGTGGTGTTTTTTATTTCATATGTTGCCATCAATGCCAAAGGGGGAGATTGTTGGAGATTTGATAGCAAGTCAATGTTCACTGTATGTTTGTCATTGATGACAACATATGGTAAGTAGCATGTGTGGAAGACTTATGCAATAAGCTTTGAGTATATGAAGCATAGACATGTTATCGACATGATATCATGGACGCAAAGGTTAATAGTTAGTATAGATAGTTATATAGCAGCTTGTGTCAGTAGTGTTCCTAACAGAGTTACATGCAGTGTTTTGTGTGTGATTGTCCGTACAGTTATCATATAGCCTTGTGCCTTTGGCTATGTGATGGAGACATATTAGTGATTGTACGTTCATGGATGCGGAGTCTAATGTGTAGTAGAAGTAAAGTTATGCAGTCACTATTCACCAGTTACAATTTCTTATGTTTATCTAGAAGAGCCGACAAAGATTATATTGGTACAAGAGTTCTGCCTATCATTTTGGTATGTGCGCTTGGATTAGTGATTAGAGAAGAGTTAAGAATATTCGGTTAAGAGCGCATGAAGTAATTCAGCTTGATGAGAAAGTGTGAGTTAATTTGGTAGAGCCGACAATGTGTAGTGTGTGTTTACACTTATTGATTTATAAAGGTCCTAGGTTGTGTTGTGTGCTTAGTAGAGTTGATTGAGATATATTGAAGAGTGTTATTGTTTCTCTATTAATGATTTCAAGGTGGTTCTAATAGGCCGACTTGATTATATCATTTAGAGGAAAGGTATCTATATGCAATCATTTATGATTGCTAGGGTATGGTTAAAAGTTGATTGTAAAGATCAGAGCAGAGTGTGCAAAGTGTTGAGCCATCAGGAGGAGGTCTATGTGACCAAGTAAAGAGTTTGTGCTAAACTTCAGAACTGATCCAGATAGCAGGTCAAAGAAGAGTTGACCAAGATCTAGATATAGTGTATATATGTTATTCATAATGTTGTAGCCTTCACCCATTTGAGCAGTGTGTTCTCGGATAGTGTGTCCTCACCCCTAACAAGGTTAATTATAAAAGACTCCTAACAGGGTCCGACCCTTGACTAGGTCACTATACTAAATGCATTGTAAAGACAACTCCTAACAAGGTTAAGGATCTTCTAACAAGGATCATAATACACTAGTGCAGATTATTAGTGGGTGTCAATTCCCACCGGGGTTTTTACCTATTTGGGTTTCCTCGCAACCAAAATATTGGTGTTGTGTTCAAGTGTTCCTTCATTGTGTTTATGCTTTATGATTAGGTATACTTAATTGGATAAAGAATTGAAACTTGTAGATAACTAATTCACCCCCCACTCTCAGTTATCTCTTGGAACTATTCCTAATAGGTTGCATAAATTTTTAAGGGGACGAATGCTTCAAATTTGCACTAACTCAAGTTGTTATCCTATGACTTTCTTGGCACCTTAATACATTGTTTAAACAAATCAAGAGAGGTCCCAATTTAAAATAAATGGAAAGCCAAATCAAACATCCCAAATATTTCTTACGTCCTTTATTTCTTCATGTATATTGGTAAAATTTCAAAGCTAGTTTCATATAAGGTACCTTAAGTAGGTTATGAAGTAAGTTACACCTACTGCAATAATACTTACACTGCACATGTTCATAATGTATTCTTTCAAGAGTTGGAAAATTCATACAATGACACTAGTTCATATCCACTAACAAACTTCAAACAATAGGATATGACGAACACACTTGATAATATTCGAAATATTGATTTTTCTATAGACCCTCCTATGAGACAAAGGTTCTATTTTTAACAAATTACCATCCATAGATCTACTTTCTCCAACAAACAAACAAACAAGTCTAAATAACTCGCATCAACCTTTTTAAAGTTTGAAGAGTCGGATAATTTAAATGAAAGGGCAGATGTTACTAATTTAACTTGTAGTTGACATGACCAGCGGTATCTCTCTTTTCTATGTAGTTTGGTAAAAGAATTATACCAAAATTGGTTAAAGCTTATCTCATTATACTTATATCTTTAATGAGGAATTGTCATCCCAACACATTTTAATGAACATTAGACGAACCACTCAGAATCTAACTCCTAATTAGATTTTTGATCAAAATCATAAATTTATTTATACTTCAAATTCTAATGAGTGCACCCATTTCAAGCCAGCCTAATTGGATAAAGGTGCTATAAATGGAACGACAACAGCAATACGTAGATAAGCGGAGAACACAACATTTACTAAAGGTCGTCTTCCTACAGGGTCTCCTCTTTGTTTTATTGAATAGACGACAGCAACTTCACTTTCACAATCTGATTCATCTTACATGAATTTTGCCTTAATACTCTCCACAAGTTTTTCACCGATGCGGAAGGCTTTGCTCAGTACGGAATCGGGGATAGGTGGAGTGGCCGCAAACAGAGAATTGGCAATTACCTGAACTCCCGGAAGCTGGCTGCTCAATCCGGCTATGGCCACTGCATTCTCTTTCCCCACATTCTGCTGGAAATGAACCAACGCCTTTGGAAACACAAACACATCTCCCTTCTCCAACGTTTTGCTGAAAAACTTGTTGTTGGTATCAATAAACCCCACAAAAAGCTCGCCTTCCATAAGAAAAAGAATTTCAGTGGCTCTCGGGTGTGTGTGAGGAGGGTTTATTCCACCCACTGCGTAATCGATGCGGACCAGCGATATTCCCATCGTATTGAGGCCTGGTATCTGCATAACGTTGGCCCCCGTCACGATGGAGCCCACTGCATTGTTTGTGTTCCCTGCCTGCGCCAGTCCACTGAAGAAGAAGTCGTCTGCCGAAACCGCCATTGCCTCTTTGCAAACGAACCCGTTTACCAAAACTGCTCAAATCAATTCGTTAATTAGCAAGTCACCCAATAAGCAAATCATATCAGAGCACTATGTAAAATTATATACTCACTTTTGCTTGCATTGTCTGCAACGCAGAAATCTTGCAAGGGATCGGGATCATATGCCATGACATTGTGGGTGTAACAACATATCGCCAGATAAACTCCCAGCGTGAAATAAATCATGCGATTAGGCATTGTGATAGAAGCACTAAAAAATGAGACAGATCAGTTCAGGATATGAGTTTATACTTTGAACTGTGTGTTAGAAGCCAATTGCATGGTTTATATAGCCAAAACATTAACTACTCCACAAGGAATGAGTCATCTCGAAAGCGCATTTTCTAGTTCGCCTTGCTATATAATATACTTATACGGGAGTTGTTGGTCTATAGTTATTCGAATGCGATGGGTGTTGCAGTGATGATGTAAGCCTCGTTACAATACCGAAACTTCTCTTGAGAAAAAATTCAAGTCTACGCATATATGCTTTCTTCCCCGGGAAAAAAGATATTTTTTCTTTCACGAGCTGAGAAAATTAAATCTCTCGTGTTATCTATAGACGACTAACCACGAACGGCAGGTGTCACTCAGATACCACCATATTTAATTCACAATTCACAATTCACCATATAGATTATTATGAAAGACAGAGAAAGTTGTCGAAAACAGTATATAAAATATTGTTTAACAGTTTCTGCCGTTCCTTGTGCAGTTCAGAAATTTGGGACTCCTGGATTTAATATTCTCGTTGAATTTCGTATTAGGAATATTCCTTGCTTCTTAAGTATCTTATTTATGAGTGGCATATCCATTGAAAGATTGTTGAGAATTTAACTTGTTTTCTTTATAGGAGCCCCATCATATTACAACCACCGTAGTGGAATTAGTTGGCATTGTGTTTTCTCTATGTCCAAAATATAGTTTGAAAACAATGGGGTTTGAAAGGTTTACATATTTTACATAGAAATAATAACAATCATGTAAATAGAACAAGTATGCTAGAATAAATTTACTAACAAGAACATAAAAAAAGAGTAGATGAACAATAATAAAATAGAAAAATTCCTTGTTTGTTATGAGCTAATTTTTTATGTTAATTTTATGAGTTAATTTTGTTCTATTGTTTTGAACTTGGGTAAGGAATAATTTTATTATATTATTGTGAAAATTGAGGATTTTTCATAATTTTCTCACATGAGCTTTCATATTTTAGCGATTAAGGCAATCCTCTTCTACTCAAATAGTAGGTTAGGACAGGAGAGCCCTAGAATCTCAATCATGGTTCCATCCTCATATTAGTTTCTATGTTGGGGTAGTATGATCTCTTTTTGATCTATAAATTTGGTGCATGGTCATAATAAGGTTGATAGGAAGCAAGAAGAGCAACCTTCCTTTTATATATCTTTTAGCGTATAAATCAATAGGAATATGAATATAGTAGACATGATAGTAATGCAGACAATGTTAAATGTGGCTTGGTGTGTGGCACAAGAATTTTAACCATAGCATAAAGGTTGGGTTTGTCTAAGATCAGAACCTTGGGTGTTGTGGGCATAGGAATCCATTACAAAATCCTTAATTATAGGGGAATAGGGTGAGCCAAATTTTTTTTTCTTTGAGTTTTAAAACTAAGGTGGGGTTAATAATCTTGGGAATGAAGAAAGACATATAAATTTCTTATGCAAAGCCCTTGTGTAAGGGTGGTTGAGACTTCCTAAATCACATGTAAAATAAATTCCTTGAAAGAACATAACAAAAAGAAGGGGAAAATATTTTTCATGTCATGCCTTAGGTACTTTAATATGGAATAGATGAATTTTCAATTTTATTCACATCTAATGTATCTTGTCAGTATTTCAACCACCTACAACCAAAAATTGCATAAGCCCTCACATTTGAATCTATTCTAAAATTTTGAGTCCTCCTCTCCCCCACTTGATGAATTTATCTATATGTTGATGATCATTATTTATTAGTTTCTTTTATATAATTGTTGGTAAACATATTTGTTACTTTGATTGTTTCTCTGAATTTGGCCATTTTTTCCTAAATAACAGTGACAATTGCACCAACAATTGTAGAGATTGCAATTATATTACAATCTTCCTCTGTGTTTGAGAGGAGCAACTCCTTTGTACGATGGGATTATTTGTAGGTTTTGTGTACTTTTCACCTCAAAGTACAAAAAGAAAGAAGTGTAAAACTAAAATAGAATGAACAACATAAACCTATTGGAAGACATACATAGACCAAAGAGGATTTCATAACTGATAACAATTACAAAGGGGTTTTAGCACAAAAATATCTTTAGAAGTGAAATGATAACAAACTAAGAATGGTGAATCTCAACATACGAAAAGAAAAACTTCTCCAACACATTTAGATTGAGATACCAAAGCTCGCTTGTGTATCATTATGTATTAGTTGCACAAACTATAAACATTTTAATAGATAAAGCATGATTTTCATAACGACACATAAGGATTTCAAATTCAACTTACAAGAGATTGATAATAATAATATTATAGGACATCCAAAACATATGATTCAAATACTTAATATTTTATCTTTATGAAAATATAAAAGTTCATAAACCATTTTGTACAAAGTATAAAACTGAAAGTCATTCAAAGTTTCTCGAAGAATTTCTCGAGTTTCACCCTTCCTAAAAGTCTCCCCTTTCCATTCAAAAAACCTTTTATTTATAGGTACACCATAATAAATAACTCAAGTAACTACTTAGAATAACTACTTAGTGTAACCACTTATGATAATTACTTAGGGTAACCAGTTAGAATAACTACCTAGGTGATCACTTCTAGTAACTACCTAAGTGATCACTCCTAATAACTACTTTTTTTAAGTGTAACATCTTAACAAAGTTATGATTTGCATTATTTTTATAGAAATAAAGTCCATTTTCTTACTTGTAGTTACAATAAGAGACATAAGTCACTTGTAAAGAAAGGGTAACATAAATCCTATACATTTTGAGAAGAAGAGCAAAGAATTGAATCTTGATGAAGTGAGCATTGAGTCTTCTCTCGATCCAAAAATGTCAATTCACCAAAAACTTACTACTTAGGAACACTTTCTTCAACTGCATCATTATCAACTTGACATCCTTAATCAACAACTTGCATAATATTGTCAATTTGTGTTTAGGAAATTTTTGCCATCATAAAATTTTCTATGCATCCCTCACACTTCCTTGAAATCATTTTTGACACTATACACAATTAGAAAATTTGCACAATTTCATTGCATAGTTGTCTATATCGATTAATGCTTTCTTTGCACTTAGGCATGCACATTGTCTATGAAATATGACAATTCATCAACCCATTATTCATTGCAATCATCCTCTAAAATAAAGATGACCTTCACTCACTTGTAATCAACATGTTCTGGATAGCGCATTGAGGAATTTTACCAAATCAAATTTCTTGTTCTCCCAGTTCATTTAATACCCATAAATACAACAACGTAGATCCATGGTAACCAAGATGCATGAACTAATTACCTCAACTTTTCACTTGTTGAAAGATTCCTTTTAAATTCTATTATTCTAACTGCATAAAATATGTAACCTCTCACACCTTTCCCATGATGATACACAAAATTAAGTAGTGTATAATGATATTTGATACCAATCTCTATTCCATTATATTTTAATATTTTCTTGTGGTGTTGGCAAACGTATTACGAGAACCAAATAGGCCATTCTTGCAAGCACTCTGAGAATTAATTTTTGAAAGTTTTACTGAATGATCATTCACAAATTTCACATCACAAAACCTTCCAAGTGAACCAAAGAATTTCAATTATAACACATTCTTTTGCATGCCTTGATAGATTTCCATACTCTATTCCAAAAGCTTCGATTTATTATAGAGGCGTGAAAATACTTAATTGAACATTATGAAGTGCATATTTACACACACTGCTGATATTTGCATGAAAGTTAGTATAGTATGTTCAAAAAATTATTATTATTTTCAAATCTTATAGCAATGGCTTTCCATGAGTTAGCATTTCTCTAAGGGAGTCTTCCAAAAGTTTCATGTGCCTATCTACGTATCCAAATTTTACACGCATGTCTATGAGTGTAGTTGCAAATATAATAGCCACACCATTATGAAATGACCATTGTTGATGTTAATCCAATTGATAGTAATATCCATAGATTGTAATTTGATTTTGATGGATGCCCATATCACATTCCAAAGCTACCATATTTTGTGCAAGCAGAGAGAGTTGGCAAATATCATGGTGTTAGAATTTACGCCTACCATATGCATTTCTCTAATGTTTGCAAATCTTTTTTTGAAAATTCCGCTTCATAATCACACATATCACAAAACACATATCTTTCACTACTACACAACATGACACTTTAAGATATTTTTTAAGAGCTAGGGGAGTAGGAGAGATAGGGAGGTTCCATGAGAAAGTGATGTAGTCATATATAGTTATGAGACTCCAAAACCACTCAACCATAGTCTCTTGCAAGGTAAAATATAATAGAACATATTTTGAAAATATCAGATGATTACAAAACTAGGTGTCCTATAATTATATGTAAGTAATTTGTCTTGGAGAAGAGTGCATTAAAAGAGCTCAAACTACATTTCTATAGGTCTTATTTAATTATGAGAAGGATTCATGAAGTTGTCTATGAGTTGGAGTTTCTAGAAAGAAGCAAGGTGCATAATATTTTTCAGTAGTATTGCTTAACAAAGGTTCTAGAAAACAATAAAGAAAGATTAGATGAGTTTCCCAAAGATGATGTAGATGGAAAACCATTTATGATTTTTAAAGGAGTTGCAGATGGAAGAGAGATGAAACTAAGAAATATAAGCACCAAATAATACCTAATTTTATGAAAATATCTTATTGTAGACGATGCATAATTGGAAGTTGCAAACTCTAGAACATATAAACTCATAATTATAATTATAATTATAATTATAATTAATAATAATAATAATTTTCAATTATAATCATATTTAATTATAATTATAATTAAATATAATTTAACCAACCTAAAATATGAAAGGTTACGGTTCAATTCCCATATAATGTAATAAACAACAACATGAAAATAATGATAAAAAATATTTTTATTAGATGGTAAGAAAGAAGGATGTGGTAAACATGGTCTTCTTAATTTGTCTCTCCTTTTATTTATTTTATTGAATATATCAAAAGAAATTTAGAAGCTTAGTTGACTTTCTTAAAGGAATGTAATCGACAAGTTCTTAGGTGATGCAGAAGGCCTTGCTTAGTACAGATTGGGGAGAGGAGGATTCACTACAAATAGAGAATTGACAATGATTTGAACTGCTGGAAGATGGCTGCTCAAAGAAACTATGGATGATGCCTTTTTTTGCCCCACACAAGCACCTTTGGAAACACAAACACATTTCTCTTCTCTAAAATCTTTCTAAAAAACTTATTGGTGGTGTTAATGAAACCCATAAGAAGCTGACCTTCCAGTAAAATGAAAAATTTGGTGGCCCTTGGGTGTCTGTGAGGAGGATTTATTCCACTCACTATGTAGTTGATGTAGACTAGTGATATTCCCAATGTGTTCAGGCCTGATATATGCATTTCATTCATCACGGTTATGTTGGAGCCTATAAAGACCAACTATATGGGTCCCAATGATTATTCCTATAGTGAGTCTGGAAGCCTAGGAATAGAGATGTTGAGGGACTCCAAATGAGCACAAGTTCACATGACAATGAAGGTGAGAGAATAGGTGGATCCCTTCTTTACTTTTATTCCCTAGCTTATCTATCCATCTTACAAAGACATGTAGTGTGTCTTCCAAGATATTCTTTGAACCATGGTTTATTACATAATAAATATTTTATAGAGCACAACCATTATGGGTAACCCCTTCATACTATATCTCATAAATCCATTTAAATATATCTTAAGCATAAGATGTTATAATATACAAAACCATTGAAATAAATTTTTTATATCAATATTTCATTTAACACTATGTAACAAAAAAGAATACCCATTTAAATTTCACTAACACACATAACATACTATACTTTATAGATCCATTAAAATTTGTTTGAGATGAACATATTGTACATACTTATTGAAATTTTCCTAAGATGAATATGGTGTTCTTTATAGATCCTTTGAATTTTTCTGAGATAAACATACTATTCTTTACTGGCCCATTCAAATTTATCCAAGACAAACATAACATCCTATGCTTGAAAAACCCAATTAAATTTCTTTGAGATGAACATACTATACTTTATAGACCTATTTATATTTATGTAAATTAAATATAACATATTACTCTTCACAGACCCACTCAAATTTGTCTAAGTAAAACATGATGTATTATACTTCACATACCCACTGAAGTTTTTTTTTGAGATGAACATAACATATTAGACTTCACAAAATCATTTAAATTTATTTGTGATTAACACACAAAACTATATTTTAAAGATCCATTTCAATTTAAATAAGATAAACATGATAAAGAGAGGATACTTCTTTTGTTCATCCCATACCCACAATCCCATGCAATTACCAAATATATGAAAAAAGAGAAAGAATATTTTACCAAGAAAAGATTAAAAAATGTAAAAAATTGTTATGGTATGCTTGCAAAATCATAAAACAAATTGAAGAGAAACAAGTTCTATCTTGGTTGGGTAGGGTATTTGATCCCTAGATCTCCTACATAGTAGAAGGGTTCAAAAGATGGTCATGAGGTCACATGGATTGTCATCTTGGGCAATGTTGCTAAACATAAATGTGGGGATGATTGAAAATAAAATCATAGAAAACATTGGAAAAAATTCCTAGGGAGACATACATAAGCTCCAACTTAGTAATTATAACATGCATTTAACTCAAGAAAAATAAAATCACCAAACGAGATTCAAAATAAAGTATTAACTAGTTCTCCCATGGTGAAACCCTAAGAAGGCCTTAAGTAGAGTAGGCAAATATTTTGTAGGATTAGATCAAGAAAAAGAAAGAGATTCGTCAACAAGAAGATTCAGACTCTAGATTTATGGTGTGTAAAATCTTGTAGTAGTATGATTTTCACCCACTTGGAGTGTTTACATCTTCTTCAATTTTGAAAAAACATTAGAACCTTGTTAAAGATATAATATTTGAGAAACTCTATTTATGAAAAGATAAAAAAACAAAGTTAGACTCCATTTCTTACAAAATGAAGAAATAATGTCACTTTAAAGAGAATCTATTTCTAAGAAAATGAAGAAACAATGTTACATAGGTTCAATTTTGACAAAATTATTTACAACAATATTCTATATAAGGATTCCATTTTCAACAAGATCAACAATGAAATTCATTACCTTTGTCTTTTGTAGGCATATAAATATATTTTAAAGAAATAGAATCAATGATCGGGATGCATGTAGGATCTTCTTCCTTGCCAATATTTCAAAAGTTACCCAACCATTGTCTAAGAGAGCCTAGAAGGCCCATGCATATATGTCCTAGTTGTGGCTATTGTAGAGAGTCTACAAGTATAGGCACATAGATGTTGAGGGATTTCAATTGAGTTTAGGCTTGAGTAGAAGTGAAGGTGAGAGAGTAGGTGAATCCCTTATCCATCTTTATTCCCTACCTTAATCACGAGTCATTATTGAGACACACAACATGTTTTCCAAGCCATTATTTGAACCTTTTTTTATAACACAATAATTATTGTGTAGAGTACAACCATTGTCAGCAACCCTTTCCAAACACACAATGTTTGAGATGACATTGTTTCTATCCATGGGTCTTGTTTTTTTATAGAAATATAACAACACCACACAACTAAGAGGGGACAAGGAGTGAATAACTTGTATCCTAATCTCATTAACTTTAATCACTTTTCATATTTAAAGCATTCAACCATAGATAAAAAAGATAAACATGAAAGAATAGAATAACAAGACCACATGAACACAATAACACCAAATTTTTTGATGTGGAAACCCTATTAGGGGAAAAACCGTGGTAGAGATCAAGCCCACAAGATGATGTACTCTTTTAAAATCAAAATACCTTATTGAAGGTACAAATGGAATGCACATGCATTTAGGCACACTTCCTATAGCTCATTACTCAATTACAAAAAGGGAAGGATCATTTCCTTACATATCAACTTGGACAACAACTCAATCTATGGACAACAATCCACTATTTATGAACTACTTGATAGCATATCCAATGTATCAATAATTCTCTAATGAAGTACAACAAATATCTTCCTCAATGGAATATTCCACTCATACCTCTTCACACAGTCACCAATACATTATGCTCACACACATCCATCATTTTTCACTAACAAATGATTACATTCTTTTATACAATTCATCAACCTTGGAGAAATAAACAAGGACAACTCAACTTAAGCACCTAATTACAAAATATTAATTTATTACAACCCAATACACAATGCAATCCATTGAATGCCAGATAATACATAAATGATCCATAAAAGCATCCTTGAACACACTATAGCTCCATAAATAATGCCACTATCCATCATAATATGTTACACCAACCGTGTTGGCTAAGAGTGTAAAGAACAATAATAAGTAAAATTTGTAACACTAGAAACATAGCTTGCAATCCTCAAATCAATGAAAAAATCATGTTAAGAACAAAAATGATAGTCCTAAACATGTCATAGACTTCACATCTCAAAATACTATCATACCGATCCACACCAATCCTAATACTTTCATATTGTCTCTTCTTGAACACTTCCTAAACATCAGAATACCCGTCTAAAATAAATCACACCTAACTATCTAAAATCATCATGAAAACCTCTACAAGTTGACAAATATCAAGTACAAACATTCCTCGACACATCTGTAGCTTTGTACCAACTAATCTAATATAAAATAGCCTCACCGATCCAACCAACTCGTTGAACATCTTTGCAACATGTACAACACTCTCACAACAAAGAAATATATATTTCTATCAATGAAAAAACATCTCCCAAATATATGAAAGAAATCTCTAAAGCACATATTTACATTTAATACACCAACAATATGTAATGCCCCACCAAGGAACCTAGCTGAAATTAACCTAAAACATGTTACTAAGTTTACAAAATAATTTTTTTCTTAAGAGTTTACAGACAATAATGAATAAAAAAGAGGAAGAAATATAACATAAAGATAATACATACTCATAAATATATAACTCATTAAAAAATTACAAGTCTCAAGGGTTCCTTGACATAAAATTACCTAAATATAAATTAATCTATTAAGTACAATAACTATTCAAATAAATTACATCATCTCATAAAAGAATACACAACTACAATTGAGCCATAAGGTGTACATGATAACGCACATCCACTGCACAAGTCACAAGGTATGCAAATATAATCTAAGTACAAAGTATAATAATAAAAATGAAAGATAGTAGCAGGTCTCCAATGATAGATAAAAATACACAACTTCTACAAGGATCGTCCAACACTGGTACAAGGACATCAAAATATCAAATGGTAAAAGAATCACTACCACCTGACCAAATGGAATGGAAGTCCACTCCCACTATGCTAAGGAGATAACAAAAAACCCCACTCAGATACACAACACAAAAAACCAACACAATACAACACCCAGGCAAGGGATCTTGAAAGCTCTCTATCTCAAAAAGGTACAACACCAGGTGCAAAGATAGAACATACTCAACTAATGGCAATCAACACATGTAGGAAACCTAATATTTATAAAGGAAAGTGTCATCACATGAGCCAAATCTAAGGTTATCCGTGTATTCTCTCTAGACCCTGACGCCCTAGTATATCTATGTGGTATTAGTAATCCTCTCATATAGACGAGGTACCAACTATGCTATTTCCAGTCCACACAGGCAACAAGCATCTTCCCAGTCCCATCCTAGTCAAGACCTCAATCAAGTACTTAGGGAAGGGAGAGGCACACATTATCTTATTAATTCATTTAAAACTCTCAATGTATTAAGTTATCACTTTATTAAGTAAATTGTAAAGGATACCCAAGTAGCCACTTCTAGGCTCCAACACCTCCAAAATAAGCTACTTCCCATCTATATACTTAGATAACCTACCCTAATGCTCCAACCAACATAACAAAGAGAAGAATGAACCAATACCATAAAATATTTTCATAAATCATAAACCATGATAATCACTAAAGTAAAATAATGGAGCATAGTAGAGAGAAACACAACCTATACAAGGATCAAATAGTCTGGATCTCAATATAGACATTATTAAAGATCATCCATCCCATAATGGATATCTTAATAAAAAAATAAAAATCCACATAGTCTCATATAAGAAGACCAATGATACTCAAAGCATCAATGACATCCATCTCCAAACACGAAGTAACATAATCCATAAAGATAATCATCTAGAGCATAAAACAATCATAGTAGAGAACATAAGGTGACCAAGTAAATTAGACTTAATCATAATAATAGTCATCACCTTCATGGTCAAATAAAATAAATATTGAGACACAATACAACATATGAGATCACTTACATAAATCATAGAATCATACATGATCCAATCAAGACTTCAAAATAGTTATAAAGACTCTCTACATAAAATCAGAGATCAACAAAACAAAAACACTTCAAAGCCTCTAGTATACAATTTCTAAAAGTCAACATAATTTCTCCAAGTAAACAACATCAAACAAGACAATAGGATATACCATATAGTCAAACCATAACCCAAGTCTCAGTTGTTTAAGAACAATCAATTATGTTTACTAAAGTCTAGTTTGACTTATTAAGAAAATGGTCATTTAAAATCTCATGCATGTATACTTTTTAAATAAGTATTGAAATAAGATCTTCATGCATATCAAAACACTAGGTATTTAATTATTACATAATGATATTAATTTTCCAAATATAAATATAAATGGAAACATTAATATTAAAACCTGCATGTAAAATAAATCAATTAATATTTATTTATTAATTAATTTTCTTTCTTTGAAATAAATAAATAACATTAATAATAATTATTATTATAATAATTTTACTTTTCTTATAAATCCAAAAATTAATAAATTATATATATATATATATATATATATATATATATATATATATATATATATATATATATATATATATATATATATATATATATATATATATATATATATATATATATATATATATATATATATATATATATATTTCAAAAGTCCAAATGCATACATATTTCTTTTTCCATTGATTTTCTAATTTCATGATTTAATATCTTTTTCCCCATGTATATATATTCTTTACTACTTTCTTTTAATTCTATAAAAAAATATTATGCTCATATGCAAATATTAGATATCTATTTTAATTTTTTTTATTTCCTAGGGTTTTAACAACAAATACGAACAAATCCTAACTGATTTAATACAAATATTTTTCTAACAAAAATACCAAGTATTCATAATTCTACAATCATAAGATTTCTTCAACCAAAAAGCTTTCAAAACAAAATTTCATACAAATGAAGAATTACAAAACTACCGTCAACAAAAACTTGTAGGCACAAAGTAAACAATCTTTTAAAAGAAAATCGGATCTCTAAGGGTTTCAAACCCAACCTTAATCTACTAATTGACAGAAGCCACAAAGAACAATCTAAAAACCCTGAAAATTCTGAGCTTTCATAATTTCTTTCAATTCAAACTCTGAACCAAAACATGTAAACCTATGTGTGTAAAGAATAATAACCAAAATACTCATAGTAAGGGAAAACTAAGAAACCTAGGATTTTCCAAAACTTATGCAGAATAATAAAGGAACTCAACCTTCAATTGAGTAAAATTAACTTATTTAATAAATATTACTTATTTTTATCAATTGAATCAACTTGAATATTAAAAGGTAAAGTTATAATTTCTTAATAAAGTGTTTTCTAATATGCAACTCAACATTAAAATCACTTAACTCCTTTTTAACTTCTTTTGCATTTAAATATTAATTTGTATATTTTAATTAAATTAAAATTTCTAGCATAAATGAAATATGCAATTTAATAATAAATATTATTTTATATTTTAATTATGTATTTAAATTCCAATCTAGACTTAGTATTTAATTAAATCTCCACTTTCTATAACTAGATGTTCTAATTAATTCCTTTTAAGAAACATAGGCATTTAATTAATTTTTATTAATTAAATAACTTTATATTTTAACATTATAATATTTTATTAGATATAGGTAATCAATCAAAGAATTAACTTTAATTAAATCCTTTATCTATTTTAACACAAAAATCACATCAAAGCTACAAAAATGTGAAACCTGAAGATACTGACTACATAAAAAATACTAAATCAAACACAAAGGAAGGGTTCATGAATGATGCCACCTTGATGAATTTGGAGGGTAGTAACTAAGATACTTGTCCACTATTTTTGGGAAAGAAATGGCTTATGTTAAGATTTGGACTTGTCTATTATCCCCCCTCTCTTACCATTAAGATATTGTGATAGGGCACACTCATCCTAATAATTCAGGGAAGTTGATGCCCGATACCTGAAATCCTACATAAAAGAAAAGTATGTACATACATGTATAAATATGTAAAAGACAATGGTGGGGATCGATCGATTGTGTGGATTTCGCAAGGAAGTAACTACGTCTCCATCCCTCAACCACATCAAGCACATCGAACAAAAATATAAAACATACACACAATCCATACACATGTAGGTATGAGGTTGGTAAATCCATAAATATAAATGACATCATAACATATATAAAATTAGACTATGGGAGGGGAATTATACAATCTCCTGCTTTGAGATTTATGGAAACATATGTTATGAAAAAATAATTAGTACCAAACAATACTTCTCACCCGAAGAAAACTATCACTCCCCTTTAAATCCATGTTCATTACATACCCTTCTCTACATCATATAACAATCTTTCAAAACACGACTTCTCTCCTCATATACATACCTTATTTTCATATAATCATCTCTTCCCTTTACTATTTCCTTTACTATTTTTCACATGACTTATGTCCCCCTTTGACTTCAATGATAAAGGTCACACATATTTGAAAAATATCTAATAATGCATTACAAAACTAATCTCATACCTAAATAATATGCTCTTATCATTTGCCATAGGTCTATCTAACCACTAACCACTACTCCCCCTAAGGAGCAGCTGCCTTATATCAATCCAAGAAAAAATAATGCCTCTGTTAAATACCTTGGACTGATGTGACTTAGTGCATCTCAATTTAGAAAAATAAGAGAACAACTGATAGAAATTTGATTCCAAAAGACTGCCACACCTCCAGAGGCTCCTTCAGAGTCACAACCTAAGCTACCCCCCTTACTTATGGGCTTGATTTTTTCAAATTTTTCTTTGAGCATCTTAGTTTCTTGAATCAATAAGATATCTGGTTTACAATCTCTAACCAAATTTTTTAAAACATCCTATTTGTGAGGACTATTCAGTCCTCTAATATTTCAAGAAACAATCTTCATTTACATATTGGATACTATACCTCTAGGATAGTCATTTGGTGACCATGCGTTATATTCTTCTTTGCTTCCTGTTCTCTAGCATCTTTTTTTGATTTTATACCTCTATTATCCTCTTTTGGAGATCCCACATCATCCTTCTATTGGTGTTTCATCTAAACTCCTCCTATGTTTTGTGAATCAATTTTCTTAGAAGAGTTAAGCATAGAAGTTTTCTGACTATTCCCTTTCTTACCTAAATTTCTAAAGTTTTCTTACCACGTACTACAAACCAAGTATCATCTTGAGGATCAATAAGAGCAATCTATTTATCTTTTGTTTCACCCTTCCAGATTCTAACTATTGATGGGGATAAAGTATCATCTTGGCCTTTGTCTTGAAGAGTCTCTGAATGTATTTCTTCATCCAAAATGTCACATTCCTGAACATCAAATATATTTAGATTCGAGCATGATTCAAATAACTCCTTAAAGGAATCTTCAACCTATGAGATAGGAGTTAAAAGGTTTACATCCACTCCCTAGGAACCCACACTTTCCTCCCTTTTGTTATTGTGATGAAAAACTTCATTTTCTTCCTCTCGGGTTTCACTTTCCTCAAAAGTGTTATTTTCAAGTAGTATATTGTCTTCAACTACCTTCCCTATTTCATTTGGATCTTTGATATGATCTTCCTTCTCCTCAAGGTTATTAATTAGTAGATCATTATCCCCTTTTTCTTTAGCATTTTATTCTTCTATATCATTTTCCAAGGACTTAGGATCCTCATTCTTGATATCTTCTCAGCTTTCTTCATCTTCTTGATTTTCCCCACACTTGGGTTCCTCATTGTTGATATCTTCTCTTCTTTTTTCCCTCTATTCTTTCCTAGTTCCTTTAGTCATCCCTTGATTAAGTTTTTCATCTTTTAATAGTTTCAGAGGGCATTGCTTTACCTAGTGACCAATTTTTTTATAGGTAAAATAGGTGAAAGGGATAGATTCAAATTCCACAGTTTGAATACATTTTCCCAGTTTGGACATGATAGTAATAGCCTTTGGAAAGTTTGCAGATTGGTGAATATTGACACAAATTCTAACATAGACCAATCTTATCCTTTCCACAGTCATGGGGTTGATAGACAGGAGTTCCCCAAAAGCTCTCGCTAGACCAACAAAAACATCTTCATGATAGTTTTCCAACAGGAGACCTAGGAGTCTAACCCAGACATGGAATGACACAAAAAAAATGTCATTCAAGTCTAGATTGGTTGACCATTTTTGTAAATCCAAAGATGACTTACCAAACATCCAATGTCCTCCACACATGACACCTAATAGATCTTTCCCATTGGAAAACTCAAATGAGAAAAAATCTTTGGGCATATCTGGAATATTAACTTGACCCTTAAGAATCCATTTCTTAGCAGCAAAGGCTCTAACCATATCTTTATTAGGTTTAGGCCCAAGAAATTTTCCTACCAGAGTGAGAGCTATGATTGAAACAATATGGTCAACAAGTGGGTCTGGTATAAAGATACTGAAGGTTCCCTTGTCAGGTTCTGAAATATTATTAATCTCTAGGAAAGAAGATTTACCTATTGTCTTGACTTTAAAAAGAGAAGATCAACTTCCTTTTCCTAAAGCTCTTAGGTGAAACTTCCCTGTTGAGTTGATTGGGACTTTCCCTCCAAGATGGAAAGTTGAGAAGCTCTTCGGCCCACCTCCTCGAGAAAGATTTTTACCCGAGTCTTTGTTGTAAGATTTGATGAAAAAAAAATCTATTAAGCCCAAGAAACCTACATGCAAAAACTTGTCACAAGGAACAAATATGTAGGAAATAAATAAGGGTTTTTCTCTGACAATATGAAAGTTTATTATTATCAGCCAAAAGAATGAATAAAAATATACAATGGATCAATCCTTACAAAAGGAGATCAAAAAACTTAATGGAAAACTGTAATAGGTAAATAGGCATTTAATAATTAGATTTAATTATAAAATGACTAATGCAAGTGCATAAAGTGAAATCTTAAGAGGTAGAAAAGTTAATTTAATCAATGTAATTAAATTAATTCTTTACACTAACACCCCTCTTAAGATGAGCAAAAATGAAGCTACAAAAAATGTAAGAAAGAAGAGAAGGAACTACAATGCTGAATGCAAATTTGGGTCCCAACAACATGGCCTGATGAGGTACCCAATCACAACCAAATCTCTATGGAATAGAGAAACCAGGAAAACCACATGGGAAAAACCCTCCTCAAAAAAGAGATAGAAAGATGTGAAAAGAAGAAAAAAAGAAAGGAAGGTAAACCTCAATGAGACCCCCCAAGGACAACTTCCTTCACCCCAAGCATAGAATGTAGCTGAAGATACTGCGGGGATGCAAAAGGCTTAGTGAAGATGTCAGCAACCTAATCCAAAGTGGGAACATACTCCAAGCTGAGGGAAGGACCCTGAATCAACTACCTGATGAAATGCATATGGATCTCAATGTGCTTGGTCCACTGATGCTCAATTGGGTTGTGAGATATATGAATGGAACTATGATTGTCACACCAAGAAGAGTAGGACTATCAGGAGGAAACCAAAACTCTATCATCAATTGTTGAAGACTTAAAACCTCCTGACTAGATAGCACAACTTCTCGATACTCTGCCTCTATAGATGATAATGCAACAACAGTCTTATTTTTGAAAGATCATTTGATAGGACTAGAAAAAAGACAAAAAACAAAGCCATAAGTAGAATTTTGATAATCTATATCACCACTCCAATCAACGTCTATGAAAGAAATAATGTGAGGATCTCCTGATGTATAGTGAATGTCATATGAAGTAGTGCCCCATATGTACCTCAAAATACAGTTGGCATCTTTCCAATGACTCTCATGAGAATCATGGGAGAATCAAGAGAAAATGCCAACTGCAAAGGAAATGTTAGGATGAGTGTGTGTCAAGTACAAAAAACTACCCACAAGTTGCCTATATAAGGTGGAGTCCACTGAAGGAGTAGAGAAAGTGGTAGACAAAAGAACACCTAACTGAAAAGATGTGGGAGAAGGCTTGAAATCAATCATGTCAAGAGCATACTTCTACTAGTATATGGAAATTCCATTTGAAGACTGAATAACCTATAGGCCCAAGTAGTAGTGTAGAAGTCCAAGATCTATCATCTCAAATTGCTCCATCAATGCTCTCTGAACACTCTGAATCATAGAAGATGAGCTACCTGTGATGATGAGATCATCAACATACAACACAAGTATCACAATATCAACCCCATGACACTGAAGATACACTGTAGGATCAGAATGACAACAAGTGAAGTGTGAGGATAGCAATAAAGAGTCCATATTCTCATACCAATCTCAAGGAGCTTGATTGAGACCATATAATGACCTCCAAAGTCTACAGACAATAGAAGAGTCTTTTAAAAAACCTTGAGGTTGTTCCATATACATCTCCTCATGTAGATCCTTGTGCAAGAACACACTCTTCACATACATCTGATACATTGTCCAACCCTGTGAAGTCGCAAGAGAAAGTACTAGGTGAATAGAATTCATCTTGGTGACAGGAGAAAAGGTCTCAAATTAATCAATACCCTCCACCTATGAAAATATCTTCACAACAAGATGTGCCTTATACCGATCAATAGAACCTTTCTGCAACATACTTGGTACGGTACACCCACTTTCACTGAATAAGATTTCTTCCTTTCAGAAGAGTACAAAGATCCCAAGTGTGATTCTTCATCAAAGAAGAGTACTCCTCATCCATAGCCCTATCCCACTCAGGATATTCTATCACCTCTGAAAACTTTTGAGGATCATCTAAAACAACATGACTCAAAATACTAGTACCAGATCACTGAGCATGAGTATGATGGGTATCTGAAGGATCTCTTGCCAAAGAACCAACAGTACTGATAGTATCCCGAGCCCACTTGGGCACTCATGAAATATTTAGTGGAAGAGGGGAAGGTAGATCATCATCTAAATTATCGTCAGAGGATATAGAATCTTGAAGAGGAGAAGAGGAAGTACTAGGAAATGAGGGATAATTTAGTGATGGAGGCTACATATGAGGATAGCGCTCATCAAACTGCACATCTCATGAAAACAAGACCTCTTTGGAATCAGGATCAAATAACCTTTACACCTTCATATCCTCACAACAACCAACAAATATTAGTGGTCGTCTCTTCCTCTCCATGGCTTTCCTCTGAGCATCTAGAATAAATTCCCAAGCCTCACTACCAAACACTTGAAATGTAGAAACATCGGGCTTGACATGGAAACAAGCCTCCTCAAGAGTCAAATGTCATAATGCCTTATGAGGCATTCGATTCTAAATGTAGTTGGAACAATTTACTACCTCTACCCAAAATGAAGGCTGCATATCTTGAGACTGTATCATATAATTGGCCATCTCCCATAATATTCTATTCTTTCTCTTAGCAACACCATTCTGCTAAGGGGTATGGGTAACTATCAGCTGATGCAATATACCCTTCTTAGTGAAAAAATCATGAAAAGACTAATTCACATATTCCCACATTGTCAGTGCGTATCTACCTGATAGAAAGACCAGACTGCTTCTCCACAAATGTCTTAAAGAATCAAAATGAATCAAAGACATCAGACTTGTACTTCAATAAGTACACCCATGTGCATCTAGAGAAGTCATCAATAAAGGTGAGAACATAATGAGCACCAAAAAAAGGAGTGGGAAATGACATGAGATCACTATGTATCAACTCCAATGGTGCCTTAGTAGATGAAGATCAACCTATCAGAAAAGAATCTCTGTGATGTTTTCCAAGTGCACAACCTCAAAAAACACCATCAATGCAAGAGATCTGAGGAAGCCCAATCACTAACTCCTATGTAATCATCTATTGTAGATATCTATAGTTGACATGGCCAAAACATTCATGCCAAAGATTGCTCACTATGTTAGCATGAGCAACAAGAGAAACACTTGTATAATTGGAGCTCTCAAATCCATCAAACCTGTATAAGTGAGACTTTGAATCAACACTCCTAGTACAAATAATGAAATTAGGATCATGGAGGTCTCGAATAACTACATCATGTGGTGAGAACTCAACTATCTTACCAAAACCAGAATGGAAAATATGATAGACAAACAAGAGGTTCATAGAAATGGAAGGAACCAAAAGAATGTCCTGTAGAGAGACACCATCCAATGAAATAGTACCAGAACTTGTAACTAAAATTTGTGCTCAGTCACCAACTGCAATCTATTTAGTAGCACTCTGAGAAAGTGAGGTAACCAAACTAGGTGTGTGTGTGTCATATGGTGTGAAGCACCTGAATCAATGATCCATGCAGTAGTGGAAGATAATGCTCATGGAAAAAGAGAATGGTCTTTCCCTGTGGGAGTAGGTGAAGGCTGTGGAGAAGCAATACTATGCTACTGCAAGGCTTCCTCTAGAGCCTCAAGAAGTTTCCAACACCTGGAAACTAGATGCCCTTCCTTGCCACAAAAATTGCAAGGTTCAGCTGTGAATTTATTAGTCTTGGAAGAAGACTCACTAGACTTAGAAGATTTACTCTTAGGAGTGGATTTCATAGAATCTTTTTTTCTGAGGTGGCTTGGAAGAATGGTCACTGCTAACTAAATCTATTTTGGGCTTCTACTTATGCTTCTGTGTCCCCTTAGAAGTCTAAGAAACCAAAGCTTAGTTCTTAGTTCCAGATAAAGAATCCAACTATGTGAGCTTGGCCTACTCTCTACTCAACCAATCACATAACACCTCAAAAGTGGGCATCTAGAATCTTTGACTAAATGCATCCATGGTAGATTGGAAGGTGGAGGAGAAAATCTGAAAGTTTCCCCAAAGCTTTGACAGAATCAGGTAGATACACTTTGTGTCTATCTTAGTCTTTCCACATCCCTGTAATAAAGACCTCTACTGCTTCAACTTCATCAGGAAGTCCTCAATGGATGGAAAATGATCTGGTACAAGAGAGGTAAGCTCTACCTCAATTTGAAGTTCCCTGAACTCATTCACTATACCAAATAAGGTATTAAGCTTGGTCCACATAGCTAGAGGGGTATTGCACCCATCAAGATGAAACCATAGACTATCTGATACATGTAAATCAATCAACCCCATTGCCTCATCCATCTTGTTCCTATGCTGCATGACCTCAAAAGGCCTCTATTAAACTAGTTGCACTGCATCTAAATAAGATCACAACCCTTTTGACAAGAGAAGTCATGTCATCAGGGATTTCCATGTGTGATAGTTATGAGGGGTCAGAAGTTCTAGACAAGAAGAGGTCTCGGCCATATTTTTAGAAGGGGTTTTGTTTTGATATAATTTCAAGTTTACTGAAGTAAATTATAGAAAACAAGAAATAAAACACCCCCACAATTCAATAAACCGAACCCTAGAAGCTGGAAAAGATTGCTTACAATGAGAGAGAAAAAAACCTTAAAATGAGTATCATGTGTACCTTTGAATTTTTTTGATGAAAATATCCATAGATCTAGATAGAAATTGTAGGTAAAAAATCTTGCATGTCAAAGTATGGTGCCCGCAAGGGTTTGAAGTTCTGCTTTTTCAGATCTGCCAATGCAGACATCGGCTCATGCATGACGATCAGAGGAATAAGGTGCAGGCCTGGTAAATGACACTGAGAAGGACACCACTGTAAACTATGTAAAACCCTTTCTCCTTTTTTTCTTCAAACATGGACAAGATACAATAGATCCAACTCTAATACCATGTAAGATTTGATGAAAAAAAAAATATTAAGCCCAAGAATCTTGCATGCAAAAACCTGTCACAAGGAAGAAATCTGTAGGAAACAAACAAGGGTTTTTCTATGACAATATGAATGTTTATTATTATCAGCCAAATGAATGAATAAAAACATACAATCCTTATAGAAGGAGATAGAAAAACCTAATGGGAAACCTTAATAGGTAAATAGACATTTAATAATTAGATTTAATTATTAAATGAATAATGCAAGTGCATAAAGTGAAATCTTAAGAGGTAGAAAAGTTAATTTAATCAATGTAATTAAATTAATTCTTTACTCTAACATTTGTCTTCTTCCAAAGACATCGTGGAGCCCTCACCATTATTACCTCATGTCTTCTGAGAGCTTCTGACCTCTGTTCCTGTAGATATTCCTCCATTAACTAGTTTCCCACTCGTGCTTGAATTCAAACCGATACCCCCTCCTGCTCGGTGCCTGTCCATCATTCTAATATACTAAAATTACACCATGTTGGTATTGAAATAAATTAAAAATTTAAAAAGTAGACTCTAAGCACTACATTTTTTACTAGTGAATTTTTTTGAGATTCAATCTTTAAGTTCCTCAATTTTTGACATTAAATGAGAAAAATTTGGAAAATGGGGAAAACACTTCCACATTTTGCCCAAAAGTGGGACTCAAATTCTTGTAGCCACCCTATGTCTATATCTTTTTCTATATTTGTATTCCACATGAGGACATCTTATGAGGTATTTCAAAAAAATTCCATTTGTTGGTGCATTATAAATATAACTTTGAACATAAATTCCTTATTCTTTTTTTCTTTTGAGAATGTGCATAATCTCTTTCAAAGATTACATTTTTTTATGGGCTATAAAGATATTGGCAAAGGATGTGTGATTTGTCTTAATCATTTCTAATTCTATTTTCTACTACAAAGTATGCAATCATTGTATTCCATGGGATATCATCCTTGTGAAAAAAATTAAAGTGCTTTGTTAATGTTTCCACATCCACTATGTGGACATCAAGGTCAATAGTAGAATCCAATAGGGTATGCCTACAAGTTCTATCATGATTGTGATGACATCATATAGAATATAACCAAAAATAATAATTGGTGTTGAAATTAGAAAATAGGTTAAAAATAGGATTGTCAATAAAAGAATTTATATACGAGTTGGAAAAAGTCTATGCTATATTCCAAAAATCCATATATTCATACATGGTTATGGTGCAATTGGAAGCAAGAAAATAAAATATCAAACAAAAAAAATGGACTATATTTTTTATTAATGTCGGTCACCAATTCACTAAGAATGATTCTATGCATCATTATATATGTCTCCTTGTTTCAAAAGTAAAAATTGTAATTCTCAATACCAATTATAAAGTATATGGATTTATTTTGTAGTCTATAAGAAGATGGAATACAACCCTCATAAATTATATTGTCACTCTCAACATCATCTCCCTTCTTGATTGTAAATGTCACAAATTGGTGAAACAAATGTATTAATGTACAGAAGACATTTCATTAGTGTTTAGACAACAACAAAAAATAGTACAATTTAAAAAAGAAAAAAAAGATTAATAGTGTTCCTTTGTTTACATTTAGGCATTTTCCATTTATTGTGATTTCCTAACCTTTCATACCTCTAAAAGAAAAAATAAATTATTGCATTGGATTATCCTTCCTCACCAATTAATCTAGATAAACCTAATGTCGAAACAAATATCAGTAAAAGAGCTAAATAAATCTTGAACATTAGAACATGTTTTCTCTTAGAATATTTTCTTTTGGGTGAATGCAATTTATATATACAGTTTTTTCAAGTTTCTCTTAGATATATCACTACTCAGTGATCAACATGTTCATCAACATCCAATGTTGACAATGACAAAAGCATGTTGGAAAACAAACCATAAGTAGAAAATCCCTTAAAACTATTTGAAAGCACCTAAGAAAGAGAGTTTCCAGGTGGAGTTCATTTATCATAAATAAAATGTAACGGATAATGTAGATGGAATCCCAACTCTATGGAACAAATATATTCGTCACAAGAATGAAAATTTGCACCACTTTCTTTAATGCATAGGTGATAACCTCAAAATATTATCAAAAAATATGGTGGGAATAAGTGAAATTTTTAAAATTTTACCCATTATAAATAGTTAGGCATAGTATTGGCAGGTTCCATCCAATGGAACTAATATCAGAGTAAATCAACTAATAAATATGTGTTACTATAGCGGTGAGTCAAGTTGGTAATGAGAATATTGGATTGAGAAACTAAAAAACAAATCAATAGGGGAACGTAAGAATGGTTGATAGAGATGTAGTACCAATAGAGATACTCATGTTTCCACATTTCAATATTGGAAAGAAGGGATATCATTTGTTCTTCTAATAGAAATAAGGGTGGGGCCGATAAGGCTTGACTAGAAGGAGTATGTTAAAAACACACACAAACATACATACATGTAGATATATATATATATATATATATATATATATATATATATATATATATATATATATATATATATATATATATATATATATATATATATATATATATATATATATATATATATATATATATATATATATATATATATATATATATATATATATATATATATATATATATATATATATATATATATATATATAAACAAAAAATCATATATGCATCTCTCTCTCTCTCTCTCTCTCTCTCACACTCACTCACACACACACACACTAAAGTGCTAAAGGTCATAGCATTGAGAAACATAATTGTTACCCAAATTTTCCTATGCATCAAATTTGGAAAAAACCATCCCTGGGCCTTTGTTTTTATCTTGTCAAACACCCCAAAAAATTTCATGAGTCTACCTCTTTTCCCCTAGTCTCTGCAATATCTTTTAGGTCTCTGGCTAGAAGAAAAACCCTTAGAAAAATTAATAAACTAGCCATTACCCTGCAAAACCCTTTGGCCGTGTTATATTTCTATGTTACTTTATCCCGATAACTTAAGTCATCCCAATTTGCATGTGCATTTAAAAAATCCTTCAGTCCCCAAGTCTCTAATTCCCGGCGGTTAGCCCCTTAACATTTAGCAATCTCGCAAGCAGTTACCATTTCGGTTGGCGATCTCAGATCGGCAGCCAGGTCAAGATTCTAGATCTGACGGTTGCCGCATGATCTCATGGCCCCAAACGATTCCATGAGGTCTTGTGATGATTGTCAATCTTCCTGCCTGCAAAGTTCATCTGGTCAGTGGGACCGGTGCCACCTCATCTTATTTGGTAGCTCCTGATTCATCGACGATGTCTGATTCGGTAGCTTATCAGTGGGGCCATCTTCTTTGGTGGGTAAAGTTCTAACTTAATCATGTGGTTTTCATTATAGCAAGGGCTCAAGATGTGAACTAGTTAATCCGGCAGTATAGCGACAGTCGTTGATCCTCCTTCATCGTCAGAGCTTCTGACAGTGGGTCCTCTGTCAGGGACAGTTGCAACATGGATCTATTTTGGTAGCTTGTGATTGATGAGGTTGATACAGGTGGAAGGATGTTAGTGGGGCTGGGTATCTGTAGATGTGTCAGAAAGACTAGGATCTATGGTGGTTGTATGATCTCATAAAATCTTCTGACCCTATGAGATCATACCCCCACTGTTAGATTAGAATCTCAGGCAGTGGGTCTGATGTTAGAAATAATGCCACGTGTATCTGAGGGGGCGACATTTGATTGGTTGGTGAGAGTGCAATGTGGCTGATATCAGTGGGCCTGTGGGGTCTGGGGTTTCTAAAGAGTTTAAAGCACTGTCAGATCTCACGACTGTTGTTATACCGGAGATCCAAAAAGCTTGATCGTTATGGTGGCGGTATAGCGGCAGCCGTCTGATCATCTTCTCAGGGAAACTGACTTTCTCACTGGTGAATGGCTGCTGACTTCCACAGTGGCGGTTGACTTGTCAGAGGGGTTTTAAAAGTGTTTTTCTAGGTTTATCTGAGCCGCCTGATCTATCGGGAGATAGAACGATCGATGGTTGCATTTTAAATCAACCTGCTAGCCATTCTTTTTCAAATTTAAATATTTCTTTTGCTAGGGTTTTCATTTTGCGGCCATGCATGACAAATGGGTAGCTGGAATTGAATTCCTCAGGATAGTGAAGGTTGAGGGGATGTTAATAGAGGATCTAATCATCGGCGCCATGAATTTTACAAAAGTACCATGTCGTGCTAAAAGCTTTAATGGGCTTGTCACCACCTTGCAGAGTTAATCATTTTTAACCCAGATATCAGACTAGGATCAGATTGTGAGCATTCATGGCAAGGCCAAGTTGCAGGAGGGTAGATGGATCAAGTTTGATGTGGTAGAGGCATGGGCACGCAACATATCTGATTGGCCTTGATGCTACAGAGATATTTTTATGATCGGATTTGATAGGCAGTTAGGGTTTGATTTTTTATTACAAATTTATGCAACCCTAGTTAGGTTTTTCTCCTACCTACGTGCAGGAGATGTATATATTGTATTTTTGGAGCCTTAGTGCTCAGAGGTTAGAGAGTTCACATTTTATAAAGACAAAAATATCTTTTCTTAGAAGGCCATCTGAGACATTTTTTTGTCCTCTAGTTTTCTACATTCTATAACCTCCCATTGGTAATTCAAAGATTGAAGATAGTTTGTGACATTTCTCATGTCCCTATGCCTTTTTTGTGTGTATTATCTCTTATTGAATCAAAGTATTTATATGTTTCTTAGTGATATCTTAGGGTTCTTGATCCTTCTTTCTTTCTGTAATTCATGTGTATTATTGTGAATGATTTGATGTGAATGCTTTTGTGGGTATACCACAACCCCTTAACAATCTTGTCTCATTCCTATACCTAGTTGCAGAGGTGAATGTTTGTTTGTAGGTCATAGATTGTTGTCTACCCCAAGGAGTGTCATTATTTGTGAAATGATCTCTTTCTTTCCTTGAATACCCTCTTTGTTTACAGACCCCTCCTATGAAATACTTATGCAAGCCTATTCAGTAAGTTGTGACCTACTAGACCTAAGTCTCTCATTGATTTCATCCTACATATTGAGATCCAAACCCTAGTTTCGGTGCATCACCTAGTAGGTAGTTTTCTTTCAGTCATTTCCCTTTTCAAGCATTCCGTCTATCCCTTTCCCTCAAAAGTTTACTTTCATGTCTAGAAGAAAATTAAGGTGATTATCCAAGAGGAACCAGCCTAGAACCTGGAGGTCTCATCTCAGTTAGAAAAGGTCCCACAACCTAGAGATGATTCCCATGCTATACTGAGTTATCAAGACCAAGAGAGCTTGAGATAAAGGTGCAAACTTAGTGTATAACAATTCTAGCACGCTCGGTGGGACTACACAAGAAGTTCATTGTTTGAAGATTATGTTATCTCTGATATACAAATTGCATAGTACAGGCTTTTAGAAGTCATTCTATCAAGTATATCTGGTGACTCCACTAATTTCAAGGATCCAGGCTACCTTCTTCAAAGTTTATGAGAAAGATTGAGACTAGAAGCTCGAAGCCTACCCAATTTTGAGAGTTGCCCTTAAGGAGAAGTCACAAAGGTAGGTCAACTCAAAGAACACCCCCTGCAAGGAGAGTTCAATCAACACCACCTGATACTTCAGAAAGGAGACCTTTTCCCTTTCATTCTAGAAGAAGAGGTAGATCTCTAACCAGAGATCTAGAAGAGGATTCAAATCCAGTAGTAAATACAACTCATATAGTTGTTAATCTTTAGTTTCAACTCCTACAATGGCTAGACAGTTTTCTTTTGCACCATTCAACCAAGGCAATCCATTGGCCTTTGCTCAACATCATGATGTGCCTTTGGTAACACTTAAGAGTATACCTAATTTTACAGGTGAAGGGAGACAACTGCTTTTGAACACATAAGAGATGTGACCACCATCTATAGCATACACAACATAACTCAAGAGGATGTGGCCACAAAGTTATTAGCAGCCTCTCTAAAAGGTAAGGCTCTAGAATGGTTTAGAACTTTAAATGTTGGTTCTATTACTTCATGGGATGAGCTAGGGGATGAATTAAGTAAACATTTTGAGGATAAATTAGATAACTTGTCTCTAGTTGAGCAGTTAACAACTATTAAGAGAGACCCTCAAGAGCAAATGACAGATTACAATAGTAGATTCCTTAAGACATGGAATAGAATTCCAGTCTCTGTGAGGCCATCAACTGACCATGCTTTTCTATAATACTTACAAAATCTGAATGGTCAAATTTTTGTCATGATCCAATCTATGGGTGGTACTTCTCTACCCCAAGCTTTTAACATAGTTTTCAGGGCTGAAAATTGTTTAATCCAAGCAGGCATGATTGCTAGAAGGCCTCCAATGCCCATTTTTCCTAGCCTTCAACCCATTGCACCTACCCAAGTACCCCCATTTACCCCTATTCTCACCATATTAGCACCTCAGGCTAGTACTAGTGGTCAGGAGCTAATAGCTAGCTTCTCTCAAGAGTTGCAAGAGATAAAGAATAGCCAAGAAAGCAGTAAGAAAGAAATGACAAACTTGTTGCAGACCTTAACTAAAGAAGTAACAAATCTAAAGAAGCAAGGTCAAGGAATTAGACCACCATTTCAGCCACAAGGCCAGGGTCCTAATCAGTAATATCAAAATCAAGGGAAGCCTTATCAACAAAATAGGCCACCATACCAAGGAGGCTATCAAGGACAAAGATAAAGCTTCAATTAGAGACCATTCCAACCATATAATCTTGCACCTTTCAATTCTGCAAATCTAGTGAGGGATATGGTTCCTAGCCAAAATAATATGATCATGGAGAATGAATGGTGTTTTCCTTGTAATCAGCCTCACAATCAGGCTACATGTTGAAATGGATGGATGAACCAAGCTCTAATGGTTCAGAATGCCTCCCAAGCTCAATCAGAGGCTTCATCCAGTGGGTTAATGCCTCAACAAGAATCATGAGAGAATGAGACTACTCTCTTTAATTGGAAACAACCAGACTTCAATGGAGTCAATGATGAGGTTGCTTTTGTCACCTATACAAGAGCAAAGAGAAGAGCTCAAGACATGGAGAGAGCAGATTCCAATGCCAAAGCTACTACATCTGCAAAGCCACTGCAGCAAGCCACTCCCATCACACCTAAGGAGGTTCCTGTCATTACAAGCAAGGAAAGCCAAATTCCAAAAGAGGTGGAGCCCGTCACAGTAAGGACACAACATAGAGTACACACTATGACACCTTTTAATATTGTAGACAACATGAAGAAGGTGAATGTCACTGTGTCCATGTGGGAATCTTTGGCTCTTCCAGGACAACCTAAAATTTTGAAGAAGGCCATGACAGAAGTGACAACTCTTCAACCTACAAAAGAAGCTGCAAAGCCAGTGTTGGTTAACACTGATCAAGAAAAGGAGGCTCCAAGTAGAAACTCCAAGGCTAATGCCATTCAAGGTAGGAATTCAAAGCCACCTCCCTTTTATGTATCTTTAATTATTGGAAAATCTTTAGTGCATAATTGTATGGTAGATAGTGGAGCTACTAGTATTGTAATGCCCAAGAAAGTAGCTGACCAATTAGGACTAAAGTATGAGCCCTTCCAGAAGAAGGTTACCCAACTTGATGGATCCTCAGTCAATACTATCGGCATGGCCAAAGATAATAGTCTAATCCTTCATGCTAGTCCTAATTTTTCCATCGTCCTTGATATATATATATCATAGATCTCCTTGCATTATTTTCTATATGTCTTTCAAGGGAGTTTACAGCCGAGATAGGAGGTTATCTATCTTCTGACTAGTCTCACATGTTATTTCATACAAGGTATGGGACCAAGGTCACCATTAAGTTAGAACCATTAGCAACACACCATATAGAACCATATGTGTCCAATACCATCAATGCAAACTACCCTATATTTGATGACAATGACTTCCAAACCATTAGTGAAGCAAGCACAAAGATAGAAAGTATCCCTGATATTTTTATAGATGAAAGAGCTTCAGAGGCCCAAGAAAATTTTGTTTGGGATTTTGGTTTGGGAAGTTATTTAATACAAGAGAGTGGAGTCATAGAACCAAGCCTTCTCAAAGAGGATACCGATTTAGAGGATCAGAGCAATCAGGTTTGGGAACTATTTTTTGATGGAGCTAGAAGTAGACATGGTTCTAGTGGTGGTGCTATGCTAGTGTCCCCAAAAGGAGAAAGGTATTATACTACCTTTAGATTTAGTTTCTCCTACACTAGCAACACTGCAGAGTAGGAAAGTCTAGTCAATGGACTAGAGTGGGCTAGAAAAAGAGGGCTTAAGGCCTTAAAAGTTTATGGTGATAGTGAGCTAGTTGTCAGCCAATTAAGAGGGATAAGTGAAACCAAGAATGACACCATGAAAGCATACAAGCATAGAGTTTGGGATGCAATTGAAGATTTTTGTGCTTTCAATATTGTTGCTATCCCTAGGAAGCTAAATCATAATGCAAATAGGTTGGCTGCTATTGGATCCCAATATGACATTCCAAATATCATTTCAAAAGAAGTAGATCAACATCATATCAAAGTGATTTTCATACCATCTATTCCTGATAATGATGTTAGTTGGCAGGTGTTTGACAATGATGAACAAATTCTGTAGTTCTTGTTTGAAGAAGATGTCTTTTCAAAGCATAATCAAGAGAGATTATCACAAAATTATGGTGATCAAGTGATACAACTAAAGTCCAATAAGATGCCTAGAGGTCTTGTTACCTTAGAGACTATCTTCAACAAGGATGATGAAGTTAAGGAAAACAAAGCTAGTCTAGTAGTCCAATGAGAACATTGTGTTGAACTAGAGTTGGAACTAGGTAAGAGCCTACAATTTGGAAAGGTAAATACTGAATTGGAAAATCAAGATTATACACAATTATTTAAGGAATTCAGTGATGTATTTTCATGGCAATATGAAGACCTCAAAGGTTTTGATCCATCCCTTGCTCAGCACACCATTGAGTTAGAACCTAATGCCAAACCAGTGAGGCAAAAGAAAAGGCCTCTTAACCCCAAGCTTGAGCCACTTATGCATAAAGAAGTACTCAAATTGATAGAAGGTGGTATTATCTACCCCATCAAGCATACTATTTGGGTTTCCAACCTTGTTTCTATTAGGAAGAAGAATGGGGAATTGAGGTTATGTGTTGACTTCAGGGATCTTAACAGGGCCTCATTAAAGGACCGCCATTTGTTACCCTCTATGGAACAAATCTTACAATTTGTCTCTAGATCTGAGAGATTTTCATTATTAGATGGCTATTCAGGATACAATCAGATACTGGTTAATGAAGAGGATCAATAGAAGACTACATTTACAACCAAGTGGGGAACCATGGCTTATCAAAAGATGCCCTTTGGTTTGTCAAATGTAGGTGCTACATTTCAAAAGGCAATGGATATGGCCTTTAAAAGCCTTATGTACAAGTTTGTGTTGGTCTAATTGGATGACATAACTATCTATTCAAAGCATGCAGTAGACCATATCAAACATTTGAGGTAGATCTTTGAAAGGTGTAGAGAGTTTGGGATATCTCTTAATCCCAAAAAATGTGTGTTTGCAATTCATGAAGGAAAATTATTGGGATATGTAGTATCCAAAGAAGGGATTACAGTAGATCCTAAGAGAATTGTAGCTATCTTAGAGCTACCCTTACCACACCATAAGAAAAGTCTCCAATCTTTCGTAGGAAAGATTAATTTTGTTAGGAGGTTCTTGCCTAACATTGTAGATTTACTCAAGCCTTTGACAACCATGTTAAAGAAGAGTTCAACTTTCAGTTGGACTAAGGAAGGGAAAGCCAATTTCTAGGCTATCAAAGAGGCCCTAACAGAAGCTCCTACCCTCTTAAACCCAAATTTCAATAAGGATTTCATCCTTTATGCTTATGGAGGTCATGATGCTATATCTGCAATGTTGAACCAAGAAAATTTAGATGGATTGGAGTAGCCTATTGCTTTCTTTAGCAAAGGTTTAGAAGAGTATGAACATAGATACTCTTTTGTAGAGAAACATGTACTTGTTGTGGTAAAGAGCCTTAAAAAGTTCAAATATTTGTTGACCCATAGCAAGATACATTTAAAAGTTACTCATCCAAGTGTCAAAGAGTTTTTTCTTTCCAAAGACCTAAATGAGAAAAGGGCTGGTTGGATCACCAAGGTGATGGAATATGACATTGATATTTAGACTACCAGGCTGGTTAGAGGAAGAGGTCTTTGTGAGCATTTGGCAGGGGATAAAAGTTCAAAGAAATTAGAACAAGTGGATGCATCTTTGGTTGTACATTCTATAGAAGAACAAGACAAGGCAACAAGCTGGTTGCCTAATATGATCAATTATTTGAAGACAGGACAATGTCCTGCAGGCCTAGATTCAGCAAAAAGAAGGTATTATAGATTACAATCTGTTCCTTTTATGCTGATAGATGAAGTTCTTTTCAGAAAGGATCACAATGGTGTCCTTTTAAAATGCATAGATTTAGAAAAGGTAGCAGACATCCTATTTGAGTTTCATGATGGACCTTCTGGAGGTCACTTCTCTCCTAGGATTACTGCTTTTAAAATCATGAGGGCTAGATACTATTGGCCATCTATCTTTAAGGATAGTCATGATTATGTCAGAAGATACATCAAGTGTGCCATGTTTGCAAGAAAAGAAAGGCTTTCAGCCTTGCCTCTACAACTAATCAAAATAGATCAACCCTTCATGAAGTGGGGTATAGATTTCATTGGCATGATCAATCCTCCATCTAGTGCAAGACATAAATGGATAATTACTACAATAGATTACTTCACCAAATGGACAGAGGAAATTGCATTAAAAGAGGCCAATGAGAGTGCTATCCTAAGCTTTTATGATGAGTTAATTCATAGGTTTGGCACTCCTGATTCCATAATTTCAAATAATGCCTTAGCATTCACAGTCCTCAAAGTCTCAGAGTGGGTAGTCAAGAATGGCATCTATTTGAATACCAGCTCCAACTACTACCCTCAAGGAAATGGCTTGGCAAAATCCACCAATAAGAACTTGATTAGGATAATCAAGAAGACTCTTCAAGAAAATCAGAGGAATTGGCATACCAAACTGAGGTATGCCTTATAGTTAGATAGAATTACCCCAAAGAAAATCATTGGTAATTCCCCTTATGTGTTAGTGTATGGCAGAGAGGCCAAGTTGTCTATTTCAACTGAATTACCAGCCCTGGACCTAGCCACTCAATATGCCCTATTTGAAGAAGGAGATCCCTTGTAGATCAGATATGCTCATTTGATGGAGTTGGAAGAACTCAG
Source organism: Chamaecyparis obtusa (assembly GCA_027943335.1). Classification (NCBI taxonomy): domain Eukaryota; kingdom Viridiplantae; phylum Streptophyta; class Pinopsida; order Cupressales; family Cupressaceae; genus Chamaecyparis; species Chamaecyparis obtusa. Next base: position 7,144 of record BSBK01000269.1, on the reverse strand, counting down.
AGACAAATCAATGCAAGATATGGAATTCCATTAGATTCAGATAAAGAGGTGCTTTGATAGAAGAGCCAGAGTCAAAGACTTTAAGGTTGGAGATGTTGTCCTCAAGTGGGACGAGTTCAGGTCTAGACCTGGCAGGCACACAAAATTTGACTCCTTCTGGGGTGGACCATTTGTAATCACAGAGTGCAGGGGCTCTAATGCTTTTCAACTATCAAATATGGAGGGATTTGTCCTGCCTATATCAGTAAATGGTTTCCACCTGAAGCCCTACTTTGAGGTTAATCCCTCTCTGTAATTTTTGTAAATATGTTTTTCCCTTGCTTTCTTTCCCTATTTTCTAGGTTACTTTCCTACTTTCCAAGAAGTGTCTATGCACAAGTTTGTCTCTTTGGTCCCAGTTTTGTCTCTATCAAAGTTTTTGTTCCTATATAACCCCATGCCCAATGGATTGTCAAGGTCACTGATTTCCCATGTCTACCAGGCTGACATCCAGTAGAAATCGCTAAAATGTTACCCAAATTTTCCTATGGATCAAATTTGGAAAAAACCATCCCTAGGCTTCTGTTTTTATCTTGTCAAACACCCCAAAAAATTTCATGAGTCTACCACTTTTCCCCTTGCCTCTGCAATATCTTTTAGGTCTTTGGCTAGAAGAAAAACCCTTAGAAAAATTCATAAACTAGCCGTTACCCTACAAAACCATTTGGCCACGTTATATTTCTATGTTACTTTATCTCGGTCACTTAAGTCATCCCAATTTGCATGTGCATTTTAAAAATCCTTCAGTCGCAAGTCTCTGATTCCCAACAGTTAACCCCTTAACATTTAGCGATCCCACGAGAGGTTACCATTTTGGTTGGCCATCTCAGATCGGCGGCCAGGTCAAGATTCTAGATCTGATGGTTGTCACATGATCTCATGGCCCTGAAAGATTCCATGAGATCTTGTGACGATCATCGATCTTCTTTCCTACAAACTTCATCTTGTCAGTGGGACTGGTGCCACCTCATCTTATTTGGTAGCTCCTGATTTGTCAGTGATGTTTGATTCGGCAGCTTGTCAGTGGGGTTGTCTTGTTTGGTGGGTTAAGTTCTGACTTAATCATGTGGTTGTCGTTATACCGGGGGTTCAAGATGTGAACTAGTTAATCTGGCAGTATAGCGACAGTCGTTGATCCTCCTTCATCGTCAGAGCTTCTGATAGTGGGTCCTGTGTCAAGGATAGTTGTAATGTGGATCCATTTTGGTGGCTTGTGATTGGCTAAGGTTGATATAGGTGGAAGGATGTTAGTGGGGCCAAGGATCTGCAGATGTGTCAGAAAGACTAGGATCTATGGTGGTCGTATGATCTCATAGAATCTTTTGACCCTATGAGATCATACCCCCACTATTAGATCAGAATCTCAGGCAGTGGGTCTGATGTCAGAAAGAATGCGATGTGTATTTGAGGGGGTGGCATTTGATTGGTTGGTGAGAGTGCAACGTGGTTGATGTCAGTGGGCCCGTGGGGTCTGGGGTTTCTAAAGAGTTTAAAGCGTGGTCAGATCTCGCAGCTGTCGTTACACCAGAGATCCAAAAAGGTTGATTGTTACGATGGCGGTATAGCGACAGTCATCCGATGCTATTCTTAGGGAGGTGGGTCCAAGGTCTGTCAGAGACGCTGACTTGCTCACCGGTGATTGGCTGCTTACTTCCATGATGGTGGTTGACTTATAAGAGGGGTTTTAAAATTGTTTTTCTAGGTGTATTTGAGCTGCCTGATCTACCGGGAGATAGAATGATTGATGGTTGTGTTGTAAATCAACCTGCTAGCCCTTCTTTTTCAAATTTAAATATTTCTTTTTCTAGGGTTTGTGTTTTGCAGCCATGCATGACAAATGGGTAGCTGGAATTGAATTCCTTAGGATAGTGAAGGTTGAGGGGATGATAACAGAGGATCTGATCATTGGTGCCATGAATTTTACAGAAGTACCACGTCGTGCCAAAAGCTTTAGTGGGCTTGTCACCACCTTGCAGAGTTAATCTTTTTTAACCTAGATATCAGACCAGGATGAGATTTTGAGCATTCATGGCAAGGCTAAGTTGCATGAGGGTAGATGGATCAAGTTTGATGTGGTATAGGCATGGACATGCAACATATCTGAT